>PVJD01000204.1:0-562581 GCA_004026545.1 Mormoops blainvillei | reverse complement strand
AGAGTTTTGGTAGTAAGGAGGAGAGAGGAATAGGTGTCAAATAGGAACCAACAGTGTCTATTAAAAATACAAGGAGGGTCTTCTTTTAATTCTAAAACAGAGAGCATAAAATTACATTTTGTAAGTTATGCATGCAGCTTTATGGCCTTTCTGTATTTGCTCTTTTTTTTCTCTTAGTCTTGGTATGAATTTAAATTTATGTTTCCTGTTCATGATTCTTTGCATACCATCTTTGGCATGTGTTTCTGATGTTCTATACTTTGTGCATTTTTCAAATGATGCATAATATATGAAAACTGCGGCTAACATGTCAGGCTGAAACTAGGCAATAGAAGGCAACTAGGTCACTGCTTGGGGTTTGGATACACAGGATTCATTGGCATTCGAGCAGAACAGTTGGAATTGTCAGTTCAAAGTGACTTTGAGTCAAGTCTTTAAAAACATGACTGTAGTAATAGACTTCCCAAACCTGTTAACTCTGAATATTCTCATATAATTAACATTTCTAATTTACAGACAAGCAGTGGTGGTGTTTATTGTCACAGGTAAAATTTAATTAGCCAAGACAAACAAATTGGGTTTCATGCTTCTTTCGCCATAGTGGAATTGCAGAGGCTGGCCTAGAAATTTCAAACCATTGAAAATGCCATTCGATCTCTCAAGGAAACGAACTATTCTAGCTGCCGTTCTGGAAAGTTTTAACTAGATTAAGATGTATTGGTATTATTGATTTATTTGTTACAATGGATGCCACGTAGACTACTTTCTTGGAATCCTGGAAAATTCTTCAAATGCCTCTTTACTCAATGTACAACTGCTTGACAGGTAAGATGGAAGGCATCTCAGGTCTGGGTACAAATCCAGTGGACCACAGGAAGGGAAGATTTACAAGGAGTAATCACGTGAACTCAAAAGACTTACTTTATCCTTGTCATATGGGGAGACGATTTGTATTACATTTCCTTTTGTAATGTAATGTATTGAGTCTTACAAAATACAGAATGCATGGTTAAATGTATTTGAAGATAATTAGACTGTGTAATGGGAAATATTGCAGAGAAGAGGGAATTGTTGAAAAGGCAAATGTGGACTCATTTTATAAGGAAATAAATTTATTCCTGCTTTCAATTTATTGGATTTATTCAATTTAATGGGGATTTATTCAATTTAATGGGAAGACATGTAATGTATAAGAGTACCGGTTAGTAGCAATCTGGACGGAAATGATTTAATTAAGTTATATATAGGATAATAAGTATTACAAAAGGATTGGTAGGTAAAGAGATATAATTAATTATAGGGATATGCAAACTTGGGAACACCTTATGTGCTTGATTGCTCGAACTAAAACATACTGAATTAGTACAGTTACTTAAAAAGGAAGTAAAAAGAAAGAACATGTTGGAATCAACAAGAACTCTGGAGGCACAGACATAATAAAAAAGAAAGAGAAAATTTGATATTTTTGCAGTCGGAAAAGAAAGAAAAGAAAGGAAGGAGTAGAAGAGCTAAATATAATGTGTGATTGTTATTGAGTTATTCCTGTGAGATGTGTAATGTATGTTTCTCAGTTTCCCCATGAAATAATTCATAAAAGCTTTGTGGGGTGGCTTGTATTGTATTTCAAGAGTGTGACAAACTGAGTTCTGCTTTCAATTTATTGGATTTATTCAATTTAAACTTGGAAGAACATCCACGTAAGTGTTTTCATTGTTTAAATTTTGTTCTGTAAGGGAATTTATTTTATGTTTGCATTTATTTCACTTTTTGAAGAAAATATTCCTCTTTTCTTTCTCCATTGCAGACGCATATAACTATCTTAGGCTCTGCTCTGCTATTTTCTTTCAAGAATCCGTGAAAGAAGCACATCGCCCCCGCCCCACCCCCGCGAAGTCAGCGCTCTTTCAAAAAGAACCTCGGCATTTGGGCTTAGGGATAAATGACCCAGGTATTTCGCATCATGGAAAGTGAGGTGGGATGGCAGGGCACCACTGCCTTGGCGTTCCTACAGTCTTCTAATAACCTTGATTATTTGCCTTTTGACAGCTCCTGCTCTTGGATGACTTCCCCTGGGCTCCTGCTAAACTTCTCTGGAGTTTCTCTGGGCACTCTGGAGATGTATATGGCTTTACTCTTTGCAGTTGTCCGCGCTCTGCTTGTTTCGGGTTGCGCATGCGTGCATGTGCGTGTTTGTTAAAGACTGACTCCCTCTCTTGCTAGTTCCAACTCTCCTCCGGAAATTTCACAAAATTTTTGCCCGCCAGGGTAATTTCTACTGTTTTCTAATTAATATCTTTTTATTTTTACTTTAATTGGGTGTTGGAAGGAAAGAGGAGTACCTGTAATTTGTTAACTCTGCCATGTTTAATGAAAAGTCACAGGCGTGTATTCCTCACTTGTTAAAATGCTCAGTGTGTACATTTGGTCCCATGCAGATTTTTTCTTAATAGGTTCGCAATAGGAAAAGAGAGGCAGTTTTTCATGCATCATGGTTTCATGCTAAGGGGAAACATCCATTTGGCCCGGGAAAGCTCGTCCTGGGAAGGACCTGAAGTGCACCAGTTTTTATATCATCCAACCCATGTAATTGCAATGTTGGTTTTAGATATTAGATTAAGCGGGGGGCCTGGTTTGATAAACAGCAGCTATTCAACTTCAGTGGCACTGACTCATGGCATTGTGTGCTAATGTGGAAAGGATGGCAAGTAAAAGAGAAATGAGTGGAGTATCAGCTGGTGCTGCACTTCGTGCTTGCTGCTACTTTTTATTCTTCTTTTAGAGCTAAGTTAATAAAGTTTGATCTATTGATGAGCATTGCTAAGTGTATACTCAAGCTAATAAATACCCTTAGTGAGAAATTAATTTTCAAAATGTAGGCGTCAAAGCAGGCCAAGTTTCATGGAACAAGTTTTGAGCCTGGAATTAAAAGACTTGGGAACATGTCTTGACACTGTCACGTTTTATGATTTATTTTTCTTTTTTTACAAACCAGTTTTCTGTTCTGATCTTCTTCCATTTCCCTCTTCTGTAAACTGGGAATAATATCATCCTTTCATTGTTGTTGAGAGTAAATGAGAACATTCTAGTATTTAAAAAGTACATGATAAGCATAATTTAAATCTACTACTGCTATTTTACCATTTCTTCTTCCCCTGCAGCTTTTGATCCCTATTTTCCACCTGTCCACTAACCCTGGCTCTCACCCATGTTTTGGGATTGGAATTACTACCGCCCGGCATGCTTCTTCTGTCAGTTTTGCTCTGGCATTCAGCACTGTTCATTTTTGTTGTTGTTGTTTAATATTTTATTTATTTATTTTCAGAGAGAGGGGACGTAAGGAAGAAAGAGAGGGAGAGACACAGCAATGTGTGGTTGCCTCTTGTGCACTTCCAACTGGGGACCTGGCCTGCAACCCAGGCATGTGCCCAGACTGGGAATGGAACTGGCAACCCTTTGGTTTGCAGGCCGGCATTCAATCCACTGAACCACACCACCCATGGCTCAGCCCTATTCATCTTTGTTTTTTGACTTATTTATAAATATTAGTTTAATCTTAGAGCCAGCACTTTATTTTTTGTGTGTGTGTTTTTACCCTTTTCTGCCCAAATCCCCAAAACTATATTTTTGGCTCTCTCACTTCTCCTCCAATATTTGCCCCAAGGCCTAGCTGGGAATGCTGGGTAATATAGCATGCTGGGTGACAGAGGTTCTTTCTTTCAAATAGGTCATCACAGAACAGGTCAGCTCTGGGTATTTAATTGGTAAAATAGGAGATGTAGAAGTTATAAATTCTACTAAAACGTTAATCATAAAGTCATGTTATTTAAAAAGAAATATTAATGTTTTTGCTTTTTAAGTTTACTGTAGCATAACATTTTAAAATAATTTTAAATATAAACCAACTTTTCTTTAAATGTTATTTTAAAACTATTTTTAGGCATTAAGAGTGTCAAAATGAGAGTAACAGTGATAAATGAGAGTGATAATAATAAATGGGAGTGCTAAGGAAATGGCTGATTTGAAGCTCAAATTTTATGCATTGCACGCTGTCTAAACACATGCCATTTCCCTTTTAAATCCTGCCCTCCCTTTTGCAAGCATACACACGCACAGTCACACACTCATGTGCAAAAATTAATTTTCATATAACATCAAAGTAATGTAGACAAAAGTTAGTGTGATCTACTAGTATAAGGGCCAGAAAGTAATATCTGATGCAAAATTGGGTTATAAAACTCACATTGCCATCCAATAGGGTCAAGAAAAATACACCTAAGTTTCTACTGACTTTCACCATTATTTAGTCACCCAAAGAACGGAGCTTTTCCCTAATCCTTGCCTCAGCTCCTTGACTTCTTACGTTGGTAGCAGCAAAGATTCTAACAGAGAGACATTTGAAAGTACAATTATTGGATATGTAAACATTCTGTGGTATAAGTGACGTGCGCCCAGCATCCATTCACCTTTCTCCACAGGGAATTTCCTCCGGGGGAATTACTTACTCACTGCCCCCTTCCTGATCCAACTCTCCTCCTGGCTCTAAGGCTGAGGGTGAGATCTGTCCCTCCACATCACCTGGCCACAGTGATTAGTTGAAGGAGGAACAGGTACTTGACACAGTGAGACCCGTCTGGATAATCTGCCTCCCCTTGGAGAGGCATGCCATTTTCTTGTGGGTTTAAATAAACATGGAAGGGAGCCGACCCAGACTTCCAGCAGCCGTGTTAACTTCATAATGTATGAGTAAAGCCAACCCAGAGGAGAGAGGACGTGCGAGGTGGGTCCTGATGCCATTTTGTGTGCCCTGGTGTCCAGCTGTTCCTGGACCTTTCAGTCATACAAGCTCCTAAGAGCCCCTAAAGTCTCTTTGGTGCTTAACACAATTGGATTTGATATTTTACCCTTGAGAGGGAAAAGTTTTGCCACCCCAAAATATGCTTCTTGGGATACTGATTTTAGTCTGGTTGTTAAGAAACAAAAGACTCAGAAAGAACCTTTGACCCTCTTCCTTTCTTGCTTAAGGAATTCAGATAGAAAAACTTGCTTGAAGCTAGGAAACATCACCTTAGCATCAAAACGTAAACTAAATGTGAAAAACATGGAGAAGCCTGTTTGATGAACTTCTTCTGTGTCCCACTGTTTCTGAGAGGGCCAGCAGGAATTTGTTTAGCACGTGTTTGCTCTTTCTCAGCTACCTGCAAATTTCCTGCATTCCCTTGGAAATCCCAGGCCAGTGCCCAGCCCCTTCTTTCTGTGTCCAAAATGGCCTACAAACCTCACTGTCCACCGTGTCTTTGGGTCTCATATTCTTATGGTACCCCAGCATGTATATCCATTTATATTTTGTATATTTTCTTCTGTTAATCTGTCTCATGTTAATTTGATTGTTA
The DNA here is from genome assembly GCA_004026545.1 of Mormoops blainvillei. Lineage (NCBI taxonomy): Eukaryota > Metazoa > Chordata > Mammalia > Chiroptera > Mormoopidae > Mormoops > Mormoops blainvillei. The sequence goes on along the minus strand of PVJD01000204.1, from coordinate 557,191 downwards.
GCCTAGTTAGAATAATTTAGGAGATGGTAGGAAAAGTTTGTTTCTCAACACCCTCCCCAACACCACATACAACCAAAAGTGTTTTGATACTTTGTGCCCGTCTAACTTTCTTGGGCTTCACCAGTTATGTGTAACCAATAGAGCAATACTACTGAATCTTATGACAAGAGCCAGGTCTACTAGCTAAAAATATAATTTACTTTTAAAATTTAATAATCTGTTTTTATATGGATGCAATCAAAATATTGTTTTCCCAAGCCTAGCCAAACCTTTAAGGGGAAAACAATAGATTAGACATACAGAAGGTGTAATTTTCTGAATATTTCTTGTGTTAATCCTGTCCCTCCTTTATTAGTGGTCAATAATCAGTTAGCCCTTTCCTAGTTCACCTTTCCTAAATTTAGATATTACTTTATAATCTCCATTTTTAGACACAAAAAAACAGAAAATGTTCTTATGTATTTATTTTAATCCTCACCTGAGGATATGTTTTATTAATTTTAGAGAGAGGAAGGGAGAGAGAAAGAGAGAGAGAAATATTGATCGGTTGCTTTCCCTAAGCTTCCCGAGCAGGGACCAAGCCTGCAGACTTTTGGTGCACGGGACAGTGTTCTAACCAATTGAGCCACACGGCCAGGGCTAAAAAATTAGTAATTTGTTTACTAAATTGATTACTCAATTACCATCCCAACAAACTGAGATTATTTTTCCCCTGAGCTTTTTACTTGGCGTGAGGTCTAGAGTTGTGAACATGCTAGGCAATTCTCACCATTCACTAAGACAACTATGATTGTTGGATTTATCTTCTTAGAACATTCTAGATTTGGACAAAATGTAGAAGCAGCCAGATTAATATTAAGGTGAGTACCCTGAGATCCACAAGTTAAAGATTCTCTATAAGTACACTTTTTTTTATTCCGCACAATGGCATATACTGTTGATCGTACATTAGCAAACTCTTTAAGAGTGAAACAGTAAATTTTTAACCTGCTGAAGTAATTGTGAGCAAATTCCTACTAAAGCTTCACAGCTACAGTTTGGATTTGAAGACTATTAATAATGCTTCAGTCAATTTTGCAACATAATAGAAAATCATGTTTTTGGGATCCTCTGATTTTTGAAAAAGATAAGAGATTTGTTTCTATAAAGCATGGTGACAACACGCAGCTGTCACTATGTGCTCTAAACAAAGGAAAATCACTCTATTTGTGTGGACTTGGGAAGCAGCACCGGAGCACGTGGTAGGGGAGGCTCTGTCCCGATGGCTGCGTGATACCATCCATGGGGTTTCTTGTCAGTAGTACAGCAGGTGCTGCAGAGTGGTCATTCCAGTTGGAAGACTCCCGAGCCGTGTCTTTGTGTTTCGGGCACGGATGATGTACTTGGCCTCTTATATTCATGCAACCAACTGCGACAGAGTTCATTATTTCACAGATTGGGAGAGCCCTCTCTTTTTCCCTAGAAAAATGGTTCTTAAGATTAAATGAGTTTTTAGGGAGGTTGTTTAATTACAGATTTTTTTTCCCTAGCTTTAAACCTCACTCTTAAAGAAGAGCTTCAGTATCATTTTGATGTGTGGGAGCCACTGTCGCTGTCATATCATAGCCAGCATGTCAGCATATAGTATCCAAGTTGAAGCAAACACACCGGTGAATTCAAGTACACAAAATAATGCAACACTTAAGTGAAAGAAAAACTAAATACATAAGGTTTTATATGCATAAAGTAAATACATGGAATTACAAAGAAAGTCAATTATGTGGAAATACAGACATCAAAAAATCAAGTTTGTAATACACATATACTTTGTATTAAAACTTTTAACAATAAGATCTACAGTGGGCCTTGTCCTACCTGAATTTCCAAGTAGCAATGAGCATTAAACAGTATTTGCAACCATTATAAAGTGACAAAGCCTCAAATACTGCTATTACTACAATGGTGAAAAATGAAGGAAACGCAAAATTTCATTCTGAGGTTTGTGTGTGTGTGTCTTTGGGGGTGGACAGCGTTGGTAAAAGACTGCTTCTAAGTAAACTGGTTTCGGTAATGCAAACTGCCCTCTTTTAATTCGTGGCTATCTAAATGGAGTTTGAGAGAGATTCTTACACTTTGCAATTTCTTCCACTTTTTCTTCCTTTGTTACTCACTGCCTGTTTCCTCTAAACTGTTAAGCAGTAAAGAAAAAGAAAAAAACAAACACCTAAGACCTTGCAGGAACCAGGGAGATTACTTTCGGACTTTCCTCACAGCCCTGTGGTCTGTCTAGAGAGTCAAGGGGGTAAACAGGATGGAGCGAGCCTCAAACAGAGGAGGCCTTCTGAAAGGATGGTAAACCAAACGGAATGCCTGCAATCTGCCGCAGGGGAGGGGGGAAATTTGGGAATCTGGTCCCAAGGCACAAGTAGAGGGAAGACTTAAGGGCATACAAAGACAACAGTTTAGAATTTAGTTGTGATTTCTTTACTGACAGAAATAATCAAACATGTGTATTTTATCTATTATAAAAACATACTATATGTTAGTAAATATGTATTATGTCTATTTGTCCATTTATGTGTCAATACTTGTGTGATCTTTTAAAAAATGCTATTATGAGTATTGTTACTCCCATCGTAGAGATGAGGAAACTGAGGCGCAGGGATGTTAAATACTCACCTAAGGTCACACATTTTGTAAGCAGAGGAGCCCTACTTAGCGTTAAAGCTTGTTTCTTAACTCTTCCCCTAGTGGACAGTTAAAAGGAATTGGGCCAACCAAATATTGTTAGGGTATCCAAAATGTTTACAGGGAACTTCAAAAATGTCCTGAAATGTATTGTATTAGTCTGCTGATTTTTCACTGGCAGACAATTATTTTATAATATCATGCACTTAAAACCAGATGCTTCATAGTGGCTTTTTCTGTTGTCACCAAGTGTGTGGATTTTTCCCTTGGCTAATTATCGTGCCTCTTAACTCCAAGTGTTTTCAGCATGAAGTGGGAACTGGAGCTTTCCACGGGCTTCTCCAAGTTACCTGCTCAGCCTCCCTTGGAGATGGATGCATGAGTGGGCAGCACATGAAGCAGTTCATTAGGGAAAGGAATTGGATTTGATTAACTTCTACACACTGATTGACGAAGACGGTCCATTTTGATAACATTTATATTACAGTAGGTTTTAATCAGGGGTTATTTTGCCATGAGGCAAACCAGACTGACATAAAACAGAGAGTAAAAATTTACAGCGTCATATAAATACCTATTTCTAATTTTCTGCTAATAGCTTTTCTATTTTATTTAAGGCTTGAGGCACACACTTTCATAAGTATACACAATTGCATTCCTAAAATTAAAAAAAAAAACCAGCCATGTTAATAAAGACAAGAAATAGATGATAAGGAACACAGAATCCATATCCAATATAACAACTTCTATATGTACGCATTTATTTTACTCTATTGACTTGATGTTAATGGTCAAGTCAGTCAAAAAATAGATCAGTGTGCCATCTGATGTGGCAGATTTGGAACAGTGATTTTGCTCTTGTGTGTCAGGGGAGTGTGGGATGCAGGAAGATTTTCAGCTGCAGGACACCAGCCTAATATATTCTGTCACCAGAGCTGCTGCTTCTGTTTTTTTTTCCCCCACCAAATGTCTCCCTATTGGTTTGCTTCTTAAAGTGATTAAAGGATTATAGAGACTGCTTCAAAATTAGTCAGGCTCATCCAAGATGCTTCCTAGAGAATAAATTGTTAGTTTGAAAGGCGAAGGGAGATGCTGAAGGAGATATTTATACTCAGGGGCAAAAGTCCCCGTTTTAATTGTGTCCAGGTTCATACTCGGTAATTGCTGCTCGTGTCAGTTTCTGACACCGGAAGATGTGGACCGCTGCGCCAGGCAGACCAGCACCGAAGGTGAGGTGTGCGCACGTTAAACTCAGGTCCAAAGCCCATTCAGCCTTACTGGCCTACCTTGGGGACTTGACAATGCAGGATATAAAATAATTAGTAAGAATATTAAATTCTAAAGCTGGAGTTCTCATTTTCAACTCAGATCTAGTCCTTATTTGATCAGCAAGAACTCCAATAAAAATGATTTCCTGGTTTGTATCAGTATAATAAGGCAGTGGAGGAGAGTCAATAGGTTCAGTTCGTCATTATAATTAGCACCCGGGTTTATAGCTTCAGCAATAAAAATTCTGGTGTAATATACAGAACATGGAGCCAACTGCTCAGTCTTGTTCAGCAGAGTAAGTGCATGTCTTTCACTATTTTCTTTTCAGGATAAAGTTTTGTGTTAGCACCTTTTTAACACATCATAGGAAAACTTGGTCATGGAACACTGATATATGTAAAATTTTTTCGACCTTTTTTATTGTCCGACAAATAATAGTTTGCTCTAGAATAAATTCACTAAATAAATGAGGTCAAAATAAAGAGAAAAAATGCCTGTAATACTTTCCTCTGCCTTCACTACACCTAGATAAGTGCTGTAAACATTTGGGTCTATAGCTTCCCAGACATATATGTAGGTATATAATGTTTCCAGATATATTTTTGGTGAAAATATTCGCTATCAACATTTTGAAAACATATTTGAAAAGTTCATCTTTTAGATTTCACCTCAAATAAATTTTCTGGCTTCCTGCTCATTCTTTCCCAATCTCTCATTACTGTATTTAAATTGGCATCTAGCAAATGTACGATTAAACTTATGTTTATTAACTAGCTAATTGCTAGTGAAATATCTTTTTCTTTTTTGATAACCAGACACATTTCAATTTCTTCTTAACTTTCCTGAGTTCAAATTAATATATTTAAATATATACATTGGTTTACAACAAGGTCAGAGACAAATTAGGGGCTGGAAGCAATAACAAAGTGTAAGAATAGATCGCCGTCTTCAAAGTGATTCCAGCCTGCTCAGGGGTGCAAGACACACAGGTGTGAATGGATGGGAGAGCCGATGACGCAACAGAGAGGAGAGAAGGGACCAACACTTGGAATTAAAGGTGCCTCTGGGGAGGCCAGGGCTGGCAGGAGGCTGCTAGCACTGAGAGAGTTGAACTGCAGGTAGAAGGGGAAGCTATTCCAGGTAGGGAAAGCAGTAGAAGCAGAATCATGGGGCTGATAATGAGCTTGGCGAGGCGGGCCTTCCCAAAGTGGAGAATGGGCAGAGGGGAAAGGTGGTTGTAAAGTTTGATGGCGGAAGTTACAAAAAAAGTGATCATTATTAGTTTACAACATTCGGGCCTGAACCCGTATTTGGTCCACTTGCATGATATGACTATGTTATATTGAAAACCTTGTCAAATGTCATCTTTACCTCTCTCAGCTCCTTAGCTCTCCACGCAAACTTTGAAGTGCCTGTGCAAGTCCCACAGAGCTTTCAAATTACATGTGTCCTGCTCTCACGATGTTCCCCGCGTTGAACAGCCCAGGTTTTCACTGGGGAATCTATTAGCAAAGCAAAACAACTGGAAGTTGGCTCCGTAAGGGAGAACATGACCTCGACAGTCTTAGCAGAGCCGCAGAGAGGAATATTTACAGAATCTGGGCTACAGAAAATAGTTTCAGAGTGGTCCCTTAAATTGGAAGCTAATTGGGACTGCATACATCTCTTAAAGAAAGTCGTCTTGATAAGCAAACTTCTGTTTGGTAAGTGTGCTGTTTGCTCAGGTGAACAGAACTTTATCTTCCATAAGTTTACCTGTAGGAATTTTCTCAAACAATGGAATGGAATTAGTTCTTGGTTTACACTCTTATCTTTCTCTGGAAGTTTTCTGGAAGAAAGAACTATGTCATGTTGACATAGGTGGTCTATAGGTTTATCTAAGTCATGTGGATACAGATGTTCTCAGTTCTCACCTCCCTTAACCAGGTCCTGCTAAGAGCTGTTTCCTGCCTGAGTCACTGGTAACACCCATCACCCCTCACTCTACCAAGGGCAAGAACTTGGCTTATTCTCACTTCCCATCCTCTAATGCAGGCCTCAACCTCCACTCTCATACTTTGTAATTGCTTCCCAAATGCTTTCTTTCACACAAAGGTTAGAGTTTTATTTCTGAAATAAATGATAAAGTATGTAACTTCTCTCCTAAAAGAATTTCAATAGTGTCACAATATATAACACACCTAGTTTCATCCTGTGTACACCATAAATATATACAATATTTATTTGTCCATTATACCTCAGTAAAGCTGGGGGTGGGGGAAGTTTCCCAACACTAAAGAATAAAACCTGAACTTAAAAGTCCTGATTTCAAGACCCTCCCTGAGTTGGTCCCAACCTCTTAATATTCTTCACATTACATTGTGTGTGTGTGTGTGTGTGTGTGTGTGTGTGTGTGTAATTTCCTTAAGACAGCATAGAACATTCAGGCTTTTTTTCTACCTAATACACAATTTCTCGTTTCTCTCCTTGAAGGCCAATATTCTGGTCCATTTTCTTTTCTGTGATGTTTCCTCTCTGTTTGCTTCCAATTTCTTTATATTCTTCTCTGCCTTCCTTCTGGTTTCCTCATTCTCCAATAGTTTTGATTACTATCCTGGGGCTATGCTTGGGCTCACCACAGTTTGTATTTTCTGTTTTCTCTGATCTCAGCTATTTTAATGCACCTGCTTCCTCGTATTTGATGGCTCTTCAAACCACATCCTTCTTCCTTAACTCTCCTCTGAGCTCCACACGCAGAGTCACCGATGTTACACATATTTCCTTTGGCTCCGTATGGGTATCTCAGAATTAACATGCCCAAAGTGAAACGCACTCCCTCTCTTATAGTCGTTATCACAGTGTCATCATCCAAGGAGCCGATCTGAGGGTCACCTTCCTTGCCCCCCCTGTCTCATCACTTGCCGTTACCTGCCAGTTTTACTTCTTTAGAATTTCTTAGATCTTTCCCATCATCTCTGTCCCTTTACATTTGCCCTAGTTCATGCCTTATCAGCGCCTCTTGCCTGAGATTTTGCAACAACTGCTAACTGATCTTCCTCACACCTTGTTATTTCCAAATAAAATTTCTGTTGAGCTACGTGTGTTTCTGAAATGCAAAATAGCTATCCCTTAAAACCCTTCAAGGCTCCTAAAACCTACAGAATAAAGCTCAAACTACTTAACATGCAATGTAAAATCTACTGGAAAATCTGTTCCTTCTGAATTTATCCTGCCTTTTCTGTCTTGTGCTTCACATCTCAGCAATTACGATTTTTTTGCCTTTGAGATTGTGTTTGATGTTTCCTTAGCCTGGAGTTTACGTATTTCCTAATTCTCTTGAAAAATCCTGTTTTTATGTGAGATCCCACTTTCTAGCATCTTTCTGAGGCATCCTTCCCCTTGGATAAAATTGTTTACATTCTGTATTCACAGAGCACCAGTAATATATTATTAAATATGCTATAAGCAAATGATTTGTTATAGGCCACCCTTTGGTGAATTATTCAAGACTAGGACCATGTCTTGATATTTGTGTTTTATAGTTAATCTTCACAAACTTACAGCAAAATAGTTACTTTAATTATTACAATCACTTCCCATGTGGAATTCTAAGTTTTTGGAAGTTTAGTAATTTTTTCAAGTTTATGTAGCCAGCAAGCAACAAAGCCTAAACTTAAACCCAAATCTGCTCAACTTTTAATTACTGTGCTCTGAGACGATGTTTAGTGAGATCGCTGTCTGCACATTGTAGACATGTTATTATTAACAAACTATATTTTATTTACTTTAAAACATTTTTTAAAAAGACTTTATATATTTATTTTTAGACAGAGGGGAAAGAGAGGGAGAGAAACATCAATGTGTGGTTGCCTCTCACATGCCCCCTGCTGGATACCTGGTCCACAACTCAGGCATGTGCCCTGACTGGGAATTGAACTGGTGACCCTTTGGTTCACTGGCTGGCACTCAATTCACTGAGCCACACCAGTAAGGGCACAGACTACATTTTAATTACTCATTTTTAATTTTTGGTACATAGTCTATTATAGATGCTCAATAAATGTTTATTTTGTTAATCTAAAATTTTTTTTAAAAGCCCTTCAAAGTGACAAGACACAAACATTTATTGAGATCAATAAGAATAGCTATTCAGGGAGCACAGATTCAGGCAGAAGTCCAGACAGTATTCTGATTAGGAGACAAAAGTAGTGGGTGTTTATGAGAAAGGGAAAGGGGGTAATTACAGCAATAGAAGGAAGGCATTCCTATTGGTACAAATAACATAACATAGTGATATTAATTCTAAGCAATGTCTTTAATTTTCAGTCCAGTAATCATTAGCCTGGTAGTCATAACAACTGCTTTCTTGTTATCTTTGCAAACAGTACTTTTGCAAGACACTAGGTTGCTCAGTCTCAGTCCAAAGGTTACTTTGCCCTGTGTTTAGCCTTCAAAGGTTTGAAGTGTATGATGTGAAAGTCATATACTTCTGGCATGGCAGCTCTAGCTTCATTTTAAAGTGGCTCGATTTATATTATTGCTTATGGGTTCTTTGAAATAGAAGATGGCACTTGACTTATCCTCTGAGTTGAATAAATTATATTTTGTCTGTACTCCAAAAACACTCTATCTTTAACCTGTACAGTACTAATTTGCGTTGCATTACTGTGAGTTGTTTAAATGTTTGTTCCTCATATAGTCATAAACGGGGTCAGATTGTGTGTGTCATTCAGATTATTTGTCCGCATACCTTCCATGTGCCCTTTGCAAATAGAGGAGTTAAAAAAATTCTTAGTAGCATGAGATTATCAAGGTATAAGTAACATACATAGAGATATAAAGATTTAACTGTACAGCAAATGACAGCTACTTCACAAAGACATAGAATATTTTCATCAACCCAAAGAGTTTCTTTATTCCGCTTTCCAGTCAATTAATGCCCCATCCACCATGCAACACTGTTCTGATTTTTTTTACCATAAATTAATTTTGTCTCTGAGAGCTTAATATAATTAGAAACATACAGCATATATTCTTTTGTGTCTGGCTTCCTTTGCTTACCTTAATGATTTTGAGCTTTATCCATACTTTTCTGTGCCAGTAGTCTGTCAGTCTGTCTCTTTCTACTGCTGAGTAGCATTTCATTTTACAAATGCACCACAAATTGTCCATTCTCTTGTTGATGGACATTTTTGTTATTTCCAGATTTTGGCTATTAGGAATAAAGCTGCTATAAACATTCTAACACAACATTTCTTATGTACGTGTGTTGTTATTTCTATTGGGTAAATGTTTAGAAGTGGGCAGCTATATCACTGAGTAGTTATCTTTAATTTTACAATAAGCTGCCAGACTAATTCTCAAGTTGGTTATTTGTGAGAATTCCAGTAGCCTCACATCCTTGCCAAAATTTTATACTCTTATTCATTTTAATTTTATTAAACCTAGTGGGTGCTTTTAGTATCTCATTGTAATTTTAATTTGTATTTCCTGGTAATTAATGATGTTGAACATGTTTTTATGAGCTTATGGTGCATTTGCATATTTTTCTTTGAAAGTAGCTGTTAAAGTATTTTGCTCATTGCTTATTAGGTTGTTTCTTTTTTATTATTGAAGTGCAATTGTTCTTTATATGTTCTAGATACAGGTCCTTGACGCATGTGTTGCAAATATTTTCTCCCAAGCTGTGGTCCTCTGTCTTTTAACCTATATTTTGAGAGAAATGGAAAGTTTTAACTTTGATGAAGAACATCTATGTATTTGTTAATGATTCTTGCTTTCTAGATTCTTTGTAAGAAATCTTTGCCTATCTGGAGTGCACAGTATTTTCCTACTTTTGCTTTTAGACATTTTATACCTTTAGCTTTTATGTTTAGGTCTATGATCTATTTTATTCTATTATTTTTATTTTAATAGTTTATTTTTGTTGTAATCTTTTCCATTACCACCTGTCCCCTGCATACCCTCTTCTACGCACCCCCCACCCTCCTACCCCTGTAATCAACACACTGTTGTCTGTGTCCATGATTATTTATTTACAGATTGAGGTAGGCATTGAAGGTTACCTTTTGCAAATGAATATCTAGCTGTCCTAATGGCACTGGATAAAAAGACCTTCTTTCACCCACTGAATCACTTTGGACTCTGTGTAAAAAATCAATTGATTTTATAAGATTTAGTCTGTTTTAGACACTTTATTCTGTTCCATTGATATAATTGTCCAATTGTATGCCAGTATTACACTGTTTTATAGTAAATGTAGTTCTATATGTAAATCTCAAAACCAGGTGGTAGAATTTCCTCAATTTGTTCTTTTTCAAGTTTCTTTGACATTTTTGCTCCTTTGTATTTCCATAGAAATTTTAATATCAGCTCATTAATTTCTACAGAAAAAACCTCTGAGGTTTTGATTAAGATTACTTTGAATCTAAGATCAATTTGGCAAAAATCAACATCTTAAAACAATGTTGAGTCTTCAAATTCATGAACGTGGTATAGCTCTTCATTTATTTAGTGTGTAAATTGCTCTAAAAAATGTTATTAGTTTTAAATGTAGAGACCTTGCAAATATATAGTTAAATTTATTTCTAAGTGTTTTTGTTTTTTGACGCTATTGTAAATAGTAAAACTAAAATTTTATTTTTCAGTTTTTTATTGCTAATGTATATATTCATTAAAAAAATTTTTTATATTGACCTTGCATCATATGGCTTTGCTAAAATCATTAACTTCTAGCAAATTTCTTACAGATTCCTTAGAATTAGTTAAACAATCTTATCTGAAAACAAAGATAGTTATACTTCTTTTTTTTTTATAATCAATATAACTGTTTTCCCTCTTCTGCCTTCTTGCATTAGCTATTACCTTGTTGAGTTAAAGTGGTGGGAGCAAATACTGTTTCTAATTTTATGGGGATAGTGTTATGTATTTTACCATTAACCACAATGTTTACTGTAGGGTCTCATAGATGCCCTTTACAGACTACCTTAGAGATGTTGTGGGTTTGGTTCCAGATCACTACATAAAGCAAATATCACAATAAAGAGAATTATGAATGTTTTGACTTCCCAGTGCCTGTAAAAGTTATTTTCATACTATACTGTGGTCTATTAAGTGTACAATAGTATTGTCTAAAAAATGCATATACCTTCATCAAAAAATAACTTATTGCTTAAAAAAAGCTAACTATCATCTGAGCCTTTAGCAAGTCATACCTTTCTGTTGGTAGAAGGTCTTGCTTTGATGTCGATGGATGTTCTGCTGACCCATCAGGGTGCTGGTTGCTGAAGGTTGGGACGGCTGACCAATTTCTTAAAATAAGATGACAGTGAAACTTGCCACATCAATTGACACTTCTTTTCATGAATGATTTCTCTGTAGCATGTGATGTTGTTTAATAGCATTTTACCCACTGTAGAACTTCTTTCAAAATTAGAGCCTGTCCTCTCAAACTCTGCTGTAGTTTTAGAAACTAAGTTTGTATGATATTTTAAATACTTTCTTGTCATTTCAACAATCTTCACAACATCTTCACCAGGAGCAGTTTCCATCTCAAGAAACCACTTTAGTTTGCTTATCCATAAGAACCAACTCCTTGGTCACTGAAATTTTATCATGAGGTTGTAGCAATTCAGTCACCTCTTTAGGCTCTACCTTCAATTTTAGCTCTCTTGCTATTTCTGCCACATCTACAGTTACTACCTCCACTGAAGTTTTAAACCCATCAAAGTCATCCGTAAGGGCTGGAATCAGCTTCTTCCAAACACCAGTTAATGTTGGTATTTTGACCTCTTCCCATGAATCACAAATGTTCTTAATGGAATCTAGAATAGAAATTTTTTTTTCCAGAAAGTTTTCAATTTACTGTGTCAAAAACTATCAGAAGAATCACTGTTGGTGGCAGCTATGGCCTTGAGAAATATATTTCCTCTTTTACTTTTTAATATTTTTTTTCTGAATTACAGTTTACATTCACTATTATTTTGTATTGGTTTCAGGTGTACAGCATAGTGGTTAGACAACCATATAATTTACAAAGTGTTCCCTTTGATATTTCCAGTGTCCACCTGGAATGATGTATAGTTATTACAACATCATTGACTATATTCCTTATGCTGTATTTTACATCCCTGTGACTATTTTGTAACTACCAATCTGTACTTCTCAATCTCTTCACCTTTTTTATCCACTCCACTCCACACTGTAAAAATAGTGTTTTTATACACTATTGTATAGTTATTCCATTTTGACATAATTACTGATATATTTGCATTTGTCTACCATCTTACTGTTTTCTTCTTATTTCATATAATCTTTGCCTCTTTTTTTATTTTTCAAACCTTGCTTTGGATTTATTATTTTCTAATACTTTATTTTATATTTTCAATTGGACCTTAGCTACAACTGCCTATAAATTTTTTAAATGGTAACTGAGGATTTATATTAAGCATCTGTAGCTTATAATCTACTTTCAAATAATATTTTGGCATACCTTTATGTATAATGTATGAAACTCATAGCATTATACTTCCACTTACTCCCTCCTATGCTTTGTTCTTTGGTTGTCATATTTTACTTCCACATTTTTATATACTCCACAGTACTGTACTATGAATACTTTAAAGATTCAACTATCTTTTAAAGGAGTTTTAAAAACAAAGAAAATAAATTATGCTTACCAATATATCTACTATTTGTAATATTCTTCTTTTCTATGTAAAGACACCTATTTATATTTGGCATCATTCTTTTCAATCCAAAAAACTTCCCTTAGCATTTCTTGTAGTGAAGGTTACCGGTAACAAGTTACCTCAGTTTTTATCGGTACAATGATGTCTATTTCACTTTCAGTTTTAATGAATATTTTCCTTAGATATAGCATCCTAAGCTGACATTTCTCTCAGCAATTTAATGTTAACATTTTTGTTTATTTTATTTTCTGGCTTATTTCTGATGAAAAGTCCAAATTCGTTTTATTGTTTTCATCTATTATGTATGGTCTTTTTTTCCCCTCTTGTTTTATTTAAGGATTTAAATTTTTTTTACTATTCATCACCAACAACTTGATTAGGATGTGTCTTGACGTGATTTGGGTTATGTTTATTCTGCTCTTGGTTTGTGAGCTTCTTGGATCTATGTTTGTATTTCAAATCAAATTTTGAAAATTCTTGGCCATTGTTCCTTTCAACACTTTGTGCCCCACCCTGTCTCTATCTTTTTTGGGGATTCCAATTACATATTTATTAGACTGATATTGTTGCAGAGGTCACCGAAGCTTGTTCATTTTTTAAAACTGTTTTTATTTCCTTCCAGGGCTCAAGTTTGTGTAGTTTCTATAGTCTATTCTTGAAATTCACTGTATTTTTCTTATGTTATATTTAATCTTCTGTGAAGACCATGAAGTGAATTTTTTATTTCATTGTGCTATATTTTTAGCTGCAGAATTTTCTTGTGGTTCCATTGTGTGGTTTCCATTTATTTATCGAGAATTCCTACTCGTTTCTTCATAATACTCATGTTTTATTTTAAACCTTTGAACATGAATAAGGTATTATGCTTTTTACCCAGGGCCCTTGTCTGTTAATTGAATTACCTTTGTAATTCCAAGTTCTATTTTTATTTACTGATTTTTCTCCTGAATATGGGTCATGTCCTTTCCCTTCTTTGCATGTCTACAGAGCTTTTATTGGATCCCAGATAATACAAATGTTACACTTGCGAAGGTCTGGATTTTGTTTCCTCCCTGAAATTGCTGAATTTTATGTCAGATGCTTAACATATTTCAAGACCATCTTGATCCCACTGTGGCTCTTTCAAGCTCTGTAATGACAAGTCGAAAGTAGATTTTGCTGAATTAGCCCTAGTCCTCAGCTGTTGCCTTTCTGGGGTCTCTTCCGAATGTCCTACGTGTTTAAGAAAGACTCTCTCCACCCTAGTTGGTCAGAATGTTTCTCAGTCCTGTGCTAGTTCTGGTGGCTGTTCTGGCTATGGTTTCAGGTAGTTGCTCTCTACCCTGTAGCTCTTCCTTGCCTGTAACCCCGTCCCACGTGTGTGCAGCTTAGTACTCAACCAAAGATTTAAGGGCCTTAAGGTTGATTTTCTGGGGCTCTTTCTCTGTGTGGCTTTCTCTTGCCCCTCAGATTCTCAGTGACTTTACCTTATTCACGTCTGATCTCTGTCTTCTAATCTCAATGGGACTACTGTGCTTGGCTTAATTTCTGCCATATGCTCCTTGGTTCTTAAAGAGTCTTCATGAGCACTCTTAGTCAGTTGTGGGGTTCTTCTCATTTATTCCCCTTCGCTCATGGATCTAAGACCTGTGATGCCTACTGTTTAGCATATGGCAAAAAATTATATACTTTGGTCAGTTTTCTAGTTTTTATGGAAGGAGGTATAATCCAGCATTAGTTAAATCCATCATGGCTGACATTGGGAGTCTTACTAAAATTAGATTAAGCTATAAAACGTAGCTGCTGATGTTATAAAGTTATGGGTTAAAAAGAAATTTGTGATGGCTAGGAAATAAAAGTATTATTTATTAAAGCAAGTTTTAAGAATATATGGATCACTTCTTCACTCTTATTAAAGGAGTTTTTACAGTAGTTTTTTTTTTTTTCCTATACTCTCATTAAATAAATACTTCAACTTCTACAATGTCTTTCTTTTGCACTTACAAGTGAGTTATTATTTAACAGTAAATCTGCTGAAGAATTGCTCACTGATGAGTGGGTGGTTTTCTGCAGTTTTTATTTCTGCTAAGTCTAGTTTTCATTAACAATGAAACTTATTATAAAAACTACCACAGAGAGTAGATTTGGGGGATATTGACAGACAGGATGCATCTTGCTAAACTTATCTAACCCACTGAGCTGTGATGAGCATTCTCTTCATCTGGATGAGTGAGCACATGGTGTGTCTCATTTCAATACCAAAACAATTCTCAGAAACTTATAGTAGCATGAAGGCATAGTTTAATAACACCCTTTTGACAATAAACATGTCTATAAGAAAAGGCTCGAGTTGACTAAAGGAGGGTCTTTAGGGGAGATTTTAAAGTGCTGATATTGCAATGACATTGACCCCATCAGCAGGTTATTTTTAACTTTTTTCTCATGAAGAACCAAACAGAACACAGTCATGACATCAAATACATGGCAGAGAAAATGAACAACGTGTAATATCTGCTCTAGACTCTGACTCTTATCAAGTATTTTATGATTGAGGGGAAAAAACCATTTGTACTTTGAGGAAAAATACAGAGTAGTAAAAGTTTTGAAAATATAATGTGTGAGGGTAGTTTTTATGGCTTGCGGCCACTTGGAGATTAGAAGCCTTAGGGAGGAATAAAATGTTGTTCTTACTCTATTGACTTTGGAGGTTGAAGGGTGGGCATTATGAAAGGGCAGATATGTGCTTTCAAAGCTCTCTGCATACCAGAAGGCAGAAAACACATCTGGAATTCCTACCACCAGTAAACGCTTTACTTTTCAAATGTGCCTATAACCTCTTTCAAATCTCCATTTTAACAGACTCTTGAAAAGGAAGGTTATTCTGAACCATTTGAGCCAAAGTGAAAGTGAGATAGTACCTGGATTCTTTTGCTATTTTCAGTGGTGTGCTATTAAACCAGCTCCCTGGGGCTGGAGGACGAAGCCCTTATTTTTGGTGCTTGTTGATTTCTGTGGTACAAATATGCCCACAATAGCCAACTTCAAATTACCAGATTTTAACAACTGGCTTGCAAAATTGCTGGATATGTAACAGTTGACATAGGCCACATAAGTAGCTCCAACACACCAATGACTTTATTCTACAGTGTAAGAGAGGGGGTGTGATGGCCTTAATTTAGAATTCTTGGCTCCATATTTTTGTGAAGTATGACTTTGGGAGGATAACCTTTCTGGCTGTATCCAGTAATTTGGAATTTATTAAATCTACAAAGGATGGCTGTGCAAATTCAATGAGATAATGATTAAATGTGTAACACAATTTCTGAAACATAATAAGCACTCAATAATTGGTAGCTGTTTTTGACTATAGGTAGTTTTAATATATTCTAGTGCAATTACATGAAAGTAACTGTTTTTTTTAATCTGAGGACTGAAAAATAAATTAGAAAACTACTATAAAAAACTTATGAATTCAATAATTTTTTGAAGAACATTCTTATTTTAATCATAGCATGTTCTATCTACATTTGAAAAATTATTTTTATGACTATTTACTTCAACTACAGTCAATGCTTGGATGCATATGGGTTTTTAGATATGTTTTAATAAATTAAAGGCCTCCCAAGGATCATGGATACATGGGTTTGGAACCACCATACTGATAATCTGGCAGAGATGGGTGAATGTCTGAATTGATAAGTTCCTTTGGAGACACTCCTGATTTCACAGTGTAGTTATCCAATCCAAACAACCACATACTTTTGTGGACTTGGTAATGGAGTTCAAGACAGACCAAGTTTTATGTAAATTGGGTAGAATTGCTTTTATTTTTCTAAGGTAATATTATGTTTTCATAAAGAATAAGTGTGCTTACTTCTACTATTTAGAACCCTATGTTTTGAGGGACGATATCAATATATTATGACCTATGAAGAAAATACTGATAAAAATGGCTCTAGTATTAGTTTTCTTAAGGTGAAAATGTATTTTTGTCAGACCTTCTAGAGACTTTGGGTTCTGAAGTTAACTCATTTATTATCATTAGATACAGGAGTGGGTAAGTTAGGTTTCCAGTTGTAATACAAATAACTAGTATATTATTTACTAATATAATTAGTAAATAATAATACAAGAATAAACTATGTTTCAAGTACTCACAACTGTTAACCTACCACCCCCTGCATTTTTGTTTGCCAACCCCTGTATTTTGTTCACACAAAATTGAATCAAAAATCTTTCTGAATGTTTAACTCTAAACAGCTAATGTTTTATTTTTTTTAAAGATGAAAATACCATAAAAACACATTAAAATATTTCAAGGGGTAGCATGATAGTATTTCTAATGTTCTTTTTTTGGGTAGACATAATATCATATTTTTGAATTTTCTTGTTCCAAGGCTATCAAAATATGTATACTACAATGTTATTCATATTGGACAAAAGAGTGATTATAGTTGAATTAAAGACTATCAGTAGTAATAAGACTGCAGCTACAATAATTCAAAATAAGATAAGGAGCACCAGTAAAGTTCTCTAGACTTCCACTTTTGCGTAACTTTAAAGCTTCCCAGTGACACCTCTGGAAAGCCACTGAAAAGCGCAAATGGATAAGCGGCCGCCAAGCAGTCATGTGAACCGGTGAGAGTAATGACGCTGGCAGCTCAGTAATCACTGAGCATACAAAAGCTGACAGGACAGATACTTGCTGCCAATTGACTAAATGTATATTATTGCTGTATGCTTTTCAAAACACATTCTTTGAGCTGGCCTTTTAAGCATTTTCAGACTAATCATGGCTTTCTGACTTGCAGAAAGAAAGAATGCTTTTAATATTCAATTAGTTATGCCATAATCAGCTGTGCCGAGTGCGTTGTAAGGACACATTTCTTTTTTTGCTAAGGAGCAAACAGCAGCCCAAATCTCCTACTGAAAATGGCCTGTGTAGAGTCAGTCTAACTTGACACATTGCTTGGACCCCCACCCCAGGAACCACCAGGACTGTTGTCCCACCTGGAAAGCCCTGACTGCTTGGTGAGCCAGGGGCAGAAGCTGGGGGCCCCTCTCCCGGCCCCTTTATCAGAGAACCTGGGCTGCTGTGGCAGGGAGTCCTGTGTATGATGGAATAAAAAGGCAAGAAAGGTCAAGAGGGGCAAACAGAGAGGATTCTGCTCTTTTTCTAGTCCAGGCTCTCAGTGTATCTGCCTCTGAATTAACGTTTCTGTTTTATTTTTTTATTTTTTATTTTTTTTCCTGAAAGAATCTGTATTAGTTTCTCAGGACTGTGGTAACAAAGTACTCCAAACTGACTGGTTGAAAACAATAGAAGTATATTCCCTCACAGTTCTATAGGGCAGAAGTCGAAGTGTTGGTGGACTATGCTACCTCCATAGTCTCTGATAGGATTCTTCTTTTCCTCTTCAAACTTCCAGGAGCCCTAGGCATCCCTTGACTTTGGCAGCGTAACTCTAATCTTTGCCTTTACCCTCACGTGACCATCCTCCCCAGCCGCCCTCTGTGTGTGTGTCTTCACTTGGAGGTTGCCAGTGTGTGTATGTGTGTGTGTCCAATTTTTCCTCTTAATGAGCACAACAGTCTTATTGGATTAGCAGCCATTTTAATGATCTCATCTTAAACTTAATTACATCTGCAAGGACCATATTCCCAAATAAAGTCACACTCACAGGTGCCAGGGTTGACTTTAACATGCCATTTTGGGACACAATTCAACCTATTTCATGACCCGAAGAGACAAATTATTTCTTCTGGCACTAGTTGAAAGGGTTGAATTAATTATAGCAATAGACTATGAGTGCTCTGAGGTGTTTGAGCCAAAAAATAAATTAGTGGAGTGTGACTTCATTCATTCATTCATTCATTCCTTCATTCATTCAGCATTATATATTATGGACCTACTATGTGCTAGAAATAAATTGGCCTTGACCATACTGTGATGAATAAGGCAATGTGAAATCTGCCCTCATGGAGCTTGGAGTTTTGTAGGGGATATATCAATATTCAATTAACCATAGTTGAGTTAAATCCAGTGAAGGAAGAGTTTGGTGTTACACTGGACAGATGTGGTGTTACACTGGACAGATGTGATTTAGAGTGGGAAATCAGAGAAAGCCTTCCTGAAAAGCAAGCTAATTGTGGTAATGATGGTAACAATAAAAAAATGGTGATGCCAACATCTATTGAGCACTGATCCCAGGCACCATTGTAATTGTTTTACTTATATTAACTCTCCTTATCTTCATGTCTATCCCCATTTCGCCGATAAGGAAATGAGGCAAAGAGTTGTTTGGTAAAAGGTTGTACGAGAGAGAGGATTTCTGCTAAGACCTGGTTAGAAAAGAGAAAGGTAAGGACGCGGGGAAAGAAAACTCCACACAGAAGCAGCAACCAGTGTGACGGCTCGGCGGCAGGAGCGCGTCCTAGGTGGCTGCACTGAGGTGAGCAAGGATGAAGGCGGTGTGAGAAGGGGGAGAAAGGCGGTCAAGGGTCAGATCCCAGAGGGCCTTGTAGGCCAGATTAAGACATTGTCTTTATCCTAAAAGTAATGCGAAACTACTGATGGGTTTATGAAGGACAATGTCTTAAAGAATGTGTATATTAAGAGGAGAAAAAGCTTTAGTTTCAATGTAAAAAAAGGACTGGAGAAAGACTAGTGCCTCCAGGAAGGGCTGATAAGAATCTGTGTGAAAAAGCTAATGGTGACTTGGCCTAAACTTGTGACAATGGAGATGGACAGATGTGACACACTGGTGATTATTGGAAGGTAGGAGTGAAAGGACAGGGCCAACATCTAGTGTATTTTCATGATCAACTGGGCAGATAGTGGTGCCATTTACTGCAACAAGGAGTACTGGATGAAGAACACAATGAAGAGAGAAGATTGTGGCTTGGTTTGGAGACATTGAGTTTGAGGGCCCTTGTGACATCCAAAAAGCTCTAAAAATATACTTCTGCAGTACCAAGAAAGTGCCAGGATAGAACTATAATTTCTGATGTCATTATAATATTGAAGGCATTTGAAATTGTGGGAATGAGTGTTTGACCAGATGGAGAGAGAGGAGCATGAACAGGAGAAGGGCTTTCGACTGAGTTCCAAGGAGCTCTAGTTAAAAATAGGTAGAGAAAGGGAAGTTAGAATTGGAAATGTAGCTGAAAGGTAGGAGGATGTAAATTAGAAGATATGACTTGATGTGACAAAAGCCATGGGAAGAGAGGATTTTGAGGCAATAAGCATGTCCAATACTTCTGGATGAGATGACATGTGAAAATGTTAATTACACATAGCATAAAGGTCACAGGTGACCTTAATAAAAATAAGTTTAGTGATATGGAGAGAGCAATGGCGTATTGAAATTAGTGCGGACCTGTGCAATAAGAAAACTGAAAAGTAAGAATTTTATACCTTCTTAAGGCAGTATGGCTTTGGAAGAAATAGGGTGGGTAGTGGTTGAAAGTGATATGGGACCTTGGAGGGTATGTGTGTGTGTGTCTCTGTGTCTACATGTATTTTAAATGGGAATTTTAGTTTAGGTCAAGCAAACACCATAGAAAGGAATTAGTGGAGAGAGAGAGAGAATTATTTAAATTACAGGATAAAGAGGAAAAATTGGTAGCCAAAGATTCTAGACAATTGAAAAGTAATGGCATGTACAAGAAGCAGGAAAGAGAGGAAGGTGCAAAAGCATATTCGGTGGCAGGAAGTTGAGGGATTTTCTATTTCTTGGCTTCCGATTGTTTTGAGGGATAGGAAATGAGGTCATTCGCCCTGAGCAAGAGCACAGGGGCTTGGCAGAGAGGAGATCGGAATGGTCATTGCAGAGAGAGGAAAGACTGCTGTAAAAAATCTGAGTGAGAGAATGTGTTGGTTCAGAGATTTTGTCATTAAGTTTTCCAGATGTGTTTCAAACATCGGTGATGAAACCTGGTGCTTATTCGTCAAAGCACTTAGCATATTTCTTGAAAGAATATTTTATGAATTTGAGGTTGCAAATTTACCTAAATGCAAAAGCAAAAGACCAGTGTTCCCTCTGTGTTTGTATTTGACCTTGAGTCTCTTTCCAGAAGTTGAAAGTAGCTCTTAGCAGACTCAAAAGGGACTACTGGCTTTAGGAATTTGAACTGTTGTGGAGAAATGTAGTTTCTTCCATGTTACTGTTTCCATCCATAAGAAAAAATTATACACATTTGCATTCAAATTCCTTTATAAAACAGTCCATTTTCTATAAGTCATTGCCTTATTTTAGACAATTTTTCCTTTTCTTTAAGGTTATCTTTGCTAAAGATGCATCCACACTTAGGATGCTTTTATCAAAGGATTATCAGTACTTTAAAAAAATTTGTCCACATTAGAAAGAGGTTTATCATAAAGGAACAATAATTATTCCATATTTAGACTTAGTAATACTCTAGGAAGAAAAAAATGGTGTGTTTTTTACATGTTTCCCCTGTGTTAGTCTAGTATTCAGTCTGTACCAAATGGCTTCAGTCAGTTTTGACAACTTTTGCCACTTTTAATGAAAACTTGGTAAGTAATTTGACAATATTCTTTTTTATCAATGCTGCTGATTAGTCAAGCAACTGACCTTCCAATTCTGTAATAAATTTTATTGTAACCACACATACTGGTGATGTTATTTAGGCTTCTCTTTTAATGCTTATATTTTATTTTGGAATTGATATTAGCATACCTTTTTTTTAACAACTCTCATTCTCTATAATAATTTAATAACTTTGGATTTACAGAAAGAAAATCTCTCATATTAATCCAGGAACATATATATGTGAATACATTTGATATCTTTTTAAAGTTTTTCAATTACGATTGATGTACAATATTATATTAGTTTCAGGTGTACAACCTAGTGATTAGACATTTATGCAACTTGCAAAGTGATCATCCTTATAAGTCTAGAACTAATCTAATATGGTACATAGTTGTTATGATTTTATTGGCTATATTTCCTGTGCTTTACTTTACATCTCTGTAACTACTTTTATAACTGGCAATTTGTACTTCTTAACCCTTTTACCTTTTTCATCCATCCCCCCAAACCCACTCCCATCTGGCAACCATCAATTTACATGTGACATCTTGATTAGTTCCTGCATTCATCTTGTTCCATTGTCTGACTTAATTGTGTCCCTTCTTTCTAACAGTAATTGAGAACCTTTCTTGGACAGAATGTTTATAAATGATAGCACTTTATTTTCCAAGTTTGCACTATTAGAAAATAATTCAAAAATATTTCATATTTTCAAAGGTGATATTGGTTGGTTCATTCCATAGAACCAAGAAATTCTAAAACATGTAACATATCATCAATGATAAAATACTGTCAGTATGACTGTCAAATACAGTTAATTATGAGAATCACCCCTTGTAGCCTCATAATAGTATTTATTTGTTAGTTTAAAAATGCTATTCATCACCTAGAACTATCAGCTTCTAGAAATTTTAATGCAGTTTGTTTTCTGCAAGGAATGACTTGTACATGAAATTCATTCCACAATAGAGCCTAATACCCCTTGAATGGCTTGCATATAAGTGGCTTATTATGAACTAATTAGTTCATTTTCATCATTCATCCATTTATTTCAACTTTGGTTAGGCAAATTAACCACCTGAGGTGCACCTGTTTGAATGCATGTGTTAGGTATGCACAGAAAGTAACTACAGAAAAAAAGTTCTCTTCCAGGGACAAGCAAAATTTGCTGCATGTGGTAAATACTTGAATAAATGAAAATTTGCTCAAATCCTAGTATTATTCATTTTTGGTGAAATGTATGCCTCTACTACTACTATTTTTTTTTTCAGATTTACTTTTATCAAAATACCTGCTGCCTTTGCAACAAGTATTGCTAAGGTATTCCTCCATTAAATGTTTGCTGTGTATTTAGAGAAGATGCAATTTTCAAGTATTTTACCTAACTGCAAGAAATGTGGATTCTTTCACTACAGAGAAAATAGTTTTAAAATGCTAATGGCCTTAGCACCTAAAACACTCTATGATGTGGCCTCACATTTTTGTGTTTCCAATTGACAGAACAAAGCAGAAGCCTTGAATTGTTTTGAAAAAAATTTTACCTTTTATTTTTTTAACGATTTTATTTTTATTTATTTTTAGACAGATGGGAAGGAAGTGGAAAAGAGAGAGAGAAACATCAATCAGTTGCTTCTTGTACACCCCCAACCGGGGATGAGCCAGCAACCCAGGCATGTGCCTGGACCAGGAATTGAACTGATGACCTTTCAATTTGCAGGCTGGCACCCAATCCACTGAGCTACACAAGCAAGGGCAAAAACTATTCTTTTTAAAAAGAGCATCAAAATACTCAGATTGCAGCTGCCCCATAGATACAGGATGGGCCCCAACCAAAATATTGGTTTTACCTCAAGGCTGATGATGGCACTCACACACCCCAAGTGTGTGAAAAGATTTATTGCTAATCTTCCAGGCAAGCCTGAACTGACTTAAGAGAGTGAGGAAAGAAGGTTTGCTTGAATTCTCTGTGACAGGTAGAGGTGGGTCAGGGCGGGGTTTCCTGTACGGTTTGAATATTCACACTGATGCCAAAGGAAGGAGCACCTGGGCTTTCTTATCAGCTTGCCCAGATCGAGGGCAGAAGGGAAGAGAAAGGGGTGAGACTTAAAAGATACCTGCAATCAGGCCCCAAAAATAGAGTCAGAGTCTTTATTACAGAAACCATCATGGAAAAAAATCAGAATTTTGTGGGGAACAGCATGAATTTTTGCAGTGTTTTTAAAGATTTACTTCACGGTAAGCGGGGAATAATTTCCTTTTCAGTGTTTAAGGCCTCAAAGTTGGGATTGGCCCTGGGCCACAACTTACCTTTCTAGCTTTCTTCTCTACTACTTTCTCTTGGAAACCACCTGTGAGCCACATGGAATCATGAGTTCAACTCTCTAACCCTTCATCTTTGCTCCTGCTTTTGTCCTGGAAACCTTTCTCACCTCATTTGCAAGGGTGAGTATTACCATTCCTTAAGTCCAGTTCAAGAGGCTTTAACATTTTTCTCTTGGGGGAAAAAAAAATCACTGCTTTTTCTAAAGCCCCAAGGCATATTTTCCTTCCTCTTACAGCACTTGTCATTCTTTAGCTAGTCTCTGAAAGTGCAGGGAGACCAGAACCCAAGAGACCAATGGGTTTCTATATCTTCCACACTGTCTTTCTCATAGGATGTCAGCTCCGGGAAGAAGGAGCTGTATTTGACACACTGTTACTTCTTTAACACATCAAACTGTGCCTGGCCCAGAGTAGGGGTTCACTACCTACTATTTTGCACATGAATAATCAACAAATATTTATTGAATAAATGAAAGCTAAACTCAAAAGCTGTCTGACTCAAACTTGTATTAAATTCTTGAATTTCTTCCTCATAGATTGCTTAAATAAAAGGGAAATGCATATTTTATTGAGAGTTTAGCATTTCAACTGGTGGAGTTGGTAGTGGACCTAATTTAAAGGGAAAAATTAATACTGGACCCGGGTATCTCTGGCATGGTTCTGTCACAGAGAATCTAGCATTTTCAGAAATTGAGACAGACTTTGAATCACGGAGTATTAAATAACCCGCAGGTCATTGCGAAGGTGCTTTGCAAGCATAAATATATTATTTTTGCCCTGTTCCTGGTTTTCAGAGGTCTAGCTAAACCTGTCTTTTTCTTTCTTTCTTTTTTTTTTTTTTCATTTGGCTCATCACGGCTGTAGATAAAATTAGCAGACACTGAAACACTGGCTTCATCGGGCTATGTACAAACTGTCCTCGGCTATACTTGTGAGTACAATGTTTATTAGAAGCTGACCTAACACAGAAGATAATACAAGAAGTGAGCTCAATTACTGACCTTTGTGAACACGTGACAGCATCAGGTGGGTCAGTGTGAATGAGGGAGGTTCACAAAAAGAGTAATCAGGAGTAAGTACTTCCAAAGAAGAAGTGTTTGCCTCAGTGGTCAAAGTCTTACTCTCCTCCAGGGGAGTATAAGCCGAACAGTCTGTAGAAGGTTGAGCATTTGAGCTCAGATATGCACTACCTAAATGAAGGGTGTCAAAATCCAACATGAAAAATCTCTATCTAAACCATATTTCAACAGATGGCCATTAAAAAAAAAAGCTTCCTTACCTTTCTCTATGTCTCTTCATATTCAAGAACCTAGCCTGCCCTTCTTTCTTAGGTTACAGATGCCACGTGGAAAGGACCAATGGAGAAACAGAAGGATGCCTAATTACAGAAAGGGATGGTAGATGAAACTAGGAGAACTCTGAAGTTGATTACTAAGGGGACTGTAGTTTCCGTTCCTTGAATTTGCACTGGTCTTATAATTTGTTTTGATGAAAGTGACAGCATAGTTAATTCAGAGCTCAGGCCTTGAAAGGTCCCGCAGCTTTGCCTTAGCGCCCCCGGGTGCTCCCCCGAAGCTTCTACGTAAGAAGCCAGTCCAGCTTACGGGAAGGTGAGGGGTCACATGGAGCTGAGGTACCCTGCCAAGAGTCAGCACAAACCTCCTGATGTGTGAGAAGAGCCATCTCGGGCTTTTCTTTCGGCTGAAGGCAGCCACGTGAGTGAGTCTGATGAAAAGAGCAGAAGAACCACCCAGCCAGTTCACGGATTCATGAGAAATAATAAATCATATTGTTTTTGGGTTGCCTTACAGTGATATGTTACATGGCTAATGATAACTGATACACAGCTTGGCTGTGAGTTTTACATTTATTTAGTGTACCTGGTAGGTCTTAATTATTTATTTCCACTTCCAAACCAGAGGCAGATTAAGGTCGGTTGAGGCCCTGGGTGCAGAAGAAAATATTGGGCACCTTAAGAAAAAGAGAGAGAGAAAATAAAAAATACATGCTAACCATATTTTTAAATAAATAAAAATATAATGTATTATTAATGTTTTATTTCCAATAAAATTTGAATATAATGTATGTATAATATAATTAATAATAGTTGGGGTTTCTGGGGCCCTTAGAAGTTGGGGCCCAGGGCGCGCGTGCGCCCGGTGCACCCGCCGTTAAACCCTTCTCTCTTCCCAGCCTCTAAGTTTTTTCAAAACAGTAACATTTCAGCATCTTTCACTGTTATATGTGTGTTATATGTTATATGTTGAAGTGTCCTTAATGACCAATGTCCTTGTGCATGTGTTCATATGTTCAGTCAGTACAACATTGTGTTAGTATCAGGAGTTGTTAGGAAGTAACAAAATGAGACTTTAGAGATAGCTGATAAGAGACCTGTGCTTTCCAAATCAATAGGGGCTGAAAAATACAAATGAAACAGAGTAGAATAGATATCAACGTCATGCATAGTTAAGGTAAACATAACTTCAATTTTTTAAACATATGTGTGTACTGAGTCATAATGTAAATGTGGGTCCTTATTTTTAAAAGATTTGAAGCCACTGGATACTATCATGGAGACCATCATATGCTATCTTAAACATTTTATATTTTTCTGTAGTTTGAGGGGTCATGGAAGGAAGGATGACATAAGCTGGGAGAGCAGTTTGAAGCCTAGGTTAAGATATGAGCAGAGAGACTTTCTTTTAACAAGGCTTTACTAGGTTTGGAGAAAAAGGAATAAACTTGAGAAGTGTTTTGGAATTTAAATTAGACAGACTCTGAGGTCTGCTGGATGTGGGGGTGAAGGGAAGGGGCGGATCAAGGAAATGTTCGATTCGCCAGTTAGCAGATCTTGACAGATTTTACGAGGAACATAATGGTAAGAAAGGCATCGAGGATGACTCAGAGATTTCCGTCTGGTGTGAATGGCACGGCCACCAATGGAGATAAATAATGTAGTTATAAGAGCAACATTCGTGTTGCGGGCTCTGTGCCTTAGCTCGGGGCATGGTCAGACCAAGCCGATGGCAGGACATGCAGTAGCAGGCAGCCAGAGATACCAGCTTGACGCTGGAGAAACAGACGTGGGCCTGATTACGTGGTGGTTGAAACCGCAATGGTAGATGTGTAAAGAGACTGTAAAGAGAAAAAAATGGGTGCTTCTCCAATAACTCTTAAATGTTAGGGAACTATTCATACCTTACAGGCTTCAATAATAAATGCATAGAAATCAGTGAATAAAAAATAGTTAACTTATCACTCCCAGAAAATGTGTAATTTTAACAGTCCAAAAAAATATTGTCCAGTTAGGTTGGCTTATTATTCAAAATATGGAGGTTAGTGTGAGTTCATCATATTAGCGCAAAGACTTGTCCATTGACGATCATAGCAGTTTAAAGAGCAAATCAATGTTAGTGCAGAAATCGACGCCGCTTGCCAGAAGAGAAGCCCTCGGGGCGCTGTGAACAGGCTAGCTTTGCATGTATTGTCTGTAAAAACTTGTGTTTTACCTGAATTAAAAAGCCATTGACAGTCAATTCAGTAGTGTATGTGTGGGAGAGAGAGGAAGGGAGAGGATGAGGATGCATATACCTTCTCTTTTTTTCAATGAAGTTACTGGGGGATCAATAACTTTTTTCATAAATTAGACACACAGTAACAAAGTCTTATTTTTGAAATTGTTTTTATGGAAGTGTAACAAACCACTCAATTCAAAAATATCTTTATCCTTGAAACTGACCTTATCCTAGTCATGGATTGCTGGCATTTAATATTCAAGCTTCCTAATTCTTCTTGAAAGGCTGTCGCAGGAGAATTGCATGTGGAATAGCTAATGATTTAGTCAGCTTCACAGTCCCTCATATCTGGGAACCAAAGAAAAGAGAAACAAGACAAGCTAATTCTTTCAGATTAATGGAAACAGTGCCTTCTTATGAATTAATTTTAAGCAATTCATGGTAGGAAATAAAAATAATAATGGAAGTATCTGATTTTTAAAAGGGTTTTTGCTATTTATAACATTCATCTGTATTTTGAACATATGCATTTTAAGTGCTTTAACTTAGGGTATTTTAGCCTAGCACTTGTTTCCATTAGATTCACCCAATTAGAGCTTTAAAAACCTGAGGGCTCATTCAGTCTCTATAGTGAATTTCAGTAACTGTATCTCAGGAAACTACTATTCACAAACCCAGAAGATTATTGTGAAATAAAAGAATAATGATGGCATAGGGCTTGTAGATCATTTTTAGCTGTATGAGTTTAATAAACAAAACAGAAAATAAGGTGCATCACTATATTAAAATGTTTGAAAACATTTAGACAGACAACTGGTTATCTTTAACATGAAAAAAGAGGTTTAATTCAAGTAGACTATAAACTAAATTCCATCTCATTTCTCTCCAATGTTTGTGTTTGTGATAAAATAGGCAGTTAGTAGAATTTGCTTCCTAAAATGAATAGTATGAGCTTGTTGACTGAAAGATGAAAGTCAGCTATATTCCCTTATTTCCAAGGGGGTTACTTGTAAACCAGTTACATTCACAGCAGTGTCTACCAGAAGTTTCAGCAACCAGGCGGCAGATCTGTCTTTAATATGGGTGCTAGAAGATTTTGGCTTCGAGGAGACAATATACCATTTGAGGTCTCCATTAGGATGTCTAATAGGTGTCTCAGATTTAAGCAGTCAAAAACTCATTTCCTCAGAATCTGCTCCTCTCATAGCTTCTCCTACCTCAATTGCTCAGGCTAAAAAATCTTTGTTTAGAATCTTCCTTGACTCTTCTTTCTCTAACAGTCCCCATCCGGTGTGTCAGAGAATCCTGCTGGCTCTACCTTTAAAATGTATTCAGACCCCAACAACTTATCATTACCACCCCAGTGCAAGGCACCCCATCCCTTGCCTGGATTATTGCAGTAGCCACCTAGCGGGTGCCTGTTTTTGCTCTGGTCCCGCTACTATCTAGTCTTAACATAAGAGCCAGGGTGATAGGTTTTAATATATAGATTCCCTGCTTAAAACCCTCCCAAGGCCTCCATCTTTCTCAGTAAAACCCAAGGTCTGTTTTATGGCCCACAAGGTTCTACTCGGCCTTGGCCTGATTCATAGCTCACTCGACTCCTTCTTGTTTATTCCTCTCCATGCTGATCTCCCTGCTGTTCCCCCCACACACTAGGCCCACTCAGCCCCAGGGGGGCTTCTGCACTTTCTAGTTTCTCTACCTAGAACATTCTTCCCAGATATCCACATGGCTCGCTCTCTCATTTCCTTCAAACCTTTACCTAAATACCATCTTCTTAAAAAGACCTTCTCCGGCCTCCTCATTTAAAGCTTCAATCACCCCTAAAGTTCATTATTCTTTCCCCCAGCTTTCCTTGCCTCTGTAGCTCTTATCACTGTCTAAACCATGATAGATTTTTCTTATTTATTTACTTTTTATTGTCTCCTCAACTACAACATAAGTTTCCTGAGGGCAAAAGTCTTTTTTTTTTTTTTTAATTGCTATATCCTATGTGCTTAGAAAAGTACCTGACACATAATCGGTAATAAATGTGTGTTGAATAAATGAATAAATTTACCCATGGAACTATTTAATAGTATTTTGTCATATGTTTTAAAAACCTATTACCATATCGCTTATACAACTCTTGCTTTTTATGTCTAACACTATGGTTCTGAAGTTTTTCTGTTAGTGTGTTTCTCAGACTCATCTGTCAGAACTTTTAAGTATGTCTTACATGGACATAGCTCAGGCATGAAGGGACTTTAAACTATCTCTGATTTTAATAGGTACAATGCAACATGCATATGCTATGCTTGCTTTCTTGGGTACATAAGGGTGTATTTCTTTAGGGTGGTGTGACAGATTTGCATGTTTTCACCTTTGCTAAGCTGGAGCTCTGTTTCTGGAATTCCCTTTTCTACATAGTTCCTAGATAGTGTGGGCTCTCAGACACATTATTTTGTGTGAGATTTGGAAGGTGGAAGCCAGGGGGAGCCGTGTTATTTTCCTAAAGCTTATCTATGGGCCCCTGTGAGTCCACAGGGCAAAAGCAGGGCCCGGGCAAGGCCAGCTCGAGCCCGCCCTCCTGCTGCAGCTTCTTACACTTCTGTGAAAGGAACGTGGTTGGCACCATGATGACAAGAGCCAGCTTCTGCAGGACACGCCAACCATTTGACTGAGAAGAGTGCTGTGGCTGAGCGACTAATGCAGATTCCCACCCTTGCTGGTGGCGTCAGGGTCAGCCTCCTGGGTTCAAGTTCATCCTTCCTCCCTCCCTGTTACTTCCATTTTCCCTTCCTGACTGCCTGACCTGTAGATTTCAGGTCTTAGCACCAGACCCAGAAATGATAGCTACACTATGCAACCAGCTCTCCCAATTGTAATTATTTCATATATATATATGAAATTGTTTATATTTATGAAATATATATAATATATAACATGTGTGTGTATATATATATATATAAATTTCTCAGTGGTTCTGCTTCTCTGATGTAATGCTAACTGATGCAGGTAGGTAACAAGAAATGAATTTGCCAGACCATAGAATGTGTACATTTTTTTTATTTTTATAGATTAAAAGTTTGATCTTTCTTCTGTGGAACGTTGGAAGCATTTCCCCCAGGGAGCTGTAAATTGTGAATTTGTTTCATTTCTTTGCACCTTAATGACACTGAGCAGATAGTGGAATGTGTTTTCATGCTGTGAGGGTGCCTACGGAGGGAACTGGGGGAGGGAAACGAGAGTAATATGAGAGCAAATGATGTCTAGTCCTCGTCTGCACAGCTGGCCTCAGTTAACAGGACCACTGTGAATCAATTTACATATTAAATATTCCTTTTGTAATGCCAGAAATCAAAAACATCATTTCAACAAAATAGAAGCTTTTTTTTGAATTTTGTTGACCATCACTGAAGGTTTGCCGTTCACGAACAAAAGCAATTTCTCTCAGTGCGCACATTCTTACTCTGGGCAGATGTTGGACAGATGTTTTTACTATAGACACATGGGGACTTTCAGGAAAAACACCCTCTTAATTATTCAAAGCAGCCAAAAACTGTGTTTTATAACTTAGTGATGGAATTTGAAGTATGTCTCACAGCTTAAAACACTCATGTTAAGATGCCATAATAGTTTGTTGTCCCTTTGATCACATCTACACCCCGGAGTCAGTTCCTTAGACCTCTCTCTTTACAGAGACCGGGCAGGATGCTTACGTCATCTCTTGCCCCTTTCTTATTACGCATTGAAATGTGTTCTGGAAGACACAGGCCTCATTAGATTCCCTAGTTTCCTCTAATATGAAGAGTGCCTATCAAGCAGTAACCACTAAAGATGTCAGTTTGAAAATGAAGGAGTTTCCCTTCACTTAACAGAGGCATGATCTGCCTGCCTCCACCATTGTGCAACATAGGATTCTGAGGCTGACCTCTGCACGACCAAACCTCACAATGGAGAAGTCACTGTGACTGACCCGAGAGTCCCAGAGGTAGGGCCCGCACGTGCCTTTAGCCCAATCAACCTTCCTAGTTGGCGTTAGAGTTAACAACGAGGAAGAGTGGTTCTCGTGTGACTTATATTTTGTTCTGCAAAAAATTAGATGAGTTTAGTCACTAAGCCAAGAATTAATGCTTATCTCTTTCTTGAAAACTGAAACCCCTTCAGCAAAGAATGAGAGTTGGTGGGTCTCAAGGGAGCTTTGCTGGCAGCCAAGTGCCTGGGCACAGATGGGAGAGAGCAGGAGGTTAACCTGCTCTGCAACAAGACACTAAACATCCTGGTTGTAATCTAAAGACACCTATTACGTACTCTCACATCACTCTCCAGGGAGTAGAACATGCCCCAACCTGCTCAGGTGTGGATTAGGGATGCATTCAAACCTTGGAACAGCTTGACTGATAATGTGAAAATCTGAATGGATTTGCAGAAGGCCTGCCCTCCTCTGGTTCCTAATTATTAAATTCTTGAAAGAGTTTTCTTCTTCTTTTTTTTTTTTGACTTTCTGTAAATTTATTTTTCTTTTTTAAACACCCTAAAAGCTCATTGTGGTTGAAAAAATATGTTATTTTCAGAACACTTTTGGTGCAGGTTCTTGTGTCCTTCTCTTCATCTAACTTTTCTGTGGGCTGGAGCACCTTCATCATGGTGGCTTCTGGTTGACTCTAGAACATTCCCTGCTTTTGTAACCCCTTAGATTCAGCTTTCCTATCCTTGAACCAAAAATAAGTCACTTTCTAGCTCTGGCTCTGGTGTCATTTCCTCTCCCCTATAGGTCACAGAGCATCCCCAATGTAGGAATCTACATTCGGGCTTATGGGAGGAGTTACATTGCAAGGTCTGATGTGTAGCTTTCATTTGAAACTGGGTCCGGAGTAGGCTCTTGGCACAACAGTGACCTCACATGCACATCTGATATCAACCAGCTCACTCTCACTCACCTCCTCCATCTACCCAATAGCACCTCCAACACAGACAGGCATACCTGATACGCAGAGTTCCACACCCAACTTCCCCTGCCCAGCTTTCTATCAGTGTCTAAGAGAGGGTTCTCTATGGATCCCACTTCATGGAGTGATTGTGAAGAGTGGGATCTCAGAGCCAGTGTGTGGGTTCCAGACCTGGCTCTTCGTTTACTGGTTGTGTAAGGTCAGACAAATCACTTCATCTCTCTGTGTCTCAGCTTCCTCATCCGTAAAATGGGGGGATAAAAACCATGCATTTACCACAGAGTGTTTTCAGTGTTTATTGAATTACTGCATGTCTATTTTCTTGGATACTGCTTGGTCCATTTTAAGTACTATGTAAGTGTTAACCATTTTCTGATATATTTGAAATACTACAGGTGTTACCAAAAGGAATTTCTTTTCTTTCAAAAGGATAATTCTAGATTATTGATCTTTTTTAAGTTAAAAGAACGTCCAGATACTTCAACTCCTCTTTCCCCTCTCCCTTTACTTTTCTTCTAATGTTCTCACTGTGGCTGCATAGGGAGGAAAAACACAAAATGTGTCCGCATTACATCCCAATGTCTGTAACATGACACAGATGCTTTCCTCATGTCACTACGACACCACAAAAGTAGGAGTCGCTACTTGCCATGGACTAGAAGACCCTGTAAGAGGTAAATAAACCTACAGTTTGTTTCTTTACAAATTTAATCTTAACTTTTATAAATATGGTGGTAAATACCAGAAGAAACCACTAACAGAGTGGAAGTGGTGTCCTTTGGAAGGAGACTTTGGGGATGGGAATGGTTGGGGCAAGGGCTTGCAATTGCCTTGTTGCTTCACACTTTTTAGAATGATTTGACTTTTAGGTATTTCTTCCAGCAATTATCATTATTAAAAAGCATGACTAACATTTCTTGTTTTTTTTTTGTTTTTTGTTTTTAGTTTTATGTATTATCTCATGGCTTCCTGTTAGTGGGAGATGAGCATTTAGACCTTTTATGGCCTTCTTTAATATCCCAGTAGATTTGGTTAGCCTAACACTGTCAATATTGTTCACTGCTGAGCCATGCAACCTATTTCCATTTCATTTTCCTTTGTCATCCAGTGTGAGTAACCTTGCAGTTAATAGCTATTACTTTTGTTTACACTTCTGTACATGGATCAGTTATTCATGTCTCTTAATATCTTTAACACAGCTACTAGATTTGGTTTTGTTAGTGATATCTTTCCACTAGCCCTCCATCTTCCCACTCTAATCCAGTAGTTATCCCGGGTCTCTCCTCACCATCCCCAGGAAGCAGGGGGTGTGATTCCCCGTGATTCCTTTGTTAAGTCTCTAGTCCTTGAACTCCATGTCTTCCTTTCCTTCCTTCCTGTCCATGAATGCCAGGCACATCCTCCACCAGTGGACAGGACATCCTTCCTGTCCTGAGAAAGGGGGCAGAGGAGAGAGATTTTGTGATGCTTCCCACATGTGCCTTTCTATGATCACTTATACCCACGACAATCTTCAAGACAGTTATTGTTATTCTTACTTTATTGATAAGAAAACTGAAATGTAAGGAGGTTTTAAAAATCTGTCCGAGCTCACATTAAAAAGTACAGCTGAGAAAGGAATTGTTAGAGCTAATTGATTATACACACACACATACACACACACACGTATATATATAATCGGTTAGTATTATTTATTTAGTATTATTAATTGATTTCACTTTCACAGAAATAAATTTCAGAAAATATGAGACATTATAAGTGTTTCTTTTCATTTAATCTTTCTTCTCTTTCTAGTTTTGCCTAACAAATTAATTTATTGCTGCTTTCGAATGATAATCTAGATTAAAATGCTATTTTCAGTAATTAGAATATCAGCTTGAATATTAAAAGATGATAATCACTGAAGACATTTTATAGATATGGAAAATTAAGTTTGACTATAATATACTACATAAACGTTAGTTTGGATACTTAAGATTTTTCCCGTGGGCGTAATACAAAGAACGGTAAGACTATAATAGGATTTTTAACTGCTGAGTAATTAGATACATACCTTAGAAATACTGACTACAATTCTTATTAGAGGAACAATTTTTCCCTCCCAATTCTTTAATAGAATTATTTGTCTATTGAGCTGAAAGACAGGCAGTGATTTAGATGAACTTTCGTTGTCTCCTTTAGTCCTGACAGGTTAAAAATCACTTCATATAAAAATAGGGGACTAACACAAAAATGACAGACGAAGGTCTAATTCTTACATAATGTTAGGTACCGAACATTTGTGTCCCCTCAAAATTCCAACGTTGAAACCTTATCGTCAACGTCATGGTGTTTGGAGGTGGGGTTTTGAGAGGTAATTCGGTTTAGATGAGGTCATGAGGGTGGAGCCCCTGTGATGAAATGAGTGTCCTTATAAGGCAAAGAAGAGAGGTCAGAGCGCGCGCTCTTCCTCACGGAGGGACCCTGGAGCAGGCAGCCGTCTGCAGGCCGGGACAAGGGCTCTCGGCAGGAACTGGATGGGCTGGCACTTGGCTCTTGGACTTTCCAGCCTTCAGAACTGTAAGAAATAGCTTTCTGTTGTTTAAAACAACCAGTCTGTAGTATTTTGTTATAGAACCCTGAGTGTGCTAAGCCAATAATTCATTTATTACAATTTGAGATAATTTAAGAATAGAATGTTGTAATATGACAAGGAACACTTTATATTTAAAAAGAAAAAATTTATATTCCAGTCTAAGATACCATGTAATTTGGAGGATTATATAATTCTTTTATTTACTTTTTAAAATTCAATCTTTAGTATATTTTTCTCCATTACCATGTAGTCCCCTTTATACCCCCCTTCCCTCAGCAGTTGGAAACACTAGGGTCCAAGTTTCACTCCTGCCACCTTTGGCTGTGGGAATCTGAGCAAGTTTCTTCATCTGTTGCATAGTGTTAATAATGTGCACCTTGCAGGGCTCCGTGAGAATCAAGAAGCGTATGTCCAGCAGGTGCCTAGCATTGTGGTGTTAGCTTAGCTTTGTGGTTATTAGTGACTCTCTCTCTCTCTCCCCGCACCCCGCCCCCTGCAGTGGTAAATAAAGACCCAGTGGTAAATAAGTGGTTTCCTGACTAAGATGTCTGTGTTACTTGGGGTCAAGTCAGGAGACAGAAACCACAGCGTTTTGAACAGGAAAAGTTTAACATAAAGAATTACCAATAGTAAAACGAAGTAATGTAGAGTTACACTGTGAGAATTAAAGAGAACTGTGAAGAATGCAGGGGTGGCAGACATGTGTCTAAGGTGAGGTTCGGAATCTAAGGGACAACCCTTGCCTCACCTGGGCTAAGGTCCGGAAAACTGGGCTGAATCTTTTGTTGTTGTTGTTCTGTAGAAACATAAAGCTCTTATAGGGACTTTAAGAATTTTGATAAATGTGGGCACCTTCCTCATACCTTTCACATAACGGAGTGGAAAAACTATTGTATTTGGAGGGGTTTTTGAAAAAATATTTTATTTATTTATTTATTTTAAGAGAGAGAGTTAGGGAGAGAGAAAGAGGGGAGAGAAGCATCAGTGTGTGGTTGCCTCTCACGCTTCCCCCACTGGGGACCTGGCCCGCAACCCAGGCATGTGCCCCGACTGGGAATTGAACAGGTGGCCCTTTGCTTTGCAGTCGGCGCTCAGTCCACTGAGCCAAACCAGCCGGGGCTCTTCTTTTCTTTTCTTTCTTTTTTTTAAAAACAATTTTAGACTCTATCTGTGGTTTTATACTCAGTCAAAAATGGAAAACCTTGCTAGCTGCAAAGCAGAAAATTACAGGTTTTTTAAACCTAGGCCAGAGCCAGGTATGTTTATAAAATACTCATTATTCTGTCACATCAATAGAGCTAGAAGACAGTTTAATATTTACTCCTCTCTTTTTATATATGATCAGGCATTTTAAGCATATTGTACAAATTATCCCCAGTTTTACTCTTGTTTTATCTGCTGAATTTGAGTTCTTATGAAAGCTGTTTGATATTTTTTCTTTATATATTGGGCTTATAGTGCTATAATAGACATGTTATAATATGCATTGAATTCACAATTATCATATCATCAGGTAATGTCCATATTTATACATCAGAATGGTTGTAACTTTGAGTTCTCTTTTCTCTAATGGTAATATTATTTGCCATGTTATCTTTCTCTTGTTTAATATCACTTCCATTTCCCTGTTTTAAAACTTCCTATGCCTTTAAGTGGTAAATGTGAATTTATAAATAGCTGAATTTTATTTTTTTTATTCAAGTTGAGAATATATGATTTTTAAATAAGCTTATCTCGCTTATATTGGTAATTATTACATTTGCATCATCTTATTTCTTTATCATGTAAGTTCTTTACTGCTTTGGCTTCATTTCTTCTTTGGATAACATCCTCAATTCATGTTTTCCTCTGCTGGCTTCAGAGTAATACTTTCTGTTTTATTTATTTGAATTACAGTTTCTTAACAGTGGTACAAAGGACCTTTTGGGCTAGATAATTTGTTGTTGTAAGGGCTTGTCCTGTGCGCTGTAGGATACTTCTTAGCAGCATGCTATTGTCACCCACTAGATAACCGTAGCACACCCCATCCCTGGGCTGTGACAACCAAAAACATCCCCAGTCATTGTCAAATGTTCCAGAGAAGAGAAACTCACTTCCAGCTGAGAACCTCTGTTTTAAAGATTACATTAAATTGTTACATGCACATATGTCTTAACAAAGCTTAATATTAAGATACATCATATCTTCTGCCCAGAGAAGATGAGGACCTTAAAATACTATGTCTGAACTCCTTCGTTATAGATTCAACTTCCATTCTGGTAAAGCACTTCTGAAATTGTGCTTTCTGTAAGAATAAAGTCTCTTAGTGGGTGTATGTATCTAAAAGTATGTTTATTTTGTTCTTCCTTTTAACTGATAGTTGAGGTTGAGTTAGAAATATGACATTACTTTTCCTCGGCAATTAGGAGATATTACACCATTTGGGTTTGGCATCTATCATTTCTCACGAGAAGTCTGCTGACAATATGGTAATTATTACTTGGAAGTGATCTGCATTCTCTAAGTAGGTATCGGACTCTCATTATCTTTGATGTTCTGTAGTTTCCTTATGATATGCTATAGTTATGTGGATTTGTTTTTAATTTATCTCACTCAGGATTTGACAAGTGTTTTTAATCTACGTATTCATGCTTTCTTCAAATCTGGAAAATGCTCCCACATCATCCCTTCATATATTGGTTTTTCCTTCATTTATGGAATCACTCCTAGAGCTGTAGTAAATATAAGTTGTAATATCTTATTCTTTCCTTATATCTCATCTCTCACATTCCCATCCTTTTATCTGGTTCTTCTTCATTCTCAGTGTTTTCTTTATGTTTGTCTATCATTTTATCAATTTTCTCTTTAGCATTATTCAGCATAACTGCTTAGATAAGCATTTGAGTTTTTAATGTTAATGAAATACATTATTTTATGCCTCATTCTGTTTTTTTTTCTTGAATTTTTGTTATATTACTTTTATCTCTACTTTAAAACTGTTTTTACAGTATCTCTTTTAGATTTGTTTAAAAGTTTTGATGGGATGTGAATTTTCCCATTTTTGAAGCTGCCAGTTCTGATTTTGGCAACTTATTTCCTTTGTGTGTACTGAAATTTGTACAAATGAGCTCACTGTCAGTAAGAGTTATTGTCCTACTGGAGTCTGAGTGGCCTAAGTTGTGAGAGTTTCCAGTTTTTAGATAAACAAATGTCTCTGCTCTGTGCTTCCCTCTGTGCATTGGGTGAT
This sequence comes from Mormoops blainvillei, assembly GCA_004026545.1. Classification (NCBI taxonomy): domain Eukaryota; kingdom Metazoa; phylum Chordata; class Mammalia; order Chiroptera; family Mormoopidae; genus Mormoops; species Mormoops blainvillei. The sequence goes on along the minus strand of PVJD01000204.1, from coordinate 519,477 downwards.
TGTGTTCCCTCAGACCTCATGTCCACAAGCTCGTGTTTCCTTCTCTCCATCAGATTACAATTCTTCCTCCAGTGTCCCATGGAGATGAGATGCCATTAGAAGCCAGTGGGCAGACTCTGGTCCTGTAGGAAAGGACAGGACAACTCATGCAGGTTCTCTTTTTAGAGTAAAGCCCAGTTTCCTTTCCCAAACCCCAGGCCCGTGGCCACAAGCATCCTGGTGAAGCTGTTAAAAATCCAGCCATTTAGACATACATTAAATCCATATGCTCTGTGGGACACTCGTTTACTTCTCTCTCACTGTTTAAGTTTCCTCTTATTTTGGGTCACCGGGGATTTCTCATTTTTACTTTTAAGGTTGGCCTTGAGTATGAATTTTGCTGGTTATATTTGATCATTGTAATGTTCATACATAATTTTTGTGTTTGAAGGTTTCAACATCAGCTAAATTTCTTGCATTGACTAAAACTCATTTGACTTTCTAACATACCAATTTTTTTGTTACTGCTATAGCTTCTATATCTTTTTTTAAAGTTATTTTATCTGGTTCTACTTAGGTCTTAATCTGTTCTCTCTTTATAAATTTTCTGCTTCTGCTTCATACAGATTGTTCCATTCCATATCCTACTGAAAATGCCAAACATATATTATAAGGCCACTGTAATCAAAACAGTCTGGTACTGGCATAAGAACAGGCACATAGATCAATGGAACAGAATAGAGAGCCCAGAAATAAACCCATGTCTCTATGGTCAATTAATATTTGACAAAGGGGGCAGAAGCATAAAATGGAATAAAAATAGGCTCTTCAACAAATGGTGTTGGGAGATCTGGACAGCTACATGCAAAAAAATGAAATGTGACCACCAACTTACACCATACACAAAAATCAACTCAAGATGGATAAAAGACTTAAATGTAAGTCGCGACACCATGAAAGTCCTAGAGGAGAACACAGGCAGGAAAATCTCAGATATTCCACGCAGCAATATTTTCCCCTAGAGCAAGGGACATAAGGGAAAGAATAAACAAATGGGACTACATCAAAATAAGAAGCTTCTGCGTGGCTAAAGAAAACATCAGCAAAATGAAAAGAGACCCGACCGTATGGGAAAATATATTTGCTAATGATACCTCGGACAAGTGTTTGATCTCCAAAATATATAAAGAACTCATATGACTCCACTCCAGGAAGACAAACAGCCCAATTAAAAAATGGACAAAGGACCTGAACAGACACTTCTCCAAGGAAGACATACACAGGGCCCAGAGACATATGAAAAGGTGCTCAGCATCACTAGCCATCAGAGAGATGCAAATTAAAACCACAATGAGATACCACTTCACACCGGTCAGAACGGCCATCCTAAACAAATCAACAAACAGCGAGTGTTGGTGGGGACGTGGAGAAGAGGGAACCCTAGTGCACTGTTGGTGGGAATGTAGACTGGTGCAGCCACTGTGGAAAACAGCTTGGAATCTCCTCAAAAAACTAAAATGGAACTGCATATTTTAAAATGCTGTTAGTTCACCTAGTAAATACTTTTGGATGTTTGCACTTCATTTTTGCTTTAGGATGAAGTTTGTTCCCCTTCACATGCAGTAAAATTTTTCATAAATTCTGCACCGGTGTCTTTTTCTGGTTGCCCCCCTAAATCTACCTTTCACCCTCCTCCACCCTGTGTGCTAGCACAGTGTGCCCCATGAAGCTAATTTGTATGAACTACAGCAACAGGCTAGAGAATCTCCTGGCTTCCAGTTGGGTCCAGCCAATGGGAGCACTGTACCTGCAAGAAGAGAATGCTGTTGGCATATTTCTATTCCTACCTCCATTATTTCCAGGTTGTTGAGACTTGGCACAGTATCCCTGAGGGGCTCTCCCTTTATAACTCCCCTTTCTATATCCCAAGAACTGTTCTGTGTTCTTGTGCCTTCAAACTTGAGGTACGAATGACTCCCAATGATTGGTAACCCTGGAGATCTTCATTATCTTCCCTTGGTTTCTGTATACTCTGCCTGCACTTTGAAAAAAATAATTTCTATATTAAATTCTTTCTTGTATTTAGTTTTTGTTTGTTTTTTTTCTGAGTCCCAATTAGTAAAAGTTTCATTTTGGATTTTACATTTTGCTATTTTTTTCCTCATTACTTATTGGAAGGTGATCTATCTAGACAGCCAAAGGATTTGTGAAGTTTCCTTGGCCATAGTCTTAAAATGTATTAGTCAATTTAGTCAATTCCATTTGTCATATTTATAGCTTGAATTTATTGCTTTTGTATTATATCATTTTGCTAGAATCAAATAGAAATTTCTCCTATCCCAGTGCCTCTCTCTCCAGTGTTATTCCCTGAAACATTCAATGCCAGTTGTGACACACATATTTAACTAGACAGGTTGCTTTTTGTGTAGGAAAGAAATAGAATGCCACTTTCTGGCATACATAAACATATGTATTTTATATATATATATATATACACACACACACAATAAAAGTGATTATTTGAAAATGCACTTCATCTGACCAAGGTTAAAATAAAGAGAAAGACTTAATACTGGAAAAGTTAGACTGTAAAAAGTGTTGCAGACCATTCTACTTCAACCAGGGTCAAGTAGCTCTTATCAGATCAGCCCTCCTGGGATTAATAAAAATTATCAACAGATTTTTTTCTCACAGTTAGGATTTTTAACTTGTCACCATTAAATGTCCGGATTTTAAACAGGTTCTTGGGCTAGATGCTCATTTCCATCAGCTCCCCAACTTTAGCACCTGTCTCACGGCCAGCAGTTTCCCCAGACTGCCGACTTCACCGTGTAGCTCTATGAGTGCTCCCAATTCGAACTTGGGCTTTCCTTTTAGCATTTTAGCTTTCTAACAAAGACATCATGGAATGAGCAGATAGATTGGCAAGACTTCTCTATGTCTTTTCCAGTGTTATCTGGAATCAATTTATTGACCACTTCTTTTAAGTAATTTCTCTACAGTTTTTGGGTCATGATTTCCATCACTTTCTTCCAGATTTAGCAGATCTGTTGACGCTGAGCATAAGAGGCCTTCTGAACCTCATTGTTGTGCTTTTTAGTAAAACCAACACAGACTAAACAAATCAAATAACCATCTGTAGTCTTGACATCAACATGGTCTGGCATTTTTTGACCATGGAGCACATTTTGTCACGGGTAAGATCCATGCCATGCAAATTAGTCAGGCAGTTTTTGCTCTGAACATCCTCAGTAATTAGCATAAATTTTCCAAATGTAACTTTATCATTCTGAGGATGCACCAGGCTCATTTCAAACACACAACCCTTGAACCTGTAAGATGTGACTTTGGTTCCTTGAGTTCTTGTGACTAGTGTTTTTCCAACATTTCTTTTTAACACATAGCTGGTGCTTTTACATCATGACAATCTTCCTTAGAAAATGGATCGACCTCTTCCTTCTTGGCTCCCTTTTTGCCATCTTTTGTAAGGTGCTTGTTCTTGCCAACTGCCATGGTGCTGCTCAGAGAGCCAAAAGGCAAAAACTTTCACCCCTTGATCAAACATAAGTAAAACAGCTACCTGATGGTGCAACAGAGTGAAAACAAAGCAGGCAAAAACTAAAGGGGAGATGACACTTGGAAAAAGGGAAGGGAGCTTGATGAGTTTTCTGGTTTTGAAATGTTTAGCCTGAGGGCAGGCCCCAGTCTGTCCCTTTATGGATAGCTAAAACCGATGGAAAATCTGCAATTTTTTTTTTTTTTTTTTTTTTTTTTTTGCTTAAAGGACCAGAAGGCAGAGGTCAGTGGGCAACTGCAACCATTGGACTATAAAAAAACCAGAAAAGCAGAAAGCTAGAGAGAAGAGGCCCCGGATTCTGTGTATAAGAGCAAAGCTAAGGCCAAAAGAACTGAAACAAGCTTTGTTTTGCTGCCCATCACAAAGAGACAGAGTTTTGGACTTTGTGTTCAACCAAACTGCATGTCAGAGGGGAAAGTAGGTAGTTCCTTATTGAATTTATTGTCCAGGGCAAAGTGTGTCTGTAGAGGGAGAGTTTTCTTCCCTTCAGCTCTTTTTCTTTTGTGTCTCTCCCCGCTGCCCCTCATGCCCCACCAATTACTCGAGACATTTTCTTAAACCTCCATTCATCTTTCTACAATCCAGACTGAATCTCTTATCCCATAGGAAAACTATGTCGTCATTCAGTCATGCCTAGGAAGAAACAAAGGCATACTGAAAGTAACTCAACAAGAACAACAAAAACAGCGAGTGCTGTTCAACACGTAGAAAGTCGAGGTGGGAAGAGGAGGTGGATTTTATGCAGACCAGAAAAGGCTGAGTATCAGAAAGTCATCTGAAGCAGAAAAATGAAAATATTTCTCTTTCGAAGACTACAAGATCTTTTGTCATTACTTATCTCTGCCTGTGGCCCAATATTGTAACCTTAAGCAAAACCTCTGCTCTGGAGTCTTCTTGACTGCTTGGCCTTCTCTCTGATGTGATCATTCTCTGTGTCCAATTTCCAGGAAAAGTCAAAAACAAGAAAACCAACTTTGAGTTATGGTGGTGATAACTGGGCTGGTGAGATTTATGTCTGGCAGAGTTAAATGGGGATGAATAGGTGGTTACATGACCCCCACAGAAGCCCTGTGGAGTGAAGAAGGTTTTCTAAGAAGAAGGCAGGCAAATTGTCAAATATACTGCAGTCTCTGAAATCAGTAATAGGTGGTATCTTGTGCAGCAGATAATAACAATAAACAATTATTTTTATAGTGGGGATTCTGCTAGGATACTTGTTAAGTCAAAAGTATTCACTTTGCTAGCCTCAGAAAGAGCTGTATAGATCACAGTAATGGTCGTTTTGGTTGTCAAGGACCTTAAGTCATATGTTTCTTTATCTTCAAAATTCAAATAGCGTAATTGGATGTATTATCTTATTTTCTAAAGATGGTAATAGACCAATAGTTGTGGATATTATAAGCAAATATATTCTGTCTTTTTATTATTTCCATCTGGAACCTCTGAATAGCCTTTTAATCCATATATATATATATATATATATATATATATATATATGTGTGTGTGTGTGTGTATGTGTGTGTATGTGTGTATATATATATACTATTGTTATTCATTGAGAGGGAGAGGTGTTAACATCCAGTAAAAGACCCTAAGAGAATACAGGAAATACATCAAAATGTTAGCAATGGTTATCTTTGAGAGTAAGATTTATGAGTGACTTTCTTTCACTTAAGAATATGTTAAAGGTATTCTATAATGAATTGTATTAGTTTGATAATAAAAAAGTTAAGTACCAAAATAAATTCTAAGTGCACAGGGGAAATATTTTTGGAAATGAGAAGAACTGCAGGTAGAAATAAGTGATTAAAGTTACGTAACAACCTAAGTACAGCTAAGAAAGGCACAGAAGTAAAAACCAGGCCAAAGTAGAGAAAAGAGAGTGCTAAAAAATAGTAAATAAATTTAGAGTTACAAAAAAAAAAAAGGAAAAGAAATAAAGGTCAACGTGAGAGACAATGAAGGACGGCGAGGTCAGACTTTGACATTCACCTTTAAATATATGCGGTAGAGCTGCAAATAAATGTTTCTTTTGCTGCAAGGAGCCATGGAAAACTTTCAGTTAAAAATTCTGAAGAGACAATGGCCTGGCTGGGGATGGGAAGTGAGGAAGAGAGTTAAGATCCATGATGAGAATAAGAAAATGGGAGGAAATAAAGATAATTCAAATGTGATTACTTAATTTGGTCCTTCAAAAATGTATTTTTTTTCTCTGCCAAAAGTCTAGCAGCAGGGAGCAGGGGAATCAGTGTAACAGCAGTGATTTCAAATGCTGGCATAGAAGCAAATGAGGCTACCATTGATGGAGTTTATTAGTTATTTTTAGTAAAGGAAGGGAAATAGGAACAATGTTGTGAGGTTTATATTAAGGTAACTTTATTAAATTTATATGAGATTATGTCCTTAATGGGTTTTTATTGTTAAAATGTTCTTTCTCTTACGAAATGACGTAGATAGTAAATGATGGGTTTTAATGTCTTTTTGGCAAAAAGAAGAGCTGGAATGCTCTATTCCCCACAAATTTTAAGAATCTTTTAGATTCGAGAATTAGAGACCGACAGCTTTAAACTGACTTCGTTGTACATTTCCTTTAAGAGACAGGAGCAGCTGAGCACAGTCACAGATACACATTCATAAACAGGAACAATGCCAGGCATTCTATGGTGTGTGACCCAGGGAGGCACGAATTGGGTTGGCAGCATCACGGAAGGTGTCAAGGTGGAGGTGAGCCCACCCGGTAATTGATACCAATGGCAAAACTTTAAGTGATGATGGCAGAGAACCAGGAACCCTGGAAGAACACAAATGAGAAGGCTGAGTTCGTAATTCACATGGCATTCAAAAGCCTATAAACTGAACAGATGTACATATTGGGCATGGCAAAACAAACAACAAACAAACAAACAAACACCAAACAAACCCAAGTTCAAATATGCAGGGTTGATTCAGCTTGAGAAAAATCATGCCCCTCAGGTTTGAGTTAAGTGTCGAAAGTTGTTTGTTGGTTTTGAAGCAAGGTGAATGACCATTTGAAATTATTATTATGATTGTTCTCTGTGTCATTGGTGTTCTGCTAGTTTAACTATGTATCTAGGTTTGCATTTCTTATTATTTATTCAGTTCGAGACATGTTGATCTTCTTAAACCTATGACTTTATGTCCTTAAGCACTTTTGGGAAGGTCTCAGCCACTCAAAAATTGTCTTTTCACATTTTCTCTTTACTTTCAATATACAACTCCTAAGAAACATATATTAGAACACCTTATTCTATGTTTCATGCCTCCAAATATAACATCTGGCCTTGCAGAGAGGCTCGAATCGACTCTCGCGTGGGTCTCATACTTTGAGAAGACACTGCCTCCCAGGCTTTCTGCTCTTGACAAACTTGAAGCCGGATGTCCCAGGTCTGCTTTGTCTGTTAGCCTGGTGTCACCAACTTCCGTGTTTTCTTTGCCACCCAGTATTACTGTCCCATGGGCCAGTGACTTGTCATACATCCGAGAATGTAAAGTGGGGCAACACATCACAAAATGGGAAAGGAGTGCTCATTTTGGGGTTCTGAGAGCACCCAGCCCTGAGTCACTGCAGGCCCTTGGTTCACTCAGGGGATTGCGCTGATAGCTCTCCTGTGTTTAACATTCTCCTTCGGATATCACATGGCCTCATTCCTCACTTCTTTCACATCTTTGTTCAAATATTATTTGATGAGATCTCCCATGGACACTCTATTTTTTTATTTAACTTTTAAAAAATTTATTTTTCATTTACATTTTACATTCAATACTATTTTGCATTAGTTTCAGGTGTACAGCCTAGTGGTTAGGCAATCATATACTTTACAAAGTGTTCTGCCTGATATTTCCGGTATCCACCTGGCACCCTAAACAGTCATTGTAATATTATCGGCTATATTTCCTATGCTTTACTTGCTTCGCTGTGACTATTTTGTAACTACCAATTTGTACTCCATAACCCCTTCACCTTTTTCACCCCGTGCCCCCAAACCCACTCCCCTCTGGCAACCATCAGCCTGTTCTCTGTATCTGTGAGTCTGTTTCTATGTTGTTCGTTCATTTATTTTTCATGAACACTCTACTTAAAATGGTAACAAGTTATGTCAATTTATTGGTTTGCAGATAGTTTTAATTCGAATCTCAGAACTGCGTGAAGTACAGCACTGAGGTTATAGGGTGTTTGGACAGACTTCTTCCTCCATCCTTGCTGGATGAACTCCCTATTATCTCCCTTTCGTGGTGACTGAATTTTCTCCCATCTCTCCTTTCACTGAGGACATGCCCTATGAGGCAGAGTGGGGTCTCAGCTTTATTTGGAATCTATTTTCTGACTCCCTCTCTGGATTGGACCCTTTGCCTTGTTTCTAGCTCTGACGAAAGCTTAAAAGCTCAAACTCATTGCTGTAACTTATCAAGTTCCCAAAGATAGCTGCAGCTTCAGCTCATTGAATATCATTCTGATTTCCAGTCAGCTCTTCATTTTGGGTGTTTGAGGATTTTCCATCACATTCCTATGATCTCAACCATTTATCCATAAGAATAGATACTATTCACATTTCTAGGTATCTTGCGTTTGTGTGTGTGTGTGTGTGTGTAAATTTATATAAACCACCCCAATGCTGGAAAGAAAAAAAATTACTGTTTTAAAAATGTTAATTGACATGGTACAAAGCAAGATTAGAAATACACAAACTCAGTAATGTACCATTTAGAAGGCTAGTACAATATCGTTTTTTTAAAAGGCTTTTACAACAAAACTGAATGAGAGGTACAGGGATTTCTCATATACTTCCCCCCCCCCCATTATTCGTCACTCACTAGAATGGTACTTTTAAAACCAAGGATGAACATGCATTAACACATATAATGACCCCGAATTCATAGTTTATATTAGGGCTCACTCTTGGCTTTGTACATACTACGGGTTCAGATAACTGTATAATGGCATGTATCCATCTTTCTGATATCTCCAAAGTATTTTCACTGCCCCAAAAATCTTACGTGCTCTCTCTTTTCATCTCCCCCGGCCCCCAGCACCCTGCCAACCACTGATCTTTTTATTGTCTCTATAATTTTGTTTTCCTCATACTGTCGTATAGGTGGAATTATAGGTGAGTATGAAACCTCTTTCACTAAGTAACATGCATTTTGTCCCTGTCTTTATATAGCTCACCTCTTTCTAGTGCTTAATAACACTCCATTGTCTGGGTGTACCAGAGTTTATTTACCTATTTACCCATTGAAGGGCATCTTGGTTGCTTCCACCCTTTGGCGATTGTGACTAAAGCTGTTGTAAATATCTGTGTATAGGATTTCATGTTGACTGAAGTTTTAAGCTTCTTTGGCACAACTCCTAAATACAAAGGGGTGTGATTGCTGAATCATATGATAAGAGTGTGTTTGATTTTGTAAGAAACTGCCAAACTGTCTTCCAAAGTTTCTGTATCATTTTGCATTTTTACCAGCCATGAGTAAGAGTTTCTGATGCTCCACACCCACACTGGTATTTAAAGTTGTCAGTGTTCTGGAGTTTGGCCATTCTCCTAGGTGTATAGTAGTTACAATAAACTTTTGACCCAACAATTTTGCATGCTTAGTCATAAGTTAAAATAGAGATTTTTAAGATTTAGAAATGTTGTGTAGATACCAAGTGAGTGTAAGGGAAAGTTGTAAAGGAACCATTTTCTCTTTGTTGGAAAATGAGCTGAAGCAGGAGAAGATTTTTTGGAGAGCTGGGATAAGCCATTGAATAGGAAGTATCATTCTGTTACCTGACGAAGCAAGTAAGCAACACTGACTTTTACAGGAGAGAGCAACGGGAAGATATCTTAACCAAGTATAAAACACCAAGAGCTGATTTGTATCTCCTATTAAGACTCACTTAGAAAGGATCTTTCTACACCTTGAAACATTAAATAAAAATTACAGGAAAATCCAACAGTTTATGGTGTAAAGAAAATATGAATGTATCCCAGTGAGATGCTAGTGCCAGCAAGAGCTATAGCCTAAGGAAAAGTGAGGCACTCTTGACAGTTTAGTAGATCACAGGTCCCTGAGCGATGATAAAACATAAGAGGAATTTCATATTTTTACAAATACAATTTCATGTCCGTGTTTATAGTTCCATTAATCATTCTATTCACTAGGTGATTTTATGCTTTCAGTCACCAAAGCATAAGAGATTCCTCAGTGAAATTTGTTTCCAAAGTACTGAATGCTTGAAACAATTATGAATCTAGATTATGTGACAGATGTTTGAGGAAAAATGTTATAATTCCATCACACAACTGTAAAATGGAACCAATCTTGTCCTTTTAAAATATGCTCCTCTATACCCACTTATTTGAAAATACAAGCTGCTTTCATGAAAACAATAAATAAGTAAACACCCTTATGGCATGTAACTTAGAAACAACTTCCTCTTGCATGAATGAAATAATAAGAGTCAAGAGGCCAACTGGGATTTTCTCTTTGACTTTACTGCTACATGGTTCGGTCGACAAGGATTTTTAAGTTGTTGGCATATGGCATATGAATAACTACTGAAATCCATTAAAGAACCGTCAATTTGGTAGCACATTACAAAGTTGGAAGGGAGCATAAGAGATGCTTTTGTTCAAGCTATTTATTTAGGCAGATAAATATCTAAATGGGACATACCCGACTAGTGGCTGGAATCAACTCATCAATCAAGTAGTTGGTATGACACAATGTGGCAGCATCCAAAATTATAGCCATCACAACTGGCTAAGAAATTTGACACCTCTGCTTCCTTTACAGAGTTTCTAGGTTGCTGTCAACTTTCTCTCTTGTTTCTGATTTGTGTTAGAAGTCTCTCCCATGTGTAATTTGGAACTTCAGCTTTCAATGAAGGAACTTGAAGCAGACAAATACTCCACTGAATCAGAAATTCGGTATGATGCACACACACATACCCACAAATACCTGTCTGAAGGTGTTACAGAGCTTCTCAGAACTTAGCTCAAGATTTTCAGAGATGGAAAGCTCATTGGCATGAGCCCACCATTTGTCTGCGTACTGTGATGCAATGGGGGCATGCACCAGTTTTTAAGCATGGCAGAATGAAAAGCTGAGGACAAATGGTAAGGGGCGGCAAAGCCAGCAGAACTTTCAGCGATCTCTTAGGGTTTAGGACACAGAAACAGAAGTATAGACCTTGGAGGGTGGCCAGAACCCGATGGTCCAAGATTCTGAAGATAAAGGAGGCAGAGGGAAGTGCTTCAGAAGTGGTAAAACAGGAGTGGGCCATTTCCCCTCCAGGCATTTGTTGACTTGTAAGTTACACAGGCTGAGAGACACAAAGCTTAGCAAGAAGTAAAAATCAAGTAAAGATTTCAGCGGTCAATTTCTTTTGTTGGGGAAACAAAAATTAAAGGAAAGAATATTCCAAATGGAGAGGTCTCGGTAAAAGAGCCCAGACTGTCAGCAAGGAATCTCTGCTGGGAGGGGTGCTTGTTCTAAACTCCAGAAGATAGAGTTGGAACTGTACAGTGTTTGAAACAGCCTCAAGTCACCTAGAATGAGACACTCTGCCAACCCTCTGGTTGTCTGCCAGAAAGTAAGATGAGTGGTCTCTGGAGGTAGATATCATCCAGAACCTCTCAAGTTTTTCATGCACAATAACTAGATTTCATAAAAAATTACCAGGCATACCAAGAAACGTGTCCAAGGGAAGAAGGCAGACAATGGGATCATCCCTGTGGCTGAAGTAGGCCATTGCAACAGAAAACTAAGACTTTAAATTTATGGTAATTAGTATGTTCAGGAGGGGGAGATGAACAATTTAACCAGAGACTTGAAACCTATAGAAGGAAATTGTAGAACTAAACATATAATTTAAAATAAAAACTCAATAGATGTGTTTAACAGCAGACTGACCCATCTGAAAAAAGAAAAACAAAATCCATGTCAAGAAAGAAGAGACTGAAGTTCAGAAAGGGAAAGAATGGGAAATGCAAAAAGATCATAAAGGGTACATGGACACATGGAAAAGTCCTTGGGTGTAATTTCTACAACAAAAAGAAAAAGAGTATTGGAGCAGAAGCAATATTTGAAGATCAAACGATGGGGAAAGTTTCAACAGTGATGAGAACAATCAAGCCGAAGAGACATGAAGATGAACCCAAGCATAGATTAAGTGGAACAGCAGACGAACCAAAAAACATGCTACTGCTTCATAGTGAAACTATTTCAAACCAAAGATATGGAAAAGAAATAAGGAACAGAGAAGTCTGAGGGGGAAAAACGATATATTAACCTTTATTAGATCGACAGTCAAACGAATGGCTGGCTTCTCAAGAGGAATCAGTGCAAATCAGACAATGGAATGACATCTTTAAAACATTGGAAGTAACTGCCACCATGGCTGGTGTGACTCAGTATTGAGTGCCCGCCAGAGTACCAAAGGGTTGCTGGCTCCGTTCCCGTGCCTGTGCTGCAGGCCAGGCCCCAATGGGGGGCATGCAAGGGGAAACCACACACTGATGTTTCTCTCCCTCTCTTTCTCCCTCCCTTCCTCTCTCTCTAAAAATAAATAAATAAAATCTTAAAAAAGGAAAGAAAGAAAGAAAGTAACTGCTAACCTAAAATTCTTTATTTGGAGAAAAGTTTCTTTAAAAGTAGATGTAAAATAAAAACATTTGTGGGCAAAGATTCTGAGAATTTTCTCTGGGAGGCTGGCACTACACAGAATACTAAAGGGAATTCTTCAGGCACAAGGGCAATAATTCCAGGTAGAAACATGGAAATATAAGAAGGACCAAAAAGCAGCAAAATCATTATTATGTGAGTAAACCTAAGTGACTATTCACTGTACAAGTCAACAATAATACTGATTTCTCAGGGAGTTTAAAATAATTTTTAAAACTTAATATAATAAATCCTTTCGGAAACATGTCTTTCCTCTTCATTTTCTAAGTAATTTCCCTTTTCTTTTGGGCTATTGAAAAGCTTCTACCTCTACGAGTTAAACAAGGAGACATCACCTATGCTTATTTTATTTGGTCATTTTTGCTATCATATATGATGACTACAGCAGCCTAGCCCTTTTCCTGGCTCCTCGAGTGCTTTCCTTGTTGATTTAGATTTGGGAGGGGCTGCTGCTGCCAACAGCAGAGCTTTGTCTAGTTCCGGTGCCTAGATGACATTCACCTTCTTTTGTCCTGCTAGCTTTGTTTTTGTTTCCATGTAACTTTGCCATCTGCATATCCCCATCGTCTTGGAGCACTCCGAGGGCTCCCTTTTTTCTGCCTTCGGCTATCCACAATGTTTTTGAAATAATGTCATGTCTCAGTATAAAATTTGCTAACACCTGTATCATTTCTGTACTCAAGTGCTTGCAGGCTTCGAATGACAGTTTAAAAAATGCCTTTCGTGTAGGAAAAAGATGTTTTATTGGATCTGAGACTAGAACAACCACTGGATCCCTGAGCTTAAGACAGACACTGAATTAAAGACGAGGTCTTAATGTTTTATTGATTTTAAATATAAACACGTAATTTTCTGCCATAACTGTAATCCTAGTTCAAAGGTTTGGACATGCTTAGTCAGGGATTACCCAGTCTGCCCGGAATTTGCCGTTTCATTGCACAGACGGATGACTTACTGCCATTTCAAATGGACATTCCTTAAATGTTTGTTTAATATTTATTTAGTGGACAAAAGAAGTGGCCTAACTTTTAAATTAATAAACTGCCTACCTACTTATTTATATTTAATCTATATAATTTATGTGCTGACCATTATATACTGTTTTATTTTATTTGGAACTATCTTTTATTTTACAGTCTTTCTGTAACTCATAGCTTATAGAGTGTTAGTCACTCATAATCACTAAGGACAGAAGTAACATAATTATAGTCTTGTTCCAAATAGATTTAAAAATCTATTTTTTACTTGCTTTCATGATAGAAAAAAATATTCCCTGCATCTCTGTATTTCTTTCTTTTCTTAAATTGAGATATAATTGACATATAACATTGTGGAACTTTAACATGTACATCATATTGATTTGACGCATTTAATTTGTGCCGTATGATTATCATCATAGTGTTAGCTAACACCTCCGTCAGGTCACAAAACCATTTCTCTTTTGCGGTGAGAACAATTCCGATCTAGTCTCTTAGCAACTTTGAGGTTTATAACACAGTATTGTTGACTCTCACTATGCTGTGCATTGATCTGTTGGACTTATTTATCTATTAGTTGCAATTTTCTTTTGGAAGTTCCTGAACCAGTTGCGTTTCTAGAGAGGACACTCAATATCAAAACTCAGAGAACAAAACTTTCAGCCCGCTCCTGGTCATTTCACTGTGCAGGCGCGATTTTGATTTAAAATGTCTCCTGACAAAACCACTGAAAGTTGGCTGGCTCTCAACTGGCTGGTCTCTTGAGGGTGGGCTTGCCAGCATTTGCAATGCGTGCACTGCAAACTTGCTGTGTGAACTGCAGAACCAACTGGTGGTGACAGCGAGCAGTGTTTTGAAACAGTGTCCACTAGAGGGCACTGTCTACTTCACTGGGCAAATAACCAAATTACATTCTGGAATTATATAAGGAATTTTGTGAGACAAGCCCCTTAAACTGGCGGCAATGTCTGATTTACAGCAATGGAACTTTGGCACTCTTTATTGTGGTCTCAGATAGCTTCCTGGCTTGTGGCTCAATTGTGTTATTCAATCTAACTCTACCAATACTGCAACTAGTGGAATTCCCCACTCCTCCCCCTCAACGCCATCTTCTCTGAGCCTTGTTTTTGTAATCTTGGACATTTTTGCCATTTAGTATATCTTCTGTATTTTAAACTGAATGATGAGAGTGTATCAGATCATCCCGCCACATGAAAATGATCTAACTGGAATTGTTTTTCCAACACTTACTCATACTTCTGCTGTTGTTTTCAGTATAGCAACATTCCTTCAGAATAAGCAAAAATCGATATGCCTTAGAGTTAAATTTCATAAGCTATGATCCCAAAGCAAGTTGAAAAGGTTACATCTGTATAGCATTCTAGATCATATAAGGAGCATTTTTATTGTGGAAACCATCTGTCCTAGTGGACAGTGGCAGCAAGGGAAGAAAGATTGGAAGGCTTTGACTATGGCGTTGGTTGGCTTTCTTCTCCGGTATCTGAAATACAGTAATACACTTTGATGAACAAAGATGAATTAATGTATTCCCTCATTTAGTTTACATGGGAAATTTGTGTTCTTCCTAGGGATAGATATACGCTAACCCTGTGTGTGTGTGTGTGTGTGTGTATGTGTGTGTGTGTGTGTATTTGTGTGTGTGTGTGTGAGATAATCACCTTAGCTTTATTATCGCTCTGTTTTGTCCCCTTTCTGTCATGGGTAAATTTTTAGGATGTTCTAGCATTAATTGAACATAAGTTATATTGTGCCTGTTATTAAGTCTTTCTAATTCCCAAGTTGTACCCTTGACATGGATGGCAGTAGGATGATATAAGAAGAAATAAATTTCAGTTCACTTTCCATGCATTTAACATTTAAAAAAAATTTTACCTCATTAGATCTGTTTTTGAACATGTAAAAGACTAATTTGAAATATTTCATTTTTGAAAGATTAAAGATGTTTCAGGTTCATAACATGTCACATGAGATTAAAATGTTTCAATATGTTTATTTTATGGAGACACACTGCCTTAAGAAATAACAACATAATTCATAGAACAACCTATCACTGAATGTTAAAACTTGCAAAAACCAAAATATTTTCATCATTCCCAAGGTGTTACAAATCTAAATTTATTAGGTATGCAAAATTAAGATTAAAATAGCCTGAGAATTAAATAATCAAAATGCTAAATTTTGCCAAAAATGTCAAAAGTAAATAATAAACTATTCAAATGTTCAAACACATTGAAAGGGGGTGAGAATAATTGGAGAGCTTCTTTTAGGCAAAAAGGTTTTAGGTAAAGTGGTTTGGGAAAAATGATTTATTTCTGTGACTGTAAACTTGAAATTTCTAAATCTATCATATAATTTATTCACGCATATAAGTGTTGCACATAACTTTTTAAGGACATATTTTACCCTTTAATACATTTCTAAGTATTTATGTTATAATGTATGCATATGTTTATGTATGTGTATATAGTATATCTATGCACGTATACATATATCAGTTATCTGTCACAATAATATTGCATAACAAACAATCATGATGACTTAAAGCAGCGATTTTCCACCCAGTGTGCCACAAGAATATTTAAAACATGCAAGTCCTGACTATTTAGTCAGGGGAACTGACCTCTTTTCCCTTAGATTGTCAAATAAAAAAATGACAACAACCAACACAATAGCAGTCTGGTGTGAATGAATCAAAATTATACCTATTTTTTTTCTCAGATCGGCATAAAATACCTATGTTTTGGTGTGAGGTAGAATTTTAGTAATTACTTTATGTGTGCCATGAGATGAAAAAGGCTGAAAATCGCTGCCTTTGCGGCATGAAATAACGCACATTTCTTTATCTCACACTCAGGTGATCTTGGCTGGGTTTGCTCATGCACCTGTAGCCAGCTGGAGCGATGAGGCAGCCCTGCTGATCAAAAACACTCAGGCTGTAAGGAGGCGCTGGCGTTGGCTGATTTAAGATGGCCTCCGCTGGAATGACTCAGCTGGAATGACTGGTCCATGTGTTTTTCAACCCCCAACAGGCTAGCCTGGCCATGTTCACAACTGGTAGAAGTACAAGAGCAATGGTAGCCGCTTAAGTGCTTGCCTTTTGAAGTCCTGAGTGCACCATAACTGCTAACGTTTCATCAAGCAAAGCAAGTCACAAAGCAGAATTCAAAATCAAAGGGTAAGAAAACGTATTCCACTTTTTTTTTTTGAGGTAGGACATGTAAAGTTACATGGCAGAATGTAAATGGCAGAGGAGGGGAAGACTTGGAGACCTTAATACAATCAGTGTACTGAAACTTTTATATTTCTACTTTTAAATGATTTACCTTTATAGAATTAGGAGTTTTTATGGTCTAGTACTCAGACAATCTCTACTTGTAATGAAAAAAAAAGAAAGAAAGGAAGAAAGAAAGGAAGAAAGAAAGAAAGAAAGAAAGAAAGAAAGAAAGAAAGAAAGAAAGAAAGAAAGAAAGAGAAAGAAAGAAAGGAAGAAAGAAAGAAAGAAAGAAAGAAAGAAAGAAAGAAAGAAAGAAAGAAAGAAAAAAAGAAAGAAAAGAAAAGAAAGAAAGGCCTTGAAGTTTTCCTTGAGATTAAGTGAAGTTAACAGTTTTGCTTTGACAGGCATTTTAATATTAATTTTTTATTTAATTATAAATAAGATTTAGTTAATGAAGGTGTGATTTAGTATTTCTTAAAAGAATTTAAAAGTAAATGGTAAAAATCAAAGAGAAAAATATTGAGCATGATGTGATCTATGACTTTCTGTAATTCTGTGACAATACTGTTCCCTCTCTACTTATAATGTATCTTGTACTTTTCTTCTTCCTTCATGTTCAGACATCATAGAAACACTTAATGATACAGAAGTTGCATCAGGCCAAGGAACACAAAGGAAGGAGCTAAAACAAATGGATTTCACTTCCAAATACAAAGCCTGCGACTAGAAAAAGAATTCAAGGTTTTGGAAACTAGCCCTGGAAGTTAGCCATCTGAAGGGCGTTCGCTTGGGGATTTTACGCTCACATAAGACACATCAGAGTAGGAAGGAAAGGAAAGTATAGATACCTAAGTTGTGTACTCTAAATTTCAAATCATGACATTGCAGAGGTGAAGTATAATGAAGCGAAACTACTATTAAATTAGAGATACAGGCTTCGTTTCTCAGAACAAAGGAGCTGGAGCCTCACTCTTTTACTTCTTGTTATTTCTAAGTATTTGTGGGCTTGAGAGGCAGTGCTGGAATTGTCCCTCCCAGGCAATAAATCTACTGTGCGTTAATAACACTTTTGGAAACCTTATGTGCTGAAGATGCCTCCCTCTGGAAAAGCGTGATTTTCTCTTTCATGACAGTTTAAGAAGAGAAAAAGGATAAGTAGAAAAGGTAACTCAAAGAGGCAATATTCAAAATTTATCTGGGATATGACTTCATTTTTGAGAATGATGGTCTAGCAGAAAAGAAAAATAAATTACTATTAAAAACAATGGAGAAAACTCACAAATCTTTTATAAATTATAAACATGTAGAATATTTGAAAAGCTCTATCTTTACTGTTAGAATATTTTGTACTCAACTTGTAACCATGAGAAACAGTTTCTAATTAACTGGTCTGAATCATTTATGCTTGGCTTTGTTCTTAGGATCATGCAGTTATTTTAGGAAAGAGAGAAAGTTCAAGGGACCAATAGATAATGGAGATAACATAAATCTGAATTTGCTTGCATGTGCTTTTTAAATCCATATCTCCATGATTTAAAAACCACCGATTAAGCAATTTGTTCCACTATCAGTGGTCCTTAATATTTTTGAGATGAAGCTCCCTTGAGACTAATCTGAACTCTCCTCCCAAGGAAAATTTAGAAATTTTAGATCCATTTGTTGGAAGTAACTAATGATTTTTAGTTCTATGGAAAAATAGTATAACCCTGTTGAGTTTAAAGATATAAGCCATGTATGATGTTGATATTTATATGTGAACTGACCAAATGGAGAATTTTTACTAACAATATTATTATTATTAATAAGTTGGTATACTTTATAATGCATTTTATGTACATTATGTAAACTGACCCTTGAAGCGACATTGTAAGATAAACATGACTATTATTATTTTATGGTTAAAACAGCTGAAACCTCAGTTTAAATAATTTCTTGAATATATCAACAAATGACAGACGTGGAATGTGAACCTAGGTTTTCTTTTTTAGGGAATAAGAATTATTACTTTATACCACTCTTTTTTGTGGCATGTACTTCATTTTCCTCATATGAAAAATGTGCTCAATAATAGTCCCTATATCACAAAGAAATGCAGAGTATTAATTGAGATAATATATAAGGCATTTAGAATAACACATGGCATATAGCAAATGCTTGATACATGTAAGTCATTATTATTATAACACATGCATATTTAATCAGAATTCAAACAGCAATGGCTAAATAAATAGAAACTTTAAGCATGAAAAAATGCTGAGAGTGAATTGATTTTAAAAACCAAGATAATTCTTAATTGCTCTAGAGTCAGCAAGTATTTTTCCTTGTGACCTTTATATAAATACTATTTTAAAGAACTCCAATAATTGATGTTTAAAATCATGTGACCTTAATAAAAGATTCAGTTGTATTTAACCATGTAAAGTATATTTTATGAAACTAGTGATTCACTCCATTTTGGAACTTAGTAAATAGGAATTTATTTATTTTTAAGCCCTGGAGATAATTAATACGAGAGTGCACGGTGCTTAAGCAACTTGTGTTCTAGGAAACTCAATAACATGCGGTGTCTTACTCTCCTGTGTGCCAGTCACCATGCTCAGTTTCCGAAAAAGTGTACATGGGACACACCAACAAATAGTTTTATTTTTGGTAAGAGCTTCCTACTTAAGCTCTATAGGATGAGTACGTTCAAGGATTTTCAGTGAGAAGACACCCTACTTAATTCAGAAAGAGAGCAAGCAAGCCAAAGAATCCTGTCAGGATCGATGACTTTTCCTTTTTGTCCTGGAATTATAATCTCAGCAACTGCTTAGTTTTAGTTCTAGGGTTAAAGGAAATTCACATTCATCACCAGTCTTTTTTTTGCTACTGTGTTTCCATTTATTTCTTGGGTGGCTGAAATATACTCTTGAGTGGCTTCTTCAAGACGAACCCACAGGCGTTTTACATACCCTGAGCTCTCGCATGTTTAAAGTTTGTTGTTTTTACTCTTGCAAGAGAATTTGGGCGGGTATAAGTGTTGAGTCATACTGTCTATCTTCGAGAACATTGTAGGCATCATTTCACTCTGGTCTAGAGTTCCTGTCCAACTTTTAGAGACTAGCCTGATGTTTTACCATTTGTAAATAACTTGATTTTTATACTTGTACATTTAAAGTACTCTTTCATTACCTTTGAAGTACAGTAATTTTATTATTTAATATAAATGTCATTCTATAGTAAAATTGATCCTTCTATATCCATTTTTTTCCCTGGGATATTTTGTACTTTTTTCTGCCTCTGAATTTATCTTTTTAAAAAATTTTCTGGTTTTTTAAATCATATATTAAAATATTTGTTATGCCTTATTATTTTGATTCTCACCTTTAAGTGAACCATTTATGTCCAGTTGACCACTGAATAGCATGGGTTTGAACTGTTTGGGTCCACTTATACATAAATTTTTTAAAAAACCAAACCTGTATTGTTTTCAGTCCACAGTTGGAAGTTCACAGATGCAGACAGCTGACAGAATGCATTTGTCTATACAATCTTATGTAGGGCACTTGATGATCCACAGATTTTTTTTATCCATGGGGGCTCTTGGAACCAATCCCCCTCAGATACCAAAGGATAACTATGTAGTCAAGTTTTTGGAGGGTCAATTTTTACATGTAGATTTTCAACTGCATGCCGTAGGGGTCGGTGCCCCCAATCCCCATGTTGTTCAAGCGTTAGCTCTATATGTTTGATTCCATAGTAATAATATTTCTGTAATCCTCTTTAACTCTTTATTTCCATTCTATTTTGCTTGCTGTTCTCAACGTTTCGCTCTGTGTTCCTTGCAGTATTTTTTTTTCCTGTGTGATTCTGTCAATGTAGTTTGCATTTCTGTGATCGGTTTACCTTCCATTCCACTCATTTCCTAAGTTCTTTCTGCTCATATTTCATGCCTTTGTTACATTCTTATGCTCTGTGATTTTTTTTGTGCCTTTAAGTAGTTGCTTATATAGTTTATCATTTCATTAAGTGCTTTAAATTCCTGACAATATTGTTAGTCACCTGTTCTGTGGCAAGATGACTTTGGTAGGTGTTCATTGCCATTTGCTTTTCCTATTTCTTTCCTCCTTCATGTGATGTTATATCTGATAAGAATCAATGCTGATTAGTTTTTGACTCTGTTACCTTTTAGTGGGGTTCTGACCTGAACCAGTTATTTATAGGAAGATCATTATAGGACTGGACAGTTTATAGCATTGCTGTGTTGCTCTTTCCTCCGTCTAACATGAAT
Source organism: Mormoops blainvillei (assembly GCA_004026545.1). Classification (NCBI taxonomy): domain Eukaryota; kingdom Metazoa; phylum Chordata; class Mammalia; order Chiroptera; family Mormoopidae; genus Mormoops; species Mormoops blainvillei. Next base: position 498,754 of record PVJD01000204.1, on the reverse strand, counting down.
AAGCCACCGCGGGTAGGCCTACATTTACGTTGCTACCTTCTGCTCGGCCTCTGACGAAATGCTTCCTGAGTTTGTGGCATGCCTGTGAGATTCTTTGTTCAGCCTGCTTAACACTGATCTTTTTGTTGCCATATTAGTTCACAGAAGCTCCCACAGGTAGCCCACACATTTTCATGTTTCGGTCTAGAGATGTTGACTGATGTTACCCGCTTTGGAAATTCTGCCAGCTTAACCTGAGATCGGCAGCCAGACATCCATCCTCCCCTGTTTCATTCCCGCTCTTTTAACTGCTCTGCCTTTGGAAGTCCTCACTCATGTTATTGTTATTCTGACTTACAGATGCATATCCTAGGTTTATTGAAAGTATTTCTTTCCATTTCTTTTCTCTTTATTTTCTAGGACAGTACCATCTCTTATACCAGGGGCATAACAATGTAATTTTTAAAAACAGTTTGAAAGGTATTATACAAAAGCTTTGGTAAACCTTTATTAATTCGAATTAATTTTTCAGTGTAAATAACATTATTTCTGTTCTTGAAAAAATAAGCCATCTAGGGTAGGAAAGTCACAAAATATACTTATAAATATAAGCTCTCATGTAATAACCTAAATCCATTTGTTCATTTAATAAAGCAGAGTTATATCTAGAAAACTTTTAAAAGATTATGAAATTGAAACAAATTAAGAATCTAATGTAATCTTGACTGAAATGGCTAACACTAGGAGAACCTTCTCAGTAATTAACCGTTCTAGACTTATACTTCATGGTGCTTATTTATAAAGGTTCTTAGTTACAAAGTGCTTTATTCCGATGTTGTAAACATTCTCCACAAATCTTTTATGATGAAATGGTGATAAATACTCCATTTTTGCAGAGAAAGAACTAGAGTGGATTTCCCCCCAGCTTCACCATGCCCATGAATAAAAACCTATTAATAGAGTATTGAAGCAGAAATTTATACAGAAAAAAAGTGGAGAGATTGTTAGAGACAAACCTGCGTTTTCAAAGAAAGGATTTATCTGCACTACAAGCAAATGGGAGCACACTGTGAGGGAGAAGCCAGGTTCCTGTGGCCGAGCTCTCCCTTGGTGTGAGTCCCTGCTCTTCCCCGCGGGACGTTAGGAGCTGCTTACTTAAACGCTTAGTGTACATTGAAAGGAGGTCATGAATCTCAGATATATTGTGTGCCATATCATAACACTAAAAGATACCATAATTATGCTTGAAATTATTGTTTAGTTCTACTCTTCTATAATCAGAAACAACAGCCTGGTGATAATCAACCCAGTTTTTTTTTCCACTTTATTTTTATTGTCGACACTATTACAGATGTCCCCACTCCCTCCCCACTTTGCCCACCTCCACCTAGCACCTGCCGCCCCTTTCCTCTGGCCAACACCACACTGTTGCCTGTGTCTATAGCAATCCAGTTTTAAAAGGACTGAAAAATCTACTTGCTGAAGTTAAAATAAATCATTAAGGTAGTAAAAAAAAAAACCAAAGACACTTTTATAGAAGGAGATTTGATTAGACTAACAGGGTTTTCAAAATAAATCTTCGTTAGTTTTACCCCACATTTCATCCTCCTCATGGATATTAATAATTGTTTTGATTTTATTTTTTGTCCCTCATAATTTTAATGTTATATGAAATTTACAATCTATATTTTTCAGATTCAGAAAGTGTAAACTTTCTGAATTTTAGAAAGTTTACTAATGTAACTTTTTCCACTTGTCAGATACCTCTTCATTCTAAAAATATATATTTTTTAGGTTATAAAGTGGCTCAATAACGCTTTTGATCAGATAAAGATTAAGAGGGGTTAAAAGAATGTCTATATTTAATAACAACAAAAAAGCTCCGAGGCATTTATATATAAGGTCTATATGTTTCATTTCAGGAACACTTTATCTTTTCCTATCTTTTAAAGTTCATGTTTCCTGACCTTACTGTGACAGATTTTATTTTCTATTTTTATTCCTTCTTTGTAATCTGCTCTACTTTATCAGCGTTCTTGTCTGTATGCCCCACAGGGTCCTATAACTAGCCTCAGCTACTACCCACAAGACTAGAAGAGAAAGTACCTGTTATTTATTTGTACCCCTATAGTGCTTAGTATAGAGCTAATGTGAAGAACATGCTTCGTAGACACATATGTGTTTGTGATAGCTTGATCCTCGCTTTTCCAGTGATGGAAAACCCTTAATGTTTCTATGTTTTCTTCTGTCCCCCTTTACCCCTCAGTTTTATTATACATAGGATTTCCTCCACTTTTTTTTATCCCTCTCTACTTACGATTATTTTTCTGTTGCCTACCCAACTCCTTCAGACCATATGGCCTCATTTCAGCTTCATATAATCTTCTTCAACAAGATCTTGATGCCACCAAAATCTGTTTTGTTTAACAGTTACTTTTTGCATATGCTGTTGCTTTTGGAGAGTATTATTCATTTTTAGAGATGGTCTTAGAATTAAAATAACTTCATAAATACATATTCTTCTAAGAACTCTCTCTCCCTTCAGCGTCCTCATGTGTGGGCAGTGGATTGCCCTGAATAGACCATGTAATCCTTTTCTTGTTTCCTTTGCCAGTAGCAAGGTGAGCTAGTAGCTCACCTTGTCGCTAACTTCAAAGCAGCAATGTCGCTGACCTTCCCCACCAAAGCTGCTGCCGCCGTTCCGAGTGTGTACTGTGATTTCTGACTACCGATGACCAAGGCTCAATGTCAAGGATCCCGCCATGTGTGCCAGGTGCATTCTCTCACATCCCTGACCAGGCATTGGTGCCATGTCCTGTTTCTGTGTCATGTGGTTGGCCCCGTCTCTCATTGCTGCAGAAACTACAACCATTGTAGAGAGTGATTTGTATTTGTAGTTTGATTTTTATCCCCTTAGGTTTTACTTGTTTATGTGTTTGTTTCTTTGACAACTCCTTTGCCTTAGGAACTAGGCCGTAGCCTGGACAGCCTTGTTAGATAGGGTGAGGGTCTCCAGGTCTGGGCCATTCTTACTAAATGCAATTCTTGCTAAATGTTAAAATGTAGCATAGCACTTTGCAGACCAATTGACAAAATAGTTTATAGCTAAGCCTCCCTTTCCGGAGACAGAATTTTGGATATGAATCCCTTGTCTTGCTGTAATCAAATAAAACAACCTTGCAACAACCACTTCTTCTTGAATAGGCCACACCAAGGAGCAAGCCCCTGGGGTCTGGTTAACAGCCTGGTCTGACTTACAGGATAATCTGAATAATAAGCATCATACTGTGTTTGTAACCACCCAGATAACCTCCCTCTTTCTAATGTAATCTTATGTCAGAATGTAAATAAACTGAAGGCTTGTAGCTTACATGTAATTTTACCTTTAAAAGAAACTACTATTGCAGCAACATAAACTAATAAAAATCAGAAATGTACAATTCATTTCTAAACACCAGTGATAAAGCACCTTTTCTCCCCCCGTTTATTTTTCTGTATGCCTTTCCTCCTCATTTAGAGTCTAGGATAAGAGTCAAAGCATGTACCTTTCTGGTAGGTTATCTGGGCTTAGCACAGAACTCTAAAAATAGGAAGTGAGATATAGATGCTGATCATGAGCCTCACTCTAAGATGCAGACACTTATTTGAAAAATGTTAGTATGGACAAAGCATTTCCATGTGTTTCGTGCCTTAGGCTATTACTTTGACACAATCATGGCCACTGGAATGACATCAAGGCCTTCGTATATATGGAAAGAGGAAGTCGAGTAACTTTTCTGAAAGGGCTGCAGGGTAAAGAAAAATGAAGGGGCTCAAAGACCCATAAGAGAATGCTGACCAGGTGGTCAGGCTAGGAGTTGGGGAACGTACACCAAAATCCAAAGAAAGACCACATAATTCTCTCTTGCCTGCATGTCTTTAAAAATTAGATCATCATCATTTGCCTTAGGTTTCAACAAACAGTAACCTCTGGACAAATTAGAGTAAAGAAAAGACGATTTTTCAGAGGTTTTTTTGCCTAAGCCTTCTAACGTCATTGGTATCCCCCACAGGTATGGTGTCTGAGGATGTTCTTTGATTAACGATGGCTTATGTCAGCAATGATCACTGGTCACAGTGCTTCTTGAGAAATACAGGATTTATGGGCAACCGCGGCTATGGATGTACATAGCCTTTTAGGTGTTTAATTATGTAAGTAGGGAATGTTAAATTTCTATGTCATTTGAGATCTCTAGTTAAATGTCTAGTTAAAGCGTAGATATTAGGATGCTAGTACACAGGGAAATTATCAGGTATCTTCTGATATATAAGTCTGAGAAATTCCATGTTAAGCAGAGTCAGATTGAGTTTGTTATCATAGGGTTCCTCAGATATTTCATGTTTTTTTAAAAAAAAGTTAATGAACCTGTGAATGGACAAAGGAGGGATTTTTGAGTCAGAAATTGGAACAGAAACCCAATTATGTTGGTTTGACTAAAAGAAGAAAATTGAGAGATTTGTTTGTTTGTTTGTTTGTTTGTTTATTTATTTATTTATTTATTTCATGAAAAGAAGTCCAGGGGTTGGTAGTCCAGGGCTGGTTTGATGGCTTCATTAAATTATCTTAATCTGAGCTCCTTCAATCTTTCTGTTCAATGAAAGTTAATTGGGTTATTTTCCACCCAAAATTCTTGGGAAGAATCCCACCTCTACAGGCATTGTGTTAACAATTGTTTTTCTATGTGTATTATCCAATAGGGTTTTGCTTAAATTTTATGGCCACACTGGGTTATGTGCTTTCAGGAAGCTGAGTTCTGTGGAAGGTTCTAAACCAGGAACACTGTCACTTTGAACCAAATCAGAATTCCACTGGTGAGGAAGTTTGGAAGAATGGATACAGAAAAGCAAATAAAAATGTTTGTCAAGTAGCATTTTCTGACTTTTTTTTCCTTCATCTTCCTCTCATTTCTACCTGCTAACTCTTTTTTAAGAGACACAATGGGACATAATGTTTCTAATCTAACCCTTCAGATATTTTAAACTTCCCTTTATTTTTAGAGTTTCCACATTTAAAATAATGCATATGTATACACACGCGCATGCACACACACACACACGCACACATACACACACATACATTGAAGTAGAGGCAACCGAAAGACATTTTTAAAACTGAAGCTGATGTATAAAAAAAGATTTGCTTAAGTTTACATGCTTCCATTAGTTAGAATTTGAAGTCAACGTGCAAGAAAATAGCCAATAGATAAACATTTATTTGTCTTGAAAAGTTCAGAAGCCTTTCTTTCAGCTTTTACACTGTTAGCTACTTAAGGCTTTTTTTTTTATTCTGTTTTACAATTCAGAGTTTAAAAAAATTATCTTCACATTTATCTGCACTTGCAAATTGGGACGCTTAGTTATTGAGATTATCATAAAAAGGAGCAATTTTAGAACTTTGAGCAGACATTTTTAATGTGGGCAATTTGTCTCTGATATCAATTTCATTTGATTGCTTTATTGCATATGCATGCTACAAGTGACAGATAGTTTTAATATCACCATGATTAATAGAATATGTTCCTTAGGTTTTCCTGCAGAGAGGAATATCATGATGAAATATTGATAAAGTTCTTCAAGGAATAGCAAAATTGTCATGATTCTCAAGGAAGGCTTTAAAACTAAGACTGTATTTTTTCTGTTTTAACAGGTAAGGTATTTTACAACTGAAAATTCAAATACTCTACTAGTTTTTTTTTTATATAGAAAGACCATTTCATGAGATCTCTGTGTCTCTTAAAAAGGGTCTTTCAATTTCCTTGGTTTTCATGGACTTAGGTCATATTCAACTGAATAAGGTTAAATTTGTCAATGACATCAAATGTGAGTTAGTAACTTAGAAATTCATATTAAAATCACAATGTCTAAACTAAATTGAAAAAAAAGAGAACATTTAGTAGAAACAAGTGAGGTGGACTTTACTTAGGGGGAAAAAACTTGATAAAAAAAATAAGATGGGTCATTTATAAATTTCTATAAACAGATAAGGAAAATAGGTAAAGGAAAAGATCTTAGATATTATGAAGTAATCTAGAATTATAACACCTAGTAGTATGTTGCATTACTCATTCTACCTCTGACCTTGCCTTGACTTCCTGTAGATACTATATATCCCATTGACTTTGGGCTTGACCATGTTACTAGCATTGGCTAATGGATTGTGAAAACATGTAGCATTGAATGTGCTTGTGAGGATTAGCTGTGTTTCTCTTTGAGCATCTGCTTTCTGTTATGGTAACAGCATGTCCAGATGGTAGCTAGCCTTCAGTCTGGGGCCTGGAATGTGAAGATATAGAGTTGAAGCCAACCTGCAGCCTTCATTTAATGTGCACAAGAATACACGTTTGCTACTGTGAGTCACTGAGACCTGGGAACCGTTGGTTACAACATCGTAAGTTTATGAGGAAATCAGTAACATTTGCCTGGAATACACCAACACGTAAATATTTAGGTGTATGATGTCACACATTAGTTAATCCTCCTGTTGCTCGGCGTTACCTAGATCCCCTCTGGTGTCATTTTTTAAATTTTTCACATAATGTTTCCTTCATTTTCACAGGGAAAATGTTAAGGAAATAGTATATTAGAAAGTGACAGAACAAGTATTCTAAAATTGTACATTCATAGTGTATTAAAAAATATTTATTAAGAAACAACTATTACCAGGCTCTGCTCTACACACCGGCAAAGGCTGCAATTAATGAAAATGTGACATCCCTGCTCTCTTGGAGCTTAAGTTCTAGTCAGAGGAGACAACCAATAAGCAAGTCGATTTCTCAGTGACCAATGCCATGAAGAAAAACAAGGCAGGGGAAAGGAAACACAAGTGACTGGGGCAGGTGCTGTTTTAGACATGACCATCAAGAAGGACTCACTGAAGATACAGTATTTGCACTAGGTGCCCAATGCTATGGAAGAATCTAGGCTTTGACTTCAGTTGGACCGGGGGTTGACATGCAGCTCCAGCACTAATCTGTCGGGTCAGGGACCTTAGCTATGCTGCCTTACACTTCCGATCTTGGTCCTTTGATAGTAAAACGGCTATTATAATATAAATGCCTTACACATATTGGAAAGTAATAGTTAAACATTGAAAGGAATAAGCAAAATATTTAGGTGCTCAACAGTCAGCAGTTATCATTATAAGCATTCATAGTTAAGCGACTCCAGGCAGCCTCAAGTACCACCAACAGGAGAAAAGAGAGACCCGTTGGGGTTTAGCGGAATGAGCTGCAGCTACCACTGGATTTCACTGCCTTTATTGGGCTAATCTGCGTGGATTGTTTAGGAAACATCCTCTTTTTCCAGCCCAGAACCTGACTATTTTAATTATCCTCATTCTTCCAAAGACACAGAGTAGCAGAGTGAAAATGACAACTAGGTGGAGGTCAGCAGACCCGGATCCATGTCTTGACTTTACAATGATCTCAGTTTTTTATCTCTAAAATTACTTCATGCAATTCTATAAAGGCTTAAGGGACAAAATGAGTATTGAAAAAACCTATTCAAACATCTGCACCCCCCCAAGAATAAAAGTACAATACATTCACTTTTTCATTCACTCATTCAATGTACTAACTCATGAAATGCTAATCGACTTAGGCAAGACATGATTCCTACTTTTGAAGATTTTTTAAGTGGGGGGAAAAAAGCAAACAAACATTGAGTCAGTGAACAAACGCTCGCTTTTACATACAATTCACTACGTTATCTTTCCTTTAACCTAAAAAATATTTGCAAAGGCTTTCGGTTGCCTCTACTTCAATGTATGTGTGTGTATGTGTGCGTGTGTGTGTGTGCGTGCGTGTGTGTATACATATACATTATTTTAAATGTGAATACTCTAAAAATAAAGGGAAGCTTAAAATTTGGTTTCTTTCCAAGGATCCTTTCACCAACCTAAGAGACCTAGTGTCTAACAGGAATGATTAGTTAAAAACTTCTCAGTATTTACTAAGATTATTATAATTTACATAACCATTTTTTTTCTAAGACACAAATTTGTACAACAAAGAATTAGGTAAATAATGTCAACAACTAGAAAATACATTTTCTAAAAAGAAGGTTAGTTAATACACAAATATCATTGCCTTTATGAGGATTAAACCCAAATAATAACTGCACGCCTCCAATCTATCCTGTGCACACCACCCACACTTAAGGCTGCTTGCTTGACATTCACATTTGGTGAATCACACTGGTAGCAAACATTTCATTTGCTTTAAACTGAATTCATTTCTCTTCCAAAACTCAACTCTTATTCTGGGTTTTCTCAGAAACTTATGCTCAAACGCTTAGAAGCATTTTGAATTAGTCTCTTTCTCTTTGCAGCCAAGATTAGCATCCTCACCTTATTCTGCCTACAACACTCAGTGTTTTGAGTGTCCCTCTTGAGACTCTGATATCACAATGCTATGGTATTACTTAATCTTATGGGAAGGATATGGTATTAATAATTTGTGACTAATAACCAAGTTCCAAAAAGACCCCTGTGCCCTTTTCCCATTCATTTTCCACAAGATAAATTACACATTCTGTAACAAGGATAGAAGACAAATTACACATACTGCAAATTCCTGCGAGAAATCCCTCTTTGCCTAGCCAATTATATATATTTGCTACTTGAAGTTTATTTTAGAGATAGAAAAAAATCTTGTCTGTTGGCACCCAAATGAGGTTAAGGATATTTTGATTTGATGTCACCATTGAACCTGCCTCAAATAATCTAAGAACTGTAATTGAATGTCGCTTGGGGTCCTTGGTTTCTCCTGCAGGGGAGGCAATAAAAAAAAATTAGAACATATTTCTCCATTGAAGTAATTGCTTGGTAATTCCCTTTAAGCCTGTCTGTGGGTCATAGGCAGAGCCTTCTCTCTGTGTTTGCCCAAGGATCAAGTAAGCTACAGGAGGTCAGGTGTCCAGGCTGCTTGGACTTTAAAGAAATACCACGTTTGTCGGAAAGCAGTGCATCCGATACATAGTTATTTCTTGATTTGATCATACAGGAGTAGTAAAACCTTTTTGAATGGCCTCTATGCCTTAATGTTCTAAAATTTTTGTCCCATTCTAATGGAGCTAAACAAAAGAAGGCCTGGCCAGAGAAACGTCAGACTAATTTTTGTAGGTGCTGAGACACTAAAAGTGGTCATTACCTCCCTGTGTAAACGCACACATGGCCTTGGAAGCAGTGCGTGTGGACAAAAACACCACTGCTCAGGGCCCAGACCGACAGCTCAGCGTCTTCACGTGGAGACATTTCAGTCTTAGAATAAATAATGTTAAGATTTTTTATGGTATTATTAATTAATAATTAACATTCCTGATTTACCCTGCAGGCATGACAGATGCCAAAAGAGCTATATTAAAGTCTCCCAGCATAAAGATACTTTATTATATTCTCTTGATAGATGATTCTAATAGTTTTTTTTTATATGATTATGGTTTCTGTGTTGTTTAATGTTTGGGTTATATAAGCTTCTTAATTAGGCCTTTTATCATAACACATTGTCTCTCTGTCCTACTCAGTTCCTTATCCTTATATTTTACCTTGACTAATACTATTATTTGGCACTGCTGATTTTTTATCTGAATTTCTCTGCATCTTTTTAACCACCCTTATATTTTCTAGTTTTATCATATTTAGTATGTTTTTTATAGATAACAGATAATTGCTTTTTTTAAACACAATTTGACATTGTGTACTTCCGTAAGAAACTTGAATTAATTTGTTTTTAAAGTATTATTCTTGGTATAAGTCCTTTAGTCTTTCTTAGTAATAATTTTTATTTTAGCTTGCCTTTTTCTTTATACCTTTTCTGTTGGGACTGCAATAAATTTTTTAAATTTTAAATTCTGCAACAATTCAGAAATATGTGAAACATCTATATATTAGAGATAACAATTTTTGACCTATCTATACGGCAGGATGAACTTCTACTTAGTAAATGTCCCCAAGGTGCATTATCGAATCCCTAGCTCAGAATGTATTATATACCTCAACACCCCTTTCTATCTCTGAACCTCTGGTATATGTGGGGTCTCTGACTCATGTATGCAGGATTCTCATACATATGTATTAAATTTGGTTACTCTCTTTTGATAATGTTTCTCATGTCTATTGGATTAATAGGGCAGGCAAAAAATCTTTGAAAGTAGAAGAAAGTTTCTTACTTCCTCATGCAGTCTAATGGGGGTAATTCTATTGTCAGAATGTTTTGCTTAAAATACATAATTTCTCTATGAAGCATATTTTTAAAAAGAATCCTTCTGGGTCTTTTATGAGTAGCTTTTAAAAATGTTTTGTTTCAAAACAACATAGATTTGTTTTATTTTTTAGGCAGAGTTGACCATAATTAATGATTGTTAAAAAACTAATAAATAAAACTACAGGTAGCAAAAATAAAAGCAGTTTGTATTAAAAACATCTCATAATCTCAAGATTAACAATGGATAATCTTTAGTATATTTTGCAGATACTTTTCTGTATACATGAACACAAGTTTTAGAACATAAAACTATATTTCTATAAATTAGGTTAAGATGTTTATAATTTAAAATACCCAGTAATCAAATCATGTTATTTCAGTACAATCAAAACATAATAAGTGGTTTCTAAAAAAATCTCTAAAGTAATATTCTTGCCAGAAGGAACAAAAATTGACCCAGGTGACTTTCAAAACTGAGAATTTATCTTAAGAGTTCATGTAGCATTGAGGAAGCGGGGAATCTTTCCAGGGCATAGAGCGGCTGGACCTCTTGGACATGGTGCTAGTGTTTAGACCTTTCAGGTTCTGGACCAATCGATCAGGTAATTCTGATATTCCCTCAGCTTTAGGTTCTCTTCCTTTGGATCTCTCCTCACTGCTCCACTAATGTGACTCAGTTTCCCTTGTTCGGCTTCCCGGCTGTGTCTTACTTGCCACTTGCAATCCAACTATTCTTTCCTCTAAGCAGACATACCTACTTTAACACCACCCATGCATCCTGATATCCTATAAGGCTACTAATATTCTTCAAACACACACATTTACGTATATGCAGATTGACTATATGTTCACTTGAGCACATTTACATGTATTTACATTTCCCATAATTTGACTACACTTACAGTTTTTAACCAGTCCAAGCTAATTCTACAAATGGTACTTTACATTCCTGGCCAATGAGCTTTCTCCATCAGAGATGAGTGAATTGTGCAACATGTAGTTTTCAACCCTTGATCTTTATTTGTGTCATATATTTTGACCCTTAATGGTTGACAAGATGTATGAAAGTGATAGTGCTGGATCTGTTATAAAAACTACAGCAAAAAAATATATAATAAAGAAAACCTACTGGATGATATAAATAGAATGAAAATTTGGGCTTGAGATACCTTCAAGGGATTGGCCAAGAAATCAGAAGGTAGAGATGATAGGGCATTAGAGATGGGTGAACGGAACTCCTTTCATTTTAGCCACGAGATCTCGTCACAGCAGTTGGTAGAAATTATGGTTGGATGCAAGTCATGATGTCAGAAGATTGCCAATATTTGATGCAAGTGACATTCCTCAGACAGACTGTGCCACTAGTTTTCAAAATGCCCAATACTACTTATATCTGGAAGATACACAAAGTCTTTCCAAGGGCAGAGTTTTAAAAACAATTTGTATTACTTTTAGGTGTACAGTATAATGGTTAGACAATCATATACTTTACAAAGTGTTGCCCCCAGTATTTCCAGTACCCACCCATCACCATACATGATTATTATAATGTTATTGGCTCCATTCCCTATGCTGTATTTTACATCCCCATGACTATTCTGTAACGACCAATTTGTTCTTCTTTATCCCTTCACCTTTTTTGACCCAGCCCACCAACCTTCCTACCCTCTGATAATCGTTAGTCTGCTGTCTGTGTCTGTTAGTCTGCTTCAATTTTGTTTGTTCATTTATTTTGTTAATACAGTATTTGTCTTTCTCCGAATGACTCATTTCACTTAGCATAATACCCAACAGGGTGTGAAGTGGATGCAAATGGGGAACAGGAGATGAGGTCAGAGCAGTAAGAGGAGGCCAGATCATGCAGGACTTTGAAGGTCGTGGGAAGTTTTGGTTTTGATCTGAGTGACAAGGGGAGCCAAGGAAGAGTTTAAGCAGGGAAATGATACGGTTCAGCTTTCCTTGGAACAGACTCCTGTCGCTGTTATAACATGATGTGGTAGAATGTGGTATAGATGATAATAATGTGGTATAGATTGATGGGAGGCAAAGTGGGGGCAGGGACACCAGTTAAGATTCTACTGTAATTAAACCTAGGCAAGAGGGGAGAGCAGCTGGATCAGGACAATGGCAGTGGAAAGAAGTTGTTCAATTCAATTCTATCTTTTCAATAAAATTGAAAACAGATATTGTTGAAACATAATTGAAATCTCCTTCTACTCCCTCTACTTATTTATGTAAATAAGTTTTATTAAAACTTACATCTCTAAAAAAAAGACATATAGAATAGAATTAATCCTGAAACCTAACCCCATTCTTGCAACAAGCAATATGTAGCCATAGATACATGAACTAATTAAAACCTCCACAGTTATCTAATTGAGACACATTTTTTGTATTTAATTTTTTAATTACAACTTTTAATATATTTTCACTGTTCATATATTAATAGTAATAGTAATAAAACTCAGTCCACAAAATAGTTTCTTTAACATGTAAAGCCTTATTGTCACAGGAATAAAAAATTAATTTCTATTTATACTACTTTTTTCACAAAAGATTGATAGAATGGTTAATAACAGGCCTTCATGTTGTAACCATATTGACCAGAAATATTGCCTCAAAATAAAGATATGCCGAGAAGTGGAATGGAAATCTGAGTCCAAAGAAAGGAACAATGAAGTTTTTACTTCTTAAAAAAACTATGATGATTAATTAGTAATATGGACACGGATGAGCATCAGATCACGATGGTATTTAGAGTCTATGCCATTCAAGCTGGGCTGTCCCAAACATTAGTGGGCCTCAGCCATGAGTACAAATGGAAGAATATGCTTAAATATTTAAGAGTTGTAAACCAAGTGAACAAATTATTAAGTAAAATACGCTCTATTTTACCCTGAAAAATGTACTGTCAATGTGACAGAAAAACAAATGTATAAAGTTTTGGTTTTCATATGTCACAAAGTTGATAAAATATTAGTGAGGACTGAATTTATTTATTATTGTATATGTTTGCCCTGGGTGTTCTGCTGGTGGACTAGCTGTGTTTGCATACATGAGAAAAACAAGTCATAGCCCAGGCTGGTGAGGCTCAATGGATTGAGTGCCGGCCTGCGAACCAAAGCGTGGCCAGTTTGATTCCCAGTCAGGGCACATGCCTGGGTTGCGGGCCAGGCCCCCAATAGAGGGTGAGTGAGAGGAAACCATGCATTGATGTATCTCTCCCTCTCTTCTTCCCATCCTCTCCCTCTAAAAATAAATAAAATCTTTAAAAAAACCAGGATATATATAATATGTAAATTATTATATGTTCTTCAATAAATTTCATTTTTGTCCCTTTTTAGGAATAACATTCTGTTGTCATAATCAAAATTTTCATGTGATTTTATTTTTATTGATGCTAATAAAGGGTTAAAAATAAAATGTAATTATAGTCAAAGGGCACAAAAATTTGAAAATATGTTTTTGAAGAATTATGTAAAAACAATGAAAAATATTTTTTATGTTTTTGAAAGAAGTTATTTTTACTAAAATATTCAAATATTTTAAATTAAATTAGAAAACTTAATACAAATTATAAGCAATGAACATTAAACACTTACATTGCAATTACTCAAATCTGAATAGTGCATTTAACATTATTAAATATATTTATAAAAATCATTTGCAATTCTGTTGTTCAATTTTCATCCAGTTGCCAGTGTAAAAAAAAAGATCTAGATATTTATATATATGAACAAGAGGCTAATATAAATTGTTTATTATTGATAAATAATCCTCTGCTACTATGTGGAACTGTTATGAATATTGCTTTGATCAGAAATTAAGGAGGCAAGAAAATGGTTATTTGACACTATTGGAGATAGTACTTTGTTATGGCAAGAATAGGGGGCATTTGTGCCATCTGGCACATGGATTTGATGAGTTAATTAACTTGTCCTTCTCTTACTGAAGTACTCTGTCTACTCAAATCTTCTCTGCCCTCCCAAGCACTGTCTGACTCAGACTTCAGTCATAGCACGTCCTACAGACGTTTATGATGCTGAGAGGCAGCCTCATTTTGGGTGAGTTCTCCATCAGGAAATGTGCACAAGGAATTGTCTGGCGCTTGAGTGGTATTAGTACTGAGAACAGGTACTTAGAGTCATAGACAGTTGCGTGTGTGTGTCAGGTGCTGGGTCCGGAGTAACATGGAGGATCCTAGGCATTTTTTAATGAATTTATATGTTCCGCCTTCATGATATGCAGTTCTCTTGCTTAGGTTTAAGGATTCTACTTCATTAGAAAAAGATGATTTTTATTTTAAAATAATAATATTTGTAAGAAAATGCAAGAATTATTTGTAAGAAAATGTATCATTTACAACTGTTTAAATTTACGATAAAAATTGTGCATTACAACTTAAAATGGGATATGAGATACACAGTTTTGCCAAATTATTTTAGAGCTACTAGAGTAACAAAAGATTGGAAAATATTGGAGAAGAAGCTGTATATTTGCTAATTCAATAGCCTTCCCATTTCTCAAACTAACTACACCCATGTCTCCAATTCAAATACATGAAATGAAATATATGAGTATTTGCTTCATTGAGTTTTTCTTTCCTCCCCTTTTTTGCCAGGATAGTTCATGACCTATGATTTCACTTATTATTTGACCATCTCTGATCTAATTGGCTATGTCCAGGAATTGAGTCATACATCAGGGACTTCTCCGGCACAATAATGGACATAGATTGAGTTCCAGGAGCATATTTATTATATGTTATGAACTTTGGATAGGTCTTGTACTGCCATTATCTTTAATTGGGCAGAAACAAATCCTGGCAGGCACATGTAAGAAAAGGAGTGAGTACTATACTAGAAAAGGACCAGGACAAAATTAGCGCTTAATAGATATTGCTATCTGATGAGAATGGTATCAACAGCAGAGGAATAGAGTAACTGCATGAACTCCAAATGGTGAAATTGTAAACACTCTCCAGAAATGAACAGTTCAACTAATTTTTTGGTAGAACTCTCTCTTATATGTACAAAGCAATGCCAAGTTAAGTATGGTTTCTGGAGTCAGTCTACCTGGGATCTCAGCCCAGCTTTACTGTTAACTACCTATGTGACCCTGGGCAAGTTCTTTAACCAGTCCATGTCTCAGATTCCACATCCATACACCAGGAAAAAAATACCAACTTCCTAATGGGATTGTGAGCATTAAATGAGATAATCATTGCTCGACACTGAGTAGTGTCTGTTACATTTAGAACGCTTAAGAAACATAACTAGTACTATGAGAAAAAAACTATTTGAGTCATTTCATTTTATCGTGTATTCTTTAATGTAACATGAGTTGGCATAATTCTCAATTAGTCTGCATTAATGGAGAGAAGGAGACGTGTTAATAATATACACAACCAGAAATTGAATACAGATGCATTACCTCATCTTTCCATTATTTCTGGAAATGATCATCAATTTTTAAAAATAATTTTTACTTTTGAACTGTTGTACTTTTTAAATAAGCATCTCTTTTATTACAAATGCAGAAAGGCAACAAACATAAAAAGTAATTTTTTCCTAAAACTGAAACAACCCCACACTCATTTGTCAGTACTACCACTAACTGTTTCCTCCTCTCACGAATCTTTTGAAATTATATGCATTTAGAAATGAATGGCAGATTCATCCCTGATTCACGGTTGCTTAATATTCATATGGATGCCCAGTTGATGGGGAAAACAGTGAGAGATCTGTAAAATACAATCAAGCAATTCTAGCATTTAAATTTAAAGTACTAAGGCATGCATGTTGTAGCAAAGTAATTCTAAAAACAACATGAGTTTATTTATTAACAATAATTTCCAGTGTGCTTTGGTAGAATTATTACTCAACAGTCCTGTTTTAGGATCCAAAGCAGAAGGAATTAAGAATATTTCAGTCCTGCTAAGTTGTTATTTTAGTTTTTAACAAAACAAGAAATTGCTCATATTTCCAAACCACACAAGACATCACACAAGTGTGTGCTTATATACACACACACAGTTTAAAAGCCATACCACAAATTACTTTCAACTATAAATTTACAGAAATAATTATTTTCTTAAAAAGTTTGTGAGTGATGTTTTATATTGCATTATTGTTAAAACTCAAGAATCAACCACTAGCCCTTAAAAAAAATCATACAAGAAGATAAAAATTAGATTTGAAAATTATACTTTGAATTTTAGCTGCTTTAGAGTGACTATATGCCTTTTTCAGAAACTTGGCTTATAAATTTAGATATTAACACAGTTACAATCACTCTATGAAAATCTTTAGTCAAATTATCATATTTCAGATATGATAATATTTCTAATTTTCAGTGAGAAGTCCTTTTTAAGGTACATGAGTAGTTATTCCCATTTAGCAAAGGCCCAGAAAGACATGAGAGAGAGTTGAAATGTCTGGCCGTGGTGTAACACACTTTATTAAAATGTTAAATCAGAGTTTAGGGACAACTAGATATGGCCCTGATCTTTGAACCAAAAGGGGTTGACTTCACGTGGCGATCCTGAGCTTCCCACAGTGTACATGATGCCAAACCTTCAAGGCTGTGATCCCAGAGCAAACTAGAGACAGAGCTCACATGAATCGGACGCAGAAGTGGAGCCCAGACTGCCTGGGTTCAAGTCCTGACCATGCCCAGTTCCAGATAAGCAGGGTATGTAAGCTCTCTACCCCAGGATTCTTATCTGTAAATGGAGGGCAACATCATATTTACCACTTAGTATGCGGTGAGGATGAAGAATTAATACATATGCTTGGCACTCAACCTTGTACAGAGTATGCACTTAATTAATGTTATATTGTTATTGTTATAATTTTATTGTTTTGGTTTTTGGTCTTATTTCTATCATTAGAATTGGGCTTATGCACATATAATATGAGGAGTTGCATCTGTTTAGGAAGACTCAGGGTCATATCACTGATTTCCTGGTTACTAAAATTACCCATTTCCCTGCCCAATTAAACACCTTTTGTAGGTGCCTGAAATTATACATTAGCAATTTGTTCTGATTAGGACTATGGAGATAGAACAGGGCCATATATAAGCTTGAATGGCCAGGGATTATGCCAATTTGACAAGATCCTTGGATTGGATAACCCAGGTCATCTAGCATGTGGCCAATCATTCCAGTAGGTGGACAGACCACAGGGTGAGGGAATTGGGTCATCTGTAGGTCCTGGGCAGCTAGCAGCTCATGTCAGGGAGGTAGGTTTGGCAGCAGATATAATGACCTAGTCATGGATACTAAGGGTCGGGGCAGCAGTCCCACCCCTACAGAGTCGGGAAGGCAAATTCCCTGTCATGAATAATAGAATAAAGGGCCAGGTTTTCATTATTGGCTGTCTGTGTACAACTCATATCCCGGTGACACAGAAAAAGCCAATAAGCCAGCCTAGCAGAGTGACGGAAATGCTCCATGGTTAGTTTCCCACCCTAACATTTCTCGTTTGCGGTGAACATGGGTTGTTTTGACCACACACTACCAATATATCATGATAATAGTGCTCAGTGTTCTTTAGGGAAATCATCTCTCTCCATTCTTCTCGTGTGCTTCGCGTGAAGCTTTCCTCAGCTTGCAGGGTGGGAGAAAGCGACCTTAACTAAATTACTTAGCAAATTCCATCCCTCTAGCTGCAGTGATTGACTTAGGATGGGTACATCACCCAAATTAGCTTATGAGAGCCAAGAGGACTTAAACCCGGAACTCCATGCTGTCATGGAGCCAGACGATCTCTCTGGTATTGGGTGTGGTGCTGATATGACCCGGGCCTTCTTAGGACTCCCACATGGAGGCTGAAGATGGAGTCCACTCAAAAAAGCCGAGAGAAGAAATGGATCTGGTTACCTCCCTGAATCACTTTGGCTTACATGAGCCAATCTGCTATCTTATGCTTAAACCAATTTGGGAAAAGTTTACTGTCATTTGCAACAACAATAAATCTAAGATGAACACACCATAAAAACGTATTATTTTTTTACAATCCTATCTTCCCCTTGGAACTCTGAGCTCATACAGGGAAAGATTGTGTCTCAGCTGTTGTTGTATTAACATGTAATAAGCCTTGTCAAGTAATAGGTAGCAGGTACTCAATATTCATATATTGAATGAGTGAACGAATGAATGAATGAATAAGCAAAGCTAACTGGATGCTCTATCATCAAGGACCTAGAAAAAAGTTG
The DNA here is from genome assembly GCA_004026545.1 of Mormoops blainvillei. Classification (NCBI taxonomy): domain Eukaryota; kingdom Metazoa; phylum Chordata; class Mammalia; order Chiroptera; family Mormoopidae; genus Mormoops; species Mormoops blainvillei. The sequence goes on along the minus strand of PVJD01000204.1, from coordinate 480,314 downwards.
GCAAACTATGGCTGTGGGTCACATCTGGCCCACTGTCTTTGAAAATAAAGTTTTATCAGAACGCAGCTATGTCCATTCATTTACATGTCATCTATGTTGTTTTTGTGCTATAATGGCAGAGTTAAATAGTTAGAACAGAGACTGTGTGTCTTGCAAAGCCTTAAATACTCATTGGCTTTTATAGAATAAAGTCTGATGACCCCTGAGAGATTTTACTATATGTGCCTGTGTATCAGGTCAAAGTTTAATCTTAATATAAATCTAAGTTATACGGATGTTAAAGCAAGGAACCAAGCAAGGTAATGTGTTCCCAATATCTTTAACAATATGAAATTTTCTGGCAGGGTATCATATTCTTACTTAATATTTCCCTTAGAATGAGCTTAATATCTTGTTATTTGTTGGTGGTTAATACAATACAAGAGGTGAGGCGAAATGACTGACGAAGTTACAGGACATGTGTGTGTGTGTGTTATATATATAGATGGAGGAGAGGAATAAAGGGGGAGGGCGTGTATGCTGCTTGGGGGTGGGGTGGGAGTTGGGGGGAATGATTCAAAGAAGAAAAAGTGAAGATAAGGGGGACAAGGCTCCTGGAGACAATCCTTTCCTCCTCTCCAACGTTGCTTCATGATAACGCATTTATTCTCCTACTAAGTTTTTAACTTAGTTTGGTTTTAGAGGCGGTACTCTGTTACCTTAATATGCCCACTGGGGTTCTTTATGAAACATATGGACAAATAAGCAAGAATTCAGAAAACAGCACTTGTAATTTATTAGGTCAATGGACTGTTTGTCCTGATAAAGTGGAAGGAATATTTTGTGCCAATTTTGTTTTAAAAATATGATAAAATGTGCTCAGAAAAGAGAACACAGTTCTAAAAACAAGTGTTTTCATTTAATAATCTTAAAACACTCTCTAGAATTCTAGAGAGATATATTTATAAAAACCTTTAAAATAGTCTGAATATCTTCCCATTTCAAATAATGGAAATCTTATAAAATGAGTGGGCTTTGACATTTTTAGGGGACTAAAGGTGAGCAAACAAATGAATAGCAATTATTTAGAAATCGACATCGACAAAAATCAAAGCTATCTGCCTCTGCCCTGAAAGAGCTGCCAAGCATTGTTCTCTTTTGATTCACCGGAGAAATTAAGTCAAAAGCAGTTTCAAGGGCTAATTTTAGTCTAAGAGTTTAAATTTATTTACTCTGTCTTCTGCTAGTAAGACATATACAGTATGCTAAATCTATAGAGTTGCTTTTGCTACCAGAATTAGCAGCAGGAAGGTTTGACTTTTCAGCACTGTTTTTCTTTTTTCATTTTTATGTTAATGTGCCCTTTAATTCTTTCCAATTTTCATTGACAGGGAGATAATTTTCAGAGAAAGAGAGAGAGACTCAGCAAAATTTGGAGTTTCTCTGAAATAATTTCCTAAATTAGCTACTTTAGGAAGAGATGTGAGAGGTACTATTACATCTACTTTCAATTTGATTGCTTTAGGATAAAGCAAACTAAAGTTAATAAAGTATAAGTTTATTGCTTTAATTTTTTTCCCATGTTTGTTCCATTTTTTATATAACAAAAATGAAAGTTCTGCTTTAGGCTTTACATCATCTCAAGTTCAATGCTTTTGCTTATAAACAGGGAAGAGAACTAACTGTAGGAACACCCATCAGAAATCTCAACCATTGGTAACACACCTCTAAACTAAGAGTAAGTAGTAATAAAAATTACAATAGCAAAGTATTATGCCTGCAATGTGTATAATACAGGTAGTATCCAAAATTTATAAAGAAATCCTGATCAAGAGATAATGGGAAAAGGTGACAAGAAAATCAGTAGATTTTGTTACATAAAGAATTTAAAAAGTCAATTCACTGAACAAAAATTCAAACAACCATAGGACATTTGAGAAGATGCTCATCCTCACCAATAACCAAAAATTGCAAACTAAAATACCAAGATACCATTTCATATCCTTCAAATTGTCTGTAGTACTTCACTGCAGGGAATGAGTTTATGGGGGAAAGGCAACTCATGCATTGGTGGTAAGGGTATATATATATGCAACACTTTGGAGAGCATTTGAGCAATTTCTAATGAGGTTGAAAATGTACTAGATGACCACTCCTAGGTATAAACCCTAGAGACTCTTGAGCATATGCACCAAGATAGTCCCTGTGATGTTCATAGCAACATTGAATACATGGGCAAAATGTTGGAAAGAAGATGTTCAACAGGAGGGGAATAGGAAATTAAATGGTGAAATATTGAAACATGTGTGCACTATATAGCAGTGTGAAATGAAAAAAACTCATATAGATCAGAGAGAGAGTTCACCAAAATGACCTTGAGTTTAAAAAGCATAAATTGCATAAAGACATATACTTGTTTGGGAATAAAATAGGGAATAGGAGTTTGAAGAGTAAATAATAATATTTACTAGTAGTGTCTGTTTTATTTAAAAATTCTGAAATATGGGTGTGGAGGGATCAAGCAAAGAAAAAAAGGGAAAAAAAAGAGAGAAAACTCATGGATGTGGACAACAGAGTGGTGATTGCTGGGGCGGGGCTGGAGGAGGGAATCAGGGAGATACACGGTGATGCGCAGAGACCTGACTCGGGGTGGCGAGCACCCAGTGCAGTGCACCGGTGACGTGTTGTGGAATTGTGCATCGGAAACCTGGATAATCTTCTTAACCAGTGTCACCCCAAAATATTCAATGAAAAAGACAACTAAATAAAAATTCTAAAAGAAATGCAACAAATTATAACTTTTTAAAATGCTGAGTGGTAGATACTTACATATCTATTATATATTTTTGTAGTTTGTATAACAAAGTTAATTGCCAAAAGAAAATGCAGCATTATCTCAAAGGGTAATTTAAAGAGTTAAAACATTTTCTCAAAGAAAAATACAAGTCCTCGCTTGGGTCCTATTTATTTTTAATATTAATTTAAGAAACCTGCTTCTATGGCCAGGTTACCCCACGGAATTGTATTTTCCTTTACTCAGGCTACGTATTAAAAGTTCACATCACCAGGTTCCGCCTCAGAGCCAGTGAATCAAACCATGAGGGCATCGCCTGGAAATCTGTATCCTTAACAAGGGCCTTGGCAGATTTTGAAATTTAACCAAGTTCAGGAAAATTTATCTGATTAAGATGGTTTGAGAGGGCCAAGAATAGCTAGTTTGAATCAAGCAAACAGACAACAGTAAGGGAGATGCGTCTTTCTGAGCCCAAAAAGGGAAACTAAGCATTAGGAACAGACTAAGTAAACAAATACCCAGCACAGTAGTCTGGGGTCAGCTAGTGTTGGGACAGACCTATATTGCTGTATGGTACATAAGGAAGTCCTTGAATTCCAACAGAGAATCCTAAATCATGTTCCAAGTGGCGACCCAGAGTCATTCAAAGAAGCTAAATTACGCCTAGAGAGACTCTTGAAGGACAGGAAAAGCTAACATATTTCTTAAGGTATTCCATAAAAATGGTTTTAAATCATGTACCCACAGAAGTCCTTCTGCCTCACAATTGTTGTGTTCTGGATGCCTTAGAGCATTCGCAGGAGGGTACCAACAATGTCAGGGTTTTGCACGTACACGTCGAAAACCCTGGCTGTGCTAGCATGAGGTTTTGGCACTTGAGTAGTGAAAAGGGCATGAAGAGCATCCACTTTGGGGCAGGAATTAGATTCAAATCTGGCATAAGATAATATCAATAAAAACAAGAAATAAAAAACTGATATTTGAGTTCTTGTCATGTGCAAAGCACTATGCTAGGTGTTTTATGTACTGCTTTTCTATTCAAACAGCTCATTCTTTGTTCTGCCACCAAACAGAACTCTCTGTGGTAAATATACACATTGCACCACCCCCGTCTCACACGATGTCTTGGCAGTGCACACAGCTCCTGGTATAATAGAAGAGATCAAAGCCATGAACAAATAAAAAACATCCCAAATCCAAAACTCAAACTGTGTCTAAAATATCTCGAATGTGCCATTATCACACAGCTGGGTGACATGCATCAGCACACGATGCTAGTTCTTACCTAATCACTAACTGAGCCCAGCATAATGCTCAGTGCAGATACACTTATTGGAAAAATTTTATGTGCACAGACCTCTGTTGATTCTATCTTCAGATACATGAATTAGATTTTCATCACAAGGCAACTAGTTGATTGTCTTCATTGCTCTGTATTGCTAAAATTTAGTATACAATTTATTAAGTGTGTGCATATCTTTTGGTGCTGCTAGAAAGTAAAAGTAAAAATAAATTTGAATACAAAGCATGTGGAAATACTGAAGTACCTTTATGTGAATTAGTTTGGAAAAGGGAGGCTGGCAACTGTGGGCTCAGAGTACATTTAAGAAGGATATGTCCTTTGAATCTGCATTTTTGGGTTCATCTTTTTAGCCAGGGTTTTTTGTTTGTTTTCCCATGTGTTGCTTTGTGTTTCTGCATATTTAAGTTTTCCTCTCAGTCTGGCCTTGGTTTGATGAAGGTCTTGGGTGTTTTTCATACAAGCCCAAACCTGCTTCAATATAATATGCTGTTTGGTCCAGTTTCAGAAACCCCTTCTTGACGATGTCATGGGCCTGGTTTTCAGTCACACTCCTGTGTGATTTATGCTACTAAACCCTTCCAACTAGATAAGAAGCACTCATATCATCAGGGAAAGCCACATGGCAAACTTTTTATTAATTTTATTCACAATACCTCTATTCTAAAAATCAAGCTTAATTCAGTATCACTTCCTGAACTTAAGGGGAATAAAGACTTGAGTGTGATTTTTTTCCTTATTAAACCCACTTTTTAAAATAGAACTATCTAGATTATTGAACCATTAGCAACTGAGACAGTGCACGGCAGCCCCTGACATTCAGGAGCAGACCTGGCACTGTCAGCCAGATGTGTTATTATGACTTGACTTGGTGCCCACAGGTAGGTCTTGGTGTTCCCTTGTGGGACACCAGCAATTCCAGGGAACATCCGCATCAGACCTGGCCATGCTGCGGCTATGAGATGTGCAGACAGAAAACAAGACTACTCTGTAATCGTGCCTAAACACAGACAAAATGTGAAATGGTTCTACTCATAAAAATTACCAAACATCTCCTTCTTCTGACTAATATGAGTGACTGCTGCTTCTTTACCAATCACAACTTTAGCTTCATTAGAGTTTACCCTCACTATAGGTAAGATTTATTGGTATATCTAATTGTAAAACAGTTCCCACTTTTTGACAAAACCCATGCCACAGTGAAGCCCCTCTACCTTAGATCATCCCCAAAATTACCCAGCCGAAGCTCAAATTCTGCAATAAGTTTTCTAACACTCTCTTCCTGAGACACCCCACTGTGTTTCTCCCTCATTGCAACAGGCAATACACTCAACTCGTTGAACCTCAAGTCTTTTCTTGGGTCCTTGACTGGAGAACATTGTACAATTCTAAGGCTTTCTAGCTTAATGAGACGGAGCATTTACTTGCCATTTTACTTGCCATCATTGTCTGATGTCTTTATTGCCCTCCTGGTCTTATCTACACCTAATTCTAGCAGCACGTTAGTGCTAGGTCATCTTTTAAGTCTGCCATCTGCTTCAATTTGTCTCCAGGCTTACTTTCCTGATGTCCAGCCCTTACTAGCTCTTATAGTAAGACCCTGGACTATCAGCTGGATTCCCTGTTTGGTTAAACAAGATTATTTTTATGAGTATTCAAGTTAGACTAGGCAATCTCTTAACTCTTTCTACATTCTCAAATTGAATGTGTGTTTGACCCTCATTTAATTGTACCCACAAAGACACATACACTTATGGTTGAACTGATCAAAATAAAGAAGGCTAAATTCCATTTATTCTTTCAAATGGTGAAAAGGGAGCAATATTTATTAATTTCATTTGGAACTACATAGAAAAAATGATCTTGTTACTTAAATGCAAACTCTCTACAATGATTGAGATTTAATCTATCCTATTTGGTTCATATTCACTTACAAATTTAATTAATTTAATACTCTTACCTTGAAATTTGATGATACAGTATTACTTACTTAAGTAATGGGCTTAAAAGTTTATTGTACATGGGTGTACAATAAATTATTGCTCTCAGTAATACATAAACATAAAGTTGGCTCTTCTTAGCCATGTAAAAGTATCCAAAAATCCTACTACATCTAATTACTAGAAAGAACAAAGTTAATCAATAGCATTTATATCTCTTTGAATATACTTACTCTAGGGCTCAGTGGTAAGTATTCTTTTGGTTAATTCCTCTTTCCAAGGTTAAGGGCTATGAATGAATATATGCTTCCACCAAACAGGAAACTGGAACATTTTAAGAATTTTGCTTAAAGTCCAAATGATAGAATAGTGTTTATAATTAGGTCTCTTGTTTCCTGTTCTACTTGTACTTTTCCAATCAATGTATAGATACTCTACCATCCTTAAAATTGTATTTTAAGTGTGTATGGGCATAGTAGGGGGGTTCCTTCCCATTATGTATTACTATGGAAAATAGTGTTACTTTCCCAGTATAGTTAAAATACAGAATCAGATTCTGGGGCACAGTCTAGTCAACCAATATCAGTTTATAGGGAGGAATGAAAGAATTGTTCTGAAGGTTGGGTCAACTCAGTTGCCTTGCAAAATTCTGAAGGTCAGCTAGGTATCTCAATTGATTTAGGGTTAAGTTGAAGCATTAAGTATCTCCACAGACTTTGTATCACTTAATCTAGGGCATAAATGACAGAAGTTGAGTCACAACAAAAATCCCAATCACGTGTTCTGTGTCCTCTTCTCTAGGACCCCCTAGAGGCCCAACCCAGGCTGATGACAATTAAATGAGGTAGTTTTTAAAAAATTAGGGCATTTTGATAAGTTTGTCCTTGTTTTCAATAAGAACAACTGCCAATTTTCTATTGTTTAAATATTTAAAAGTAAGAATATTAAACTACACTCCTGGGAAATTAAGCAGATTCATTGAATGACATATTGTACATTCTAATAGTATTCCTGCTTTCCTCTGAAACTAATTGTGAAATTTTCTATAACAAAATTGTTTTAGAGATGTGTACAGAAAGTAGAAACAGTAAAAGAGGCAAATGAAAAAGGAGCAGAAAGAGAGAGTCCAACACCAACTCAGGAATAAAATATGGAATATCAGGATAATGAGGGAATTCCATGAGTAACTCTACACACATAATTTTGACAACTTAGGTGAAAACGGACCAAGCCCTCAAAAATGCAAACTACTACAACTTGCTCAATTTGAAGTAGATATTTTGGATAACTCGGTAACTAATAGGGAAATTGAGTTCATAATTTTAAAATTTCACATGACAGAATACTCATTCCCAGGTAGTTTCTGGGGAGAATTATACCAAATATTTAATGAATTTTTTCATAATATTAATTATCTATATTTTTGTATTTATATTCATGAAAATAATATTACCCTGACACCAAAACCAGATGAAGAGGATACAAAAAAATCAAACTATGGACCGAATATTTTCATGAGTATAGACACAAAAATCCTTTACAAAATGTTAGCAAATATAACACGGAAATATATTAAAAAGAATTATACCTAATATTGCACAAGTAATTCCAGGAATATAAGTTTTGCTCCAATATTTGAAAATCAATTAATGTAATCTATCATATGAACAGACTAAAGAAGGAAGAGAAATCAGATGATCATATCAATCAGTGCAGAAAACACATGTGACAAAGTTCAACATCCATGCATAGTAACACTTAGAAAAACAGAAATAGAGGAAAACATACTCAATTTGATAAAGAGCATCTATAAAAATACCTGTAGTTAACTTTAATGATAAAAGACTGATTGCTTTCTAAGATCAGGGACAATAGAATACTGTCCATTCTTACGACTCTTATTTAACAATTCTAGAAGTTCTAGCTCAAGTAATTAAGCAATAAAAGAAAATAAAAAGCATACAGGTCAGAAATGAAGAAATGAAACTTCATATTTGCATATATCATAATTATATACATAGAAATTTCTAAGAAATGTAAAAATCTTCTAAACTTTAAAAAGTTCAGTAATGTTGTAGGATACATAATAAGTAAACAAAAATCAATTGCATTTCCACACATGGAAGCTGAAACTGAAAATACAATACCATTTACAAAAAATTGTACTATTTAGGTGTAAATGTAACAAAGTACATGACCTTCATGATAGAAACAACACAATGCTGATGAAAGTCACCAAAGAGGATTAAAGAAATGGAAATACCATCTCACGTTCATGAATTAAGAGACCCAGTACAGTAAAGATGTCAGTTTTCTTTAAACTGATATACAGGTTTAACACAATTTCTGTCAGAATAATGAAATATTTTTTTGAAGATATAGACAAGATTATTGTACAACTTAGACAAAAACTCAAAGCAACTGGAATGGCTAAAACAACTATGAAAAAAAACAATAATGAAGTAGAGGAATCAGTTTACTTACTTTCAAGGCTTATTATATACTTACAATAGTCAAGCCTTCACGGTGGTGGTAGAAATATATACAAGTGGATTAACGAAACAGAACAGAGAACCTGGAAAGAGACGCATGAAAATATACATCAGTGATTTAGACAAAGGTGCAAAGGCAATTCAACAGAAGACATAACTTTTCCAAGAAATGTTATTGGAGCAATTGGGCATACCTGGGCCAGAAAATGAACTTTGATTTAAATCTTGCCCTGCTACAAAAATTAACTCAAAATGGATCATGGATTTATATGTAAAATGTAAAACTGTAAATCTTTTAGAAAAAAAAGGAGAAAATCTTTATGGTCAGAGCTAGACAAAACAAAAACATACCCCTAAAAAAAACAATGATAAAATGGACTTCATAAAAAAAATTTAATTGCTTTATGAAAAACCCTGTTAAGAGAATGAACAGACAAGCTACCAACTTGAATAAAATATTTACAAACCACGTATAAAGAATTAGTATCTGGAATAATAAAGAATTCTTACCTTCCACAGTATAAAAGCAAACAATTCTATTAGATCACAGGGAAAAGAAAAACAAAATAAAGAGATGGCAAACCCCACATGAAAAGTTGTTTGACCTCCTTACAATTAGGGAAATGAGAATTAAAATTACAATAAGATACTACTACACACATATTAGGGTGGTTAAAATATACAACAGCGACAACATAAAGTGGTGTTGAGGAGGCAGAGAGCTGGATGATTCGTACATTACTGGTGAGAATGTGCAATGAGACAGCCACTCTGGAAAACCCTTTGCCAGTTTCTTTAAAAAGTTAAACCTGCAAATAGCATAGAACTCAGCAATTATATTCCTGGGCATTTGTTTCATAGAAATTAAGGCTTATGTTTATACAAAAACCTATATGTAAATATTTATAACAGCTTCACTTTTAATAGCCAAAACCTGGATACAACCCAGATGTTCCTCAGTGGCTGAATGAACTGTGGCCTGTCAATACCGTGGACTGCTCTTCAGCGTGGCTATAAAAGGGTAACGTGAGGGACCCTCACGGTGGTAAAAATAGAAGAGGAGGGAACACTGCTCCCCTTTGCCTGTATTAATGTCACTACTCTGATTATGACCTTTGATTATAATTCACTAAGATGTCACTGGAGAAGGGATTATGAGCTCCCTTTTTATTACTTCTTACACTGCATATGAATTTACAATTTTCCCAAAATAAAGTGTCTAATTAAAAATGAAACAAAGCAAATGTAGGTAATTTTGTTAGGTTTCTCCTTGTTTTCAACAGGAGCATCCAGACTATGTCTATTGTTTACATATTTCAAAAGTAAGAATGTTAAACAAGGCTCTAGAAGATTCAAACAAAACATCAGTGGAAGCAGATACTGTACCTTCTGTAGTTTCCCTGCTGTCCTCTGAAACTGAGTGCAGAATTGTCTGTGACAACATTACTTTAGAGGTGTGTACAGCGGGGAGAAATGAGTCTCAATTGTTTCCAAATGCCTTTAATTTACATAATTTCAGCAATTCGAAAAAATTTTTTACTTCTAAACTCCCATATTACAATAAAATCATTTTATTTTATTTTTATTACAAACTAAATGCATGATTTTTGTAGTTTATTTAAGAAGTAGTAAAAAGTATCCAGAAGAAAAAAAAATTTTTAAACTACCCATAATCTACTACCAAAATCTATTACCCATTATCTGGCATTTTGTTTTATTTCCTTATCGTTTCTCCATGTATAACTTTATATAGTTATAATCATGCTATGAATAATATTTTATAATTTACTTTATTCAGAATTATAGACAATTGTTTTAATATTTGTATAATATGTTATAGTTTTCTTCTAATTTTCTCATCCATTTTTCTAATTTAAGACAATTGAATATTTAATTTTTTCACTATTATAAATAATGCAATTAGGCACATTTTCCTACATAAATAAGTCTTTGTGATTATTTTTTATTCTAGCTTTCAGCAGTGAAATTAATGAGTCAAAGTATATGACTAGTTTAAGTTCCTTGATCTATGTTACTGTTTGCTTTAGTCAAATCCCTCATCTGGTACTAAAAACATGGTAATATTTATGAAAAGATACTTAAAAATATTATCTCAGGAAGCAGAGGAAAATTAAGTCATAATTACAGTTACTACTCTTAGGTTACCTCCCGATATATGTACCTTCTCAGCATATGTATTTCACCAATGGGGAAAAATCACTTTTGGAAATTGTGCTGGGTGGAGACTATGGTGAACTGATACATGCCGTCCACTTAAACATTTGTGTAGTGTACTTTCCTGCACTGCAGAGGCTAGGGAGTTTCAAACTATGCTTTATTTTCAAGATGTTCTTGCATGTAGTGCTGTGGATGTTGGGAGGTGGAAGTAAGGCAAATGTCATCTTCCTGTTTTTCTCTTTTCCAGCATCACAGGGAAAAGGTCGTGTTAGGACATAATAGAAGAGCAGCGATCTGCAGTCCATGATGAGACGCCTCAACAGACACCATCCCTACCTTGATCTTGGATTTCTAGCCTCCAGAACTGTGAAAAAATAAATTTCTGTTGTTTAAGCCACCCAGCCTGTGGTATGTTGTATGGCAGCCTAAGCAAGTTTATACAGACCCTCTTTTTAAGAATGTACAGCAAACAGTCTTAGAAAACAGCAATTCAGAGCAAAAACCAATATGCTTCCTTCCCATTACAAAATCTTTAGGAAGACTGGCACTTTCAGATATGTCTTAACTTTTGGTCTTTAATTCTTACTCTGGGTGCAATTATATATGTAACAACTAAAAGAAATATAAATCTGGAGACTGCCTGCCTCCACAAATTCTTTCTCACTTTTAATATTTTCTACCTCAATCTTATTGAATTGGTAAATTACATTATTGACTAGAGTAAAATTGTATCTAAAATGTGAATAAAAAGACTCTGCTTATGTTCCAAATGAGACCTTCCTTAAGTGAGTAAATATATTTTGTCTTATACTGTTGAGCTGGTCTGGGTTTTATCTGCTTTTTGGGTTCTGGATGTTTGAGCTTATTAGGTAGTTGGTCCTTGCTTAAGTAGAATATCAACATGTTAAACTTTGTACATCCATCTACTGGGGTTCTGGAAACAATCTGGTTCATAAACCAAGTATACAAAATAGAGATTAACAGACATTCCTAGTCATGAAAGTGTTTCAAAGATAAATTATTTAAACTCAAAATCTGTTAAAAAATCAATTACTTGGTGATTCTTTATATCAGTGTTTTGAAATGATTTATATACCAGTATAAAGCCAGCCCCTAATAATCATTTTAAAAATCATTTAATCTTTAATGAATTACTGGAAGTAAATGGAATATAATAGTTTTAGACATAAACCTGTCAAAATTAAAATGATAAATATTTTTTATTAGAGAGAAAGTTCTAAGTTTATTTTAATTTAATGTATTTCAGTCAATGGTCATAGATGCATGCTACTGAATTTTTATTTCCAAATTTTGGATTCCAATGGATAAGTTTAAAGCAAAATAACATCTCCTAGGTATTTCTACCTGAGGGAATTAGAAAATTATAAGACTTCAGAGTCTCAGGTGTAGAACCGGGGAAAGCAAAGACACTAGCTTTCCCCAGTTTTGGTAGTTTTATACCAAAAACCTAGCTTATACAAACGAAGCCTTTTAAAATTTCTACTAATGATGAAGTTTGATTTAAGAACCATTTATTTCATGTCAAAGCTCAGCTTCTTGTATGTGATGTTGTCAGTGGAAAAAAGGTCCTTTCATGTGATCTCGAGGAAATCATTCCAAGAACCGACACACGGGAGATTGTGGTGTGGCAAGGTTTATTTCAGTGGAAATAGAAACTGGCCCCTGTGTTTCTAGTTTCCCATCTGCCTCTGTCCTTCCATGGAAAAAGTCCAACCTTGTCCTCATGAAGGCCAAACAAAAACCAGTGTCCAGAATTTATGCTTCATCTTAAATCTTAGTCCTTCAGAGTCCACATAGTCTTCTGTGGGCCCCAGTAGCTGCTAGGCCCATATGATCACATGCTCCTGGGTAAGAAAGCCTGCAAACGCATAGATGAGTGCATCACCAGGTTGGAGGGGGCGAGGACGAGAGAGCTTCTTTGTTCCCCTGGGATTATATTAGTTTGGGTTATGATGGGTCAGGTGGTTTTTCAAAAGAACAATCAATCTCCCAGGCTTTTGTGGGTTTTTGATAGGCCCACCTCCTAGTTAGACTGACAGACCTCTTTGGTCAAGCACCTCACCCTGCGCCACTTTGATTTCCATTGTGCATGTGCCTGCCTGCTCATGCTTCCTCTGGCAATCTGGTACTGGAGGGGAGAAGAGAGGCATGTTAAGCCTCTTGATGGAGCAATGCTGTGATCCCCTAGAGTGTGAAAAGCTGTACCTTCCTGGTGAAGCAAACAGGTTTATGCTCCCCAGTTTATTAAGCTCAATATCTAATTTCCTTTCTCCCTCTTATTAATTATTAAGTAACTAATGATGGTAACATTGTCACTTGTTTCTAGAGTCACGGAAGATTGGTATTCTTTAAGAATCTGAAAAGAAATCAATTATTATAATGTTATGGTTGAGATCTGGTAGTTGCTTTAATTAGGAAAGGAATTGATGGTTGGAAAAGGCAATATCTATGCTTACCTCCTTTGAAGATGTGTAAATCTAAGTCTGTTGTGTTAAGAAGGAAGCCTCATATTCAAAAAAGCCCATTTAAAAAATCACAATTTTAGCACTTACTAGCATTGTTGCTTTAGTTTTTTGTTTACTTGATCTCTAAAAGTCTTGGCTTTCCACATTGTAATGTAGATTTTGACAATCTGAGTCACAGGGAAACCACACAGTTCATGGCACTGTAAAGTACCTTAAATAAGGAAGAAGCAAAGGTGTTCTGTACACAAGTGAATTTACTAAACATGTGTAAGAATGGCCTGTGCTGCCAGCAATGATTCTAAGGAATTATTGTTTTACTGGGCCCTTAAGGCTGGCTGGTTAGACACAGTTGAGACTCACACAGTTTCTGTTTGTGTTAACAACAGTAAACCTCACCAAGCATTTCACTTACTTCCATGTGTTTCCTGGCATCCTTGTCTCCTGGCAGAGCCTTGTGATTAGCTCTGGTCAATTAGTTCTGGGAATGTTAGTTGGGTGATTTGTGTGACTTCAGGGGCTGAAGCAGTGTAAAAACTGTTAAAGACGGAAGATTCTCCAGTTTCTCTTTGCTGAAATGATACAGCTATACTATGGAAGAGGCTCCATCAGCCTGAGTCCCTGTCACAACATGGAGTAGAGCCCCCACCAAGCTGCAATGATTATGTAACATAAGCAATATAGAAACATTTGTTTTCTTAATCCATTGGGATTTGGGGTTTAAGTTGTTATCACGGCATAAAATTTAGAGTGGCCACATTTTCAAACACATATATTCCCATATGGATTATTAAATTTAATTAATGTATTTTTGTTAAGAATTAGAATTAAGTGGACTGGGATATCCAGATTAACAAAATCATGGAATAGTGATTGAGTTTTATCCTGTATGTAGAGTTCACATAACATTAATAGGTAGATGATCAATGATAATGAGGAATAAGATCAGTAAAGGCCATCAGCACAGCAATGAAATAGGCACACTAACACCGAAAAAATAAGCTGATTGTTAAAATTTATAATTATATTTTGAGTTTGCATAGATTTTGTAAACTACTTAATTCACTACTTATCTTCAAATCAAATTCTGGATTCAGGTGATGCTGAACTCAGTGGAAGACACATCTAAAAATAGTGTATTGAATAGTAAGTGGATTTGACCTTCAACTTTATATAGTTAAAACCCCTTTCGTGGATGCAAAAAGGACCCTCAAAATATCCATCATATTCATAAGATAAAATTTCCATTAATATCTAAAGAAGATTTCAAAGCAGTCCATAAACATTAATCAACTGAACACCAGAACACGCTTATGAATAGGAAAGAACTATTTGTCTCCATATTTTAGGTCAGGAAAAGACAGTGGGTAGTAACTAGCTTATCTGGAGATAATTAATTTGAACAGACTTTAGATTTCTAGAATTAGACCCACTGGGGTATTAGACAATGACTCGAAATACTTGTATCACAGAAGATAAGAGTGTTGACTACATCAGAGAAACCTGATCTCAAATCCATTTCTGCCTCGTTTATTTCCGATGTGGCCTTGGACAAGTTTACCTCCATGTAAATAGGAATAACCATATCTCAAAGGTAACAAAAGACTTAAAGGCAATGTCGGCAAAGCATTTCATATAGTGATTGACTCATTGTGGTCCCATGAATGGAGTATTTTGTGCTTATTTACCATTTATTCCATTAGGAGAGCTAATGAGTTCATTTCTGCAAGGGCAAAAAATCAAAACTGATCTTGTCACTATAGCTATCAGGTAACCCTCAACTAACACTGAGTGTACATGTGAACTACTTATTAAATAAGTTGTATTATTTTAGGGTCCACCAGGTTTTACCATTCTTCTCATTTGTGACCGAGAGCCTTTGAACCAAAAGAAATCACTTTCAATTTACTGAGGACTAAGACAAACTCCCTCATTGAAAGCAACAGTCTATCTGCAAGATGCTTTAAAAATTGTTACCACAAATACCTTTGCACAATTCTCCCTTTATTTAAAATATAAGTTATAGAATCAGGATCCCCATATAATGAATCCTCAAAAGTCCAATTCCATGTTTGCTAGATTGTGATTTTAGAGATACAGGCTAAATAACTCTCATTCATGAAGTGACTTCTCACGACTGTTTAGTTTAAACACAATTTTGGGATATGGAAGGAAAAAAACTTTTTTGTTGTTTTTGACAGAAGCCATCTACTCTAAGTAATGATATATTAGGTAGAAAATTTAGTCATATATTATTTCAAGGTCTAAGTTGTCTGAAGGCTATATATATCATAATTGCATTGTACTTTTTATTTTAAGGTAAAATTTTTACTCCTTGTTTGTGTGGGATTCTTCTTGCCTCTATTTTTTGTCTATTGTTCCTAAGCCTGTTCTTATGAAAATTTGTTTTAATTTTGTTTCTTATGGACATCAGAACAGAGGTCAGATTCAAAAGCTCTTTAACATGAAATTTCTTATAAGAGAGAGATCACAAGGTTATGTTAATTTATAAAGAAGACTTGTAATTTGTGTCTCTTGTTTCCTCTGTGGCTTCCTGTCTAATCACACACCCTCTCTGGCTGACCTCAAATTCTTTCTTCCAATACATTATAATTCTGTAATATATTTTTTACTTTTTTAATAAATAGAAAGCAAAGCTCTTGCCGAACAATATAGACAATGCTGTGGTTGTGAAATCTGTGGTCAGGGGACCTTAGGGGTCATCTATTCCAACACTTATTTTGCACATAATGAAATTGAGACACGGGCCATAATTATATTCAAAGGCCAGCAGCCAATGACGGGAAAGCTGAGATCTGAGCTATCTTTACTTTTGGAAAAAGAAACAAAAAAGTATTTACCCTACAACTATTTTTTATTAATAGGACAGCATATCGTTGGAAAGATTTAGTTGGTTGGAGTGATTTCAACAAAATAGTGGCATAGGAAATTCTACCCCTCATTTCACCCCATCCTCCACCACAGAAACACCAGTTTGAACAACTGTCTGCACACAAAAACACCTTCACAAGAGCCAAGAATTCCAGTGAAAAAGCAGAGTATCTGTATGAAGCACAGAAATAAGAAAGGGTGTGCTGATGAGTATAGAAAAGATACATTCACATTACCTCCATTTTTCCTCTCCCAAGCCTGGGCAGCCCATTGTGGAGAGAGACACCTTTCCCATGGGAGAAGGACAGTAAAAAGGGTGCCAGATTTTATGAAACACTCCCAGGTCCAGCCAATCCCAGCACCAGGCCAACTCCTGCAGCTCTAGGTGACCCTCTGTGGGCTCCTACAACCCAGGCCCCTGCTCTACCTGGTGAATCTTGGCTCTAGCAACACCAATGGTGCCTATTAGGGGGGGCTCAGGTCACTAGATACCCAAACTCAGACACTTGTTCACTCCAACACCTGCTTACTTCAGCAGCCCAGGCAGCTTCCATGGCAGGAATCCTGGGGAGGCAGGCCTTCATGTCAGTCAGGTATCTGCCATTTCCAGTTGCCATCAGCACCTTCTACCACTCCAGGCATTTTCCACAGTGGGCTCCCTGCAGGCTCCTGGGAATCCAGTCCTTTGTTTTACCCACATTTGTCAACTCTAGCAGCCCCAGGTATCTCTTGTAGGCCCATGCAGTTCACATAACACCAGGCTCCAGCAGGTTCCTACCAACCCAGGTCTTCAGTTCACCCAGTAGCACAGTCACCAGCAACCCCAGGTGGAATTCATGGCACCAATCCCATAGGTCATCCTGCTGCCTGTTGGCTCCTGAGGTCACAAGCAGCTACTGTGGCAACAGACTACTTATTGGATCCTGTGAACCCAGACCCCCATCTCAACCTGGTACCTGCAGGCTACAGTAGCCCCTGGTGGTCCCTGGGGCCCTACACAGTGTTGTAAACTCCAGGTACCTGTGAACCCAGGCCCCCATTCCACTTCAGCATTTGCCAGCTCCTCCAGGCTCCAGGCACATCCAGTGGCCCCAGGTTCACAGTCTACCCCAGTGCCAGCTAACTCTCATACCACCAGAAACTTACAGGCTCTTGGGCAACCAGTTTCCTAGCTCATCCCAGCACTGACTCTCCTGTGGTCCTCAGTGGCTCTTGTGACCTCAGGATCCTATTGAAAACCCATGAACAGAAGATCCAAGGGGGTACCTATGAATTCAGGGTTCTGGCAGGGCACAGTGCCAAGGTGACTGTGACCATCCCAGGCTTTTGACCCACCCCAACACTGGGACAACTAGGGACTTTAACAACAAACCCACCCATGGACACTACCAGACTGCTTCCCAAAATCCCTGTATAGGCTGACAGGTGAAGAGCTTTGCCTGCGGATGCCAGTCTACAAATACTAGAAGAGGGATCTATGTCCTGAAATGGATATACAGCAGTACAAGGCCACAGGGTCATGAATAATAAAAGAAACATGGCACCACCAAATAAACTCATAAAATTGCAATGACTGACTCCAAAGACATGAGATCTATGAACTGTCTGACAAAGAACTCAGAATAATTCTCTTAAAGAAATTCAGTGAGCTATAAGAAAACATAGACAAATGATTTAGGAAAACAATGCAAGAACAACAACATTAAAAGAAACCATTAATAAAATCAATCATAAATCCTATAAAGACTGCAATAACTGAAGAATTTAATAGAGAGCTTCAAAAACAAACTTGACCAAGCAGAAGAAATAATTAGTGAACTAAAAAGAGGCCACTTGAAATCATACAGTCAGAGGGACCAAAAGAAAAAGAATGGAAAAAGCAGATATGAATTATGGAATAGCATTAAAATAAGTAATACGTGCAATATTGGAGCTCCAGAAGGAGAAGAGAGGAAGAAAAGAGCAGAAAACTTATTTAATGAGACAATAACCAAGAATGTCTCAAATCTGGGGAGAGATCTAAATATCAAAGTTCATGAAACTAATAGTCACCCCAAAAATCTCAACCCAAAATGATTTTCTCCAAGGCACATTAAATAAAACTATCTAAAGTCAAAGACAAAGAGAAAATTTTAAAAGAGTGAGATTTTTTAAAAAATTCTTATGTATTACAAGGGAATCCCCATAATGCCATCAACATTTTTTTCCAAACACAATGTTATAAAAGTAAAAATAAGTAACAGGAAGAAAACTGAATATACACAAATATGTAAAGATGAAACAATACATTTCTGAGCAACCAATAGATCAAAGAAGAAATCAAAAGGGGAATAAAAAATAATCTTGAAGCAAATAAAAATAGAAGCACAATGTATCAAAACTCATAGGATGTAGAAAAATAGGAAGTTTATATTGATAATGCTTACATTAATATGAAAGAAGATCATAAACCACCTAACTTTACACCTCAAGAAACTAGACAGAGAAAAAACAAGTCTAAAGTTAGCAGGAGGAAAGAAATAACAAAGATGACCACAGAAAAAGAAAAAGTAAGTCCAAAGTTAGAAGGAGAAAAGAAATAACAAAGATCAGAAGTAGAGGCCAGAAAACATAGATCAATGAAAATAAGAGCTGATTTTTAGAAGAGGTAAACAAAACTGACAAACCTTTAGTTAGAAAAGACAAATAAATATAGTCAGAAATGAAAGAGAAGACATTACAACTGATACCAAAAATATATGAAAGACCTTAAGACACTGTTATAAACAATATATGCCAACAAACTGGGTGACTTAGAAGAAATGGGGAAATTCCTACAAACATAAAGCCTACCAAGGCTGAATCATAAAGCAACAGAAGATTTGAACAGACCAATCAGAACGGAAGAAATAGATTCATCAAAGACCTCCCAAAAAAGAAAAACCCAGAATAAATGGTTTCCCTGGTAAATTGTACCAAACACTTAAAGAAGAATTAAGACCAATCCTTGTCAAACATTAAAAAAAGGTGAAGAGGAGGGAACACTCCCAAATACATTTTTCTAAGCCAGCATTATCCTGATACAAAAGCCAGATAAGAACACTAAAAAAATAAATAAATAAAATACTAGCAAACTAAATTTAACTATGCATTAAAATAATCACACACCGTGACCAAGTGAGATTTATCTTTGAGATCAAAAGTGATTCAACATATGCAAATCGTAAATATGATATACCACATTAATAGAGTGAAAGATCAAAGTCATATGATAATCTAAATAGATGCAAAAAATGCAGTTAACTAAAGTCAACGTCCATTCAGATGAACAAATTGGGTATAGAAGGACTATACCTCAACATAATACCATATGTGAGATGTTCCCAGCAAACATACTGAACGTTGAAAGGCTGAAAGATTTTCCACTAAGATCGAGAATGAGACAAGAATGCCTACTGTCACTACACCTATTCAACATAGTACTGGGGATCTTAGCCAGAGCAATCAGGAAAGAAAAAGAAATAAAAGACATCCAAATCTGAAAGAAAGAAATAAAACGATGTTTTAAGTAGAAATGATCATATATGCACAAAACTCTGAAGACTGAACCCCAAAACTATTAGAATTAACAAACTCAGTAAAGTTGCAGGATACAAAATTAACATACAAAAATCAGTTGCATTTCTATGCACTACCAAGGAAGTATCTGAAAAATAAATTAAAAAATTCCCATATATAACAGCATCAAAAAATATTTAAAAATACTTAAACATGCATTTAGGGGTAAAATGTCTATACCCTGAAAATTATAAGACATTGATTAAAGAAATTGAAGAAGATAAAAGTAATGAAAAGATATCTGTGTTGATGGATTGGAAGAGTTAATATTGTTCAAATTTCCCTACTACCCCAAACCATCTATATATTCAGTGCAACCCCTATCAAAATTTCAATAACAGTTTTTACAAAAATAGAAAGCACAAGACCCTGAATAGGCAAAGTAGTCCTGAGAAAGAAGTACAAAGTTGAAGGTATTGCAATTCCTGATTTCAAACTGTATTACAAACCTATGGTAATCAAAGTACTGTGGTGCTGATGTAAAAATGGACAGACCACTGGGACAGAACGTAGAGCCCGGAAGTACACCCATCAATATATAGTAAACTAGTATTTGCCAAGGGAGCTAAGAAGACTCAACAGACTCTTCAAAACTGGTGTTGGGAAAGCTGGATAACCCCATGAAGAAAAATAAAATTGGGCCCTCATCTCATACCACTCATGAAAATGATTTCCAAATGAATTCAAGATTTAAATGTAAGACCTGAAACAAAAACTCTTCAAAGGAAACAAGGGAAAAATCTCCTTGACAGCAGTTTTGGCAAAGATTTTTTGGATATAATACCAGAAGTGCAAGCAACAAAACCAAAAATAAATAAGTGGGACGCCATCAAATCAAAAAGCTTCTGCACAGCTAAAGAAACAATCAGCAAAATAAAAAGGCAACCAATAGAATGAAAGAAAATATTTGCAAACCATCTTTCTGATAAGGGGTTAATATCCAAAATATATAAGAAATTCATACAAATCAATAGCAAAAAATAAAATAGTCCAATAAAAAAAATGGATGAAGGACATGAATAAACATTTTTCTAAAGGAGACATACAGTTGGTGAACAGGTACATAAAAATATGTTCAACATCCTTAATCCTTGAAGAAATAAAATCAAAATCAAGCATGTCACCTCGCATTTGTTAGAATAACTATGAATGACACTTGTTAGAATTGCTATTAACAAAAAGACAAAAGGCAAGGGTTGCCAAGACTGTGGAGAAAAGATAACTCTTGTGCATTGTTGATGGAAATGGGAATTTGTACAGTCACTGTGGAAAACAGTATGAAGCTGCCTCAAATATTGAAAATAAAACTGCTATACGATCCAGCAATTCACTTCTGGGTATCTGAAGGATATGAAAACAGCATCTTGAACAAATATAAACACCTTATGTTTATAGTACCATCATTCATAGTAGGCAAGAGATGAAAACAACATGACTGTCCATCAGCAGATGAATAGCTAAAGAAAATAAGGTATACATGTGCAAAGGAACATTATTTAACCTTAAAAAGAAGAAAAATTTAACTTTTGAGACAACTTGAATGAACCTTCAGGGCATTCTGCTAAGTAAAGCAAGTCAAAGACAGAAAAATACTACATGTTTTTACTTATATGCAACATTAAAAAAACTGTAACTGTAACCTGGCAGCCTGAGGTCTAGCCTCTTACTACCTTACACAGCAAAACACCAAGATTTATGGGGAAGAAAACAGGTTCTTATTAACAGGGTACCCAACCTGAGGGGCCTGGGAGCATTCCTGCTCTGAGCCGGCCTCATCCGCAAGCATAGAAAACCAGCCACCCCCAGGACCACAGCGAGTGTCCTAACACCCTGGAGCATCTTATCTGTCCTTCTGAAGTCCCAAGATGGTGGCTACATGAATGGGTGGTCTCTGTCCTCAGGCTCTCTCTCCCTCTGGTGCACACTCGTGGGTTTCAGCATCGCCATCACCTCACACGGCTCTCTCTCTCTTCCTCCTGGCGCCTGGGGTGTGCTGCCAGATCACTCTAGATGGTTATGGAGGGAAGGCTCCATCCATGGGACCCTGGCACCGGAGGTTGCCTGGGGCCAAGGAATGTTCCCAGGCTCACACCCATGTGCTGCTCCCAGCCTCTGTGTGCTGCTCTCAGGGAGAAAGAGTGGAAACAGTCCAGGACTCCTGTGCTGCGTTGCATAGCAGCTGAAGGGAAATGGAAAGATGGTGGTCAAAGTTCTAGGAATTTATCATATAGTATGGTGATTATAATTAAAATATATACTTTAAACTTGTTAAGAAAATAGATTTTAAAAGTTGAAATCACACACAAAAAGGTAGTTATGTGATGGGATGAAGGTGTTAACTAACCTTGTTTCGGCACTCATTTTACAATATACGTGTACCAAATCTTCCCATCTTGTACCTAAACTTACATGTGTCATGTATCCATGATAGCTAACAAAGCTAGGGGAAGTGAGAGAAAGGTGTAGTTGCTTGGGACTGACCATTAAGCATTCAAATGTACTGAAATGCCAGTAAATACGATGCCATGTGTTTCCCTCATGTTTAGCATCCCCTGCCTGATGTGTAGATCTTGGTAAAGAATACCCATGAATGTGGTGGTAAGTATGGTATGATCTTAAGTAATCTCATCTAACACTCGGGAAAACACTACCTCTTGTATAGTTTCCGTTGAACACGGCAAGAAATTAATGTATTGGACCAACTCAACAATAGTGGTTTATCCAATACAGTAAGGGCCAAACTGATGACAGAAGATTCCTAACTTGCTTTCTGTAAAATCTGGCGTACAATCAGCCAAGAACAGAAAGAGCATCTTGTTCAACCAACGGATCCCATTTTCTTATCTAGTAAGGAAAACTGCTTGAATATCCAAAAGCTTCTCAAGACTGGATGCACCTTGCAGAGTCTGTATCTAAGATTTGGCAAATTTTATGAGACACCAATTTGGAGAGAAGTCCCTAATTTAGTCCTCAGATCTCAACACTGCTGGCAGTTCTAGTTTCTTGATAATGCAAAGCCAAACTGTCAAAGTAGACTTCTGAACATTTGGAAATGCTCCTGATAGGAGACAACCTTCTCACTTGAAAGTGGAACTAAATCTCCATTTATAACATGAGATGTTTTACTTTTACAGTAGGTTGCAAAAAACTCCCCACAAAAACCTTTTGGTTTATATCTTAAAATATTTGAAAAGCCTCTCTCCCTCATAAAATATTCCCCAATATTAAACAAAAAAATCAGGTATTCATTAGAGATAAAGCAAGCTACACCAATGAATTCAGTGTTGGTGGTGGATGGTTTCATTTAAATCGGATAATTTACTGTTGATAGGGGAAGAGTTAAAGATTTTAGCCTTAGTTGATAGGCTTAAGTGATTAAAGCTGTAACTCAAGACTTAAAGATTTTACACTTAGTTGATAGGCTTAAGTGATTAATGGAAAAAAAGTCAGTCCCCCTTACTAAATAGTCAGATATCGCATGTTTTAAAAATTCTTCCCAAACACCCGTTGAAAATCGCTGCTTTAGGCTGAACTCCAGGACAGGAGCCTTTTTTTTTTGTTTCTTCTATGCCACAAGACCCTTATTTTAGTAACCTGTTTTTCGTTCTGAGCCTCAGTTCCCAAATCTGGGTCCCCAACTCTATCTTAACACTCCCTGAGGTGGCCTCCCTTTTGTCTCCCTGCCATTTACGTGTACACCTAACCCTGGCTTCCCCCCTCAGGAAGGGTCTGCCCATGTGCGTATGCGATGCTTTGGACTGCACACCACACTTCCACATCCATATTTCTCCACAGGTCGATCAGCAGATGTCTCCTGGCGGTAAACTGCCATAAGATTCTGGTGGGGGAGATTTTGGGTAGGTGAACCGTTGGTTTTCGACAATGAAATCTGTGGTGGAAAGTGAGTAATGCATTACTTTCTTTTTATTATTTTCATGGAGAATTGACCCTGCAGAGATTGTGGTAAAAAAACAAACAAACAAACTACAGCATAGGTCATGTGTATCCATGAGATACATTCATTACTAATATGTCCTAAAATGTGAAAAAAAATTGAAAACACTGCCAATTTGCATCATTGGGTGTTTGGGTTTTTTCCAGGATTTTTTTTTTAATGTTATGAAAGTATTGTTACTAACATTCTCTTACATGTCTTCTCATGTATTACATGAGAGATGCTCTAGGGCATATATTTAAGAAAGAAATGCATGGGTTATGGAGTAGGTTCATGTCTAACTTCAGTGAGTTAATGCCAAGTGAGTTTTTCAAAGTAATTGTACTAATTTACAGTCTCACCAGCTGTTTATATATGTTCCTATTGCTATACATCTTCACTGACACTTGCCATTGTAAGACTTTTATTTTTGATAATATATGGGTGTGTGAATAGTACTTTGTAATTTATTGCCCCAGGTATTAATGATATTGAGTGTCTGTTAAAATGGGTATGAGCCATTTGAGTTTTACCCTTTTGTGAAATGCCTGTTTATATCTTTCTCTCATTTTTTCTATTAGATGTCTTACTGCTTTTGCCTTCTTTATATGTTCTTGATATGCATCCTTTGTTGTTTATATATGTTGCAAATACCTTCCAGTTTGGACCTTGTCTTTTCATTTACACTATGATGTCTTTTGATGTACAGAAATTTCAATTTAGTTAGAAAAATCGATCACACTGTTAAAAAAATGATTGCAATGTTTGTGTCCCAAGAAAGCATTTTTTTTCTACAAGGTGATAAACACTTCAATTTTTATTAAAGTTTTGAATTTATGACTTTCTTATTTAGATTGTGAATCTATCAATAATTGATTTTTGTGCATGACATAAAGTAATCAATTTCCAAAGCATGTAAAGCATAGTGAATACATGTAAAGAATTCATGGTGCCTAGTACCGAGGAACAACTGAATAAATATTGTTTTATCATTAGCTCTGTTGCTTCTCTTCTCTGACATAATCTTTATTAATAAGGGTGTAGGTCGACTGACCAGTGGTTAATGTCCTTGAGATTATTGGTACCTGTAATCCACTCCAGAAGCTAAAGATGAAGTATTGATGAGGGAAAGGTTCAGCATACATAGTACAAAGGAGGACCGCCTTTAGGTATCTCAGATATACACGTGGGTCCAATGGCTGCCTGAGGGCAGTCCTGCCCACTTGAGGATGCTCTTCTGCATTCCGAGGTCTGAGGCATCGGGGCAGTGGGAATGCAGCAGAGAGAAATAGAGATCATTAGGTCCTTTAGAAAATACATGTTGTTATGGTAATTTCTGTTGTTTTACTCTTTAATCTTATAAAAACAATCATTTCAACTATTTTTTCTTCATTTATTTCTAAAGAGGTAACATTTACTCCAAGCATTTCCAGTGATAGATCCAGATAGAAGTCTTTTGGAACTGTGAGCACAGAGATAAACTCTAGTCTTAGGTTGTTTTGTTTGGAAGATTGAGAGACCAAGTGTATCTAATTTAATGTGATAAGAAGTGTCCTTTTTTTTTTTTCTTAACCTAAATTTAAACATTTTAGAAGAAGTTAAATTTGAAAATGTAGTTTAAAAAAAACTGAAACATTTTTGTTTCTAAGTGTATCTTTCTGCTAATACCTACTTCTTTTGATTCTCCAGGAGCTACTTGGCTTGTCACTAGTCATTTCCTCTGGTGTTTGACACTGAGGTCCTCACTACAGCAAAAAAGATGTCACAGCTCCCACTTTCTTTCAGTGCTCAGCTCAAGTGGTAATTTTCTTGGGGATTATCATATACTATCACTGTTAAAATATTCATTAAGACATTGAACCAGGTCTTCCAGTATAAAATTATTCTGAATCTACTAATTACTCAAGGCGAGACATTTAACACATTAAATTACTTTTACTTAGTTTTATTACTATTGATGGCTCAGCTTATTATGCCTGAACAATTTTTAAATCCTTTAAAAAAACCTCTGCAGTGCTTTAAGAATCTACTTACATTTTCTGAATTTGCACTTCATTTGTTCTTCTTTTTCTAGTTCCTTGAGGTGTGAAGGTAGGCCATTTATTTACACTTTTTTCTTGTTTCTTGAGGTTTAAATGTCCAATGTTTAAACTTACTTTTCTGGTTTGTACTTACCTTATACATGTTGTACACATTGGAAAGAGATTAGGAAAATAAAATTTTCTTATGATGTTTGGTTTGTGAAAACAGCACTAGAGAAGAGAAATTTGGGCGCAATAAATTGCCCAAAGAGTGTGCGCCAGGACCAACTCCTCACCCTCCTTCCCCATGACTTGTGCTGGTTGGACTGTGCTCATACAGTTCTAACCCCTGGTTAAAGAGAAAGCTGTTTTTCTAGTTCAACAAAGAGAAAGACTTTGGGATTATACTTGAGTCTGGGTTTATATTTCAAGGGATCTGGATCCTAGTGGTGAAGAGATGACATCCTGGAACTCACTTCTCTTTTAAAAACTATTCTTAGATGTGAAAGAAGACAGAAATGACTTTTAAATGAATATTATCTTTTAAATGATTCTTAAAGCTACATTGTTTAACAATTTCAGGAGAACTTACCATTCCTTGAAATATACATTTTTTGTGAAATGATGACTAAGTATATTGCTCTTTATTAAGATAAATATTTGGATTATGGGTTAATCTTGAGATTGAGAAAAGAGTCGCATGAGAAAACAGAGTGGCAACAGGAAACAGAAATTTATGAGGGTGATTTTATGATGCATATCAATCACAGTGTATTTCAGTGGCCTCTCTGGTGTGTTGCTTATAATTTTCACCTGATACCTAGATAGGAATTTTACCAAAGTTGATCCTGTTTATCTAGCATCAGTTCATGACCCTCCCTCATCTCTACTGCAGCCCACCTTGGGTCTTACCTACACAAAGAGGATGCCGTTAGAATTACTTTCCCCAGGTACCCTAATGTGAAAAAGTAGTGTATTGGAATAAAGACTGTAGTCTGCAGTTAAGAAATACATCTTATTTCACAATAGTGTACACACATTTATGTGCACTTACCTATTGCAGCTGAAGTACAATGTCAAGAAATAATGCACATTTTTACTATTTAAAACTTTCTAAATATTTCTGATTTGTTTTATTAAAAAATGCTAGTTGGGACACATAAAATTAATGATCCATAGTTTAAAAGATGCTATTCTAAAAGATGTCTACCTAGAGGGAAGATATACATTTAAGCACTAATTTTTTTTAAAATTTATTTTACAGTTATAGGTGACAAACAATATTATATTAGTTTCAGGTGTACAGCATAGTGATTAGACATTTATATAACTTGTGCAGTGATCACCTCAATAATTCTAGTACCCCTCTGACATCATATGAGAAGGGACCCCCACAAAAAATGAAATTATATCCTGGAGGGAAGGCTGCTTGTAGTACAGGCTTCCCCCACTAGGTGAGTGTTCTAGGAACCCATCTGTATCAGTGTACCAGCTGACACTGTTGTGAGAGGCTGCGTTCAACTCCAGGAATTTTTTTTTGAACACTCTTTCAATGTGATTGCCCATTTCATGGTGGATGATTCAACTGCCCACACTGTGCTGAGTGTTCAACAGGTTTTGACCAAAAACATCATGACCCCCATTTACTTGATCTCATCCTGAGCAACTTTTTTCTGTTTCCCTGGTGAAAAAACATCCTCAAAGGGAAACATTTGGCTAATGTGGAGGAGGTGAAACAAAAAACAGCAGAAACACTAAAAGAGATAAAAATCAATGGGTTCAAAAACCATTTTGAGCAGTGGAAAAAAGTCTCAATAGGTGTATTATATCAAATGGAAAGTACTTTGAGACTGAAGTTTAAACATGTAAAAATAAATGCACAATATTTTGTAAGTAAATTCCATGTTTTGGATCTTTCCTCATATATAGTTATTATAATATTATGGACTATATTGCCTATATTATACTCCCTCATGACTATTTTGTAACTACCAATTTGTTTTAAGTGAATACTATCTTTTAAATGCAGTTGTTTTCTCTCTCTTTTTCTTAGTGTTTTATTTATTTATTTTTATAGAGAGGGGAAGGGAGGGAGAAAGAGAGGGAGAGAAACATTGATGTGAGAAAGAAACATTAATCTATTGCCTCTCATACACACCCTGACTAACCAACTGGGGACTGAACCCACAACCTAGGCATGTGCCCTGACTGGGAATTGAACCAACAACCTTTTGCTTTGTGGGATGATACCCAACCAACTGAGCCACACTGGTCAGGGCTGTTTTCCCTCTCTTAATTATAAATTGCATTACTGCCAATTAGACCAGCATTACCACACTAAGATGATAAAACTCATCTCAAAACAGAGACCTCTCATTTTCATTTCTGTTATTCTCTGTGAAATAAAATCACCTGTTGACTTAGTACTTTCTCTTTAGGACCCAGGTTTGAACTATGTTTTTATAGGTTGTGAGTGAAGTACCCATGGGTCTTTTTATAGTTGGGAAAAATTATATTTACCCAACATTTATAGTTTACTTATTGCTCCGTAGGCCTTATGTGAAAAGTTTCTGACATTCAGCGCTAAGGCATGCAAAGAGAAAAAGAATTCTACAGAGGAAGAATCATAAAAAGATCAACTCCTTACATTTAAATTGTATGTATCAGTTTTCTTGGTTATAATGAAGAGGAAAATACCAATCCATCTCTTGTGTGTTTCTGGAAGAGAAATTGCTGATGAGCTGGCAATGCCACAGGGGCTCCTACCAGCCAGTCAGACTCAGTTATTGGCTGTTTCATTCAAATTTTGCTTCAGATGAGGTAAAATTGACACCGGGGATGGGAATTTCTTCTCACAGTTGAGTCTCAAGGTGGGAGAAAAGAACAAGAGGCCATCATTCGGCTGCCGTCTTATGGCTTGTCTGACTACTCTTGGAATTTAAGGCGTGGGGCTCTCTCTCATTTTGTTTTCCTTTCTGTTTTAAACTTTTCAACAAAAAAAGAAAAGTGGATTTATCTTTCTCTGACTGGCTTATTTCACTTAGCATAATGTTTTCCAATCCCATTCATACTGGTGCAAAGGGTAAAATTTTTCTTCTTTTTTACAGCTGAATAGTATTCCAGTGTGTAAATGCCCCATAGTTATTTTATCCACTCTTCTACTGATGGACACTTGGGCTGCTCCCATATCTTGGTCATTTGTACATAACACTGCAATGAACATAAGGGTGTTTGTGTTCTTTTGAATGAATGTTTTGGATTCATTCGGATATATTCCCAGAAGTGGGATGGCTGAGTCAAAAGGCAGATCCATTTTTAATTTTTTTGAGATATCTCCATACTGCTTTCCACAGTGGCTCCTCCAGTCTGTATTCCCACCAGCAACGCAAAAGGGTTCCCTTTTCTCCACATCCTCACCAGTACTTGTTGTTTGTTGATTTACTGATGATAGCCACTTTGACAGGTGTGAGGTGATATCTCATTGTGGTTTTAATTTGCATTTTTCTGATGATTAGTGATGTTGGGCACTCATGTGGAATCTAATGAACAAACTGAACTAACAAGGAAAATGGGGACAGGTTCATAGACAAAGAGCCAGATGACAGCTGGCAGTGGGGGGAGGGAGTTTAGGTGGGAGAGGGATTGAGCAAAAAGTAAAAAGGGCTCATGGACATGGACAACAGTGTGATTTTTGGGGGGAGAGGAGGGTATAAGAGGACTCAATGGTATGAAAAAAAATACAATAAAGATTAAATTGAAAAAAAAAGTGGATTTAAATGCCTAAGAGATGAAAAGCTTAAAACCAAGATTATAGGTTCACACAACATCATGGTCCTGTACCATTTTGGAAGCAAATCAATGGAAAAGATTGAAAAGTTTACCCTTGACCTGATGTGAGAAGGGAAAGAAATAATGTCACACAGACTCGTCAACTATGCAAGTCCCCAGTAATAACCACCATCAGCCCTCCAGGAGTTATACCTAGGATCAGTTTGCCTGAAGACATTCAATTTTGAGAGTGTGGAAATAAAAATAAGAATGTTTAAATTTTAATAAGATAGCCTGCAAATTATGGACAGTGTTTAGTTAGGAACCAGAATGCCCAGGATTTCTGTAGGATATTTATACAAAGATTTTTGTGTGTGTGTGGACTTTCTTCAAATGTACAATTTAAGGCTGACAATTTATATTGACATTCTGATTCTATTCAGTTTGCGCCTATGGGATAACTATGTCACACAGTATATGAAACACATGGAATTCCCCTTCTGCTGTAATGGAAATTTTCAGAGATTCGGAATTGAGTAAATTTATACATTTTCAAGAAAATAGGAGCTTTCAATGTTACAATTTTCTAAAGCTTGTTATAAGATGGAATGTCCTTTCTTATAAATGAGAAGACAATGCAAACATGGAAAAAAACACACACTAATCTCTTCTAAGGCATTGCAAATTTTTTGATTGATTAAAATAAATAGCATGAAGCCCAGTCTCTTTTCCTGCAAGCCACTCTCACAGGCTCCTTGTGCTGAATCTCCTGGCATGCCGTACTGTGCTGCAGCTGTCGTGATGCCACAGACCTACCTGCTTCAGCCTTAGGCCCAGATAATTCCTCATTACTGCCACTCACAACTATTGTTTCAGCAGTACTTCCCTCTATATTTTGTTCTCCCCCATATGCTCAGCTTTGCTTAATCTAAATTCTCACTACTTACCTGTTTCTCTACCAAACCTTTCAGTTTTAATTTCTAGACCCCCTATTCCACACTAAACACAGTACTCTAATTGCTAAACTTTTTTCACACAATACCAATCTGTTCCCAGTAAATTGTAAATCTAAAGGTGAGAGTCAATTACAATAATGTCTGTAAATAATTTAAAAGAATGTCTTCATAACATTGTAGTAAAGAATCATTTTTAACTGGATGCAGAGTTCCTAATTATAATGGAGAAAGATTCCAGTTAATTACTAAAGATTTTTTTCTACTCACTAAAAGATGCTATTTAAGGAATAAAGAGATAAGTAACAGAGTAAAAGGACATATTTGAGATATATATATATATATATATATATATATATTCAATGAAGAATATGACTCATGACAATAAGAAAGACAACCCAGTATAAAAAAACACAGGTCTAAAACAGGCCTTCCAAAAGAGGAATCTAATGACAAATGAATATATTAAAATGAGTTCAATGTCATTAATAATTAAAAAACCACAAGGAGAACCTTCTAAAACCCACCAGAATAACAAATACAGTAACTACTTTAAATGTTGGTAAAAGTGTAAAACAATGAGAACTCTAATATATTGCTAATCAGGGCTTTATAACCATTTTGAAAAACTATTTGTCGTTATTCAATAATATTGAACATATTTATACCTTGTGGTGTTGAAGTTTCACTTTTATGTAGATATCATTCATACATATATATATGTATACACACACACACACCCCCCCCCCAAATATATACTAAAAGTTATGTTTAAAATGTTCATATCAGCATTATTTATAACAACCTGAAATTTGAAAAACCCAAATATTCAATAATGGATTAAATAAATTGCATATTTTCATACCATAGAATACCAAATATCAAGGAAAGTAAAGGGATTATAGGAAACAACACAGATGAATTTCACTAACACATTGTTTATTGAGAGAAGATTTATGCAAAAGAATACATAGGGTATGAATCCTTTTGTTACTGAACTCAAGGAGTTTGCCACATGGGGTGTTTATTTAGTTCAATGATGGGATGGGATGTTCATTAAGTAGCTTCAGTTACCTGGATCAAGTAAAGGAGAGACAGGAGATTCACACCCACACCTCTGTCTTCCAGAAGGGAGGCCTAGCCTTTGCTTATGTACAGCATTTGATTAGTTACAAGATTTAACCTTTTCAGTTAGTTCACTTACCAGTTTGAGTTCCTGTCACATTCATCCTGTTTACAGCTGCATCTGCAAAATGCTGTGCTACATTTTAACATTTAACATTTAGTAAGAAATTTCCAAACCTTGAGACCCTTATCCTGTCTAACACCTTCAAAGAAATTTCAAATGCAGGTGGAGACAATTGATGATATTTGAAATGTAGGAGAATTAGGGATTGAGAGGGGGCACAAGAGATACTTAGATGGGGGGCTGGTTATAGTATACAGAATTTTTTAAAATTGTTGGCATTATTACAGGTGGCATAGTGGGAAAATGGAAGACAACCTGTAATGTTATATTCTTTAACCTGGTGGTGGTTACATTTTTCACATTGCAATAATTCATTGAACTGTTTCCATACAATTCATGCAGTTCTCTGGAGCTACATCATTTTCCAATAAAGAATGGGGATGACTGGTTATGTCATGCTCTTATTTCTCCTCTCTATACCATCCTTGGTCATCAAGACTCCTGGTAATGTGGTCCCTGTTTTTCAGCACTTCTTTCTTTGTCTTTTGAGCTCCGGCCATGCAAAGCAATCTCTCTTCCTTGAATCTGCACCGAAGTTTTTCACTTCTTGACCTTTGATTACTTTTGTTTTTTTCCTTCAAACTCCCTCCAAACTACTTCTAACCATTTTTCATGCCCCATCCCAGATGCCACTTCTCATTCATAATTTTGCTTGTCCTCCCATTTCACCATGGTCTCTTATTTCTCTGATAGTCCATGCTAATTTCTACTTCTCTTTTAACCATATTTTCCATTTTTAATGATAGTACTTTTAGTGTTTGTCCTGTCCTACCACCCACCCAGATCAAAATTAAGAGAGAAATGTGAAAAACTAATGTATGAAATACAAATGTATGGAGTTTAGATTTAGACTAATTTTTAGTGGAAATTTATTATGGAAAATTCCAAACATACAATAAAGTATAGAGAACAGTATAGTAAATTTCCATGTACCCATCCTCCAGCTTCCAAATGACCATATTTCTGGCTCACTTCAGTTTTAAATCTATTATTAACTGAGTGATCATGGCAATTGCGATGAAAATTAAGCTATGGTCTATAGGATGAATTTAAAATACATAGAAAAAAGTATAAATTTGGATCTGGGCATGGTTATATGCTTAATAATTACTTCTTCGTTGCACAAAGGAATTTCTATTTGACACATTTTAGCTTTAATAATATTGTGTTAACAGTTCAGTTTTAAAGTTTTCAACTTTCCTTATAAATGGAAGTCCAAATGGTTTAAGCAAGTTTCATAATGGGGTGAAAAATGACTTTGATTTCTATTTAAGAACTGTGTTATTTTCATCCTCCCCTTCCTTACCTCTTCCACCTTTCACACCTGCACTCACAACTTCCTGACATGTTTTTTAAGGATATATTTTCAGGACACTAAACTCTGAAGAACAGAATGCCCAAAAGATTTCTGAAATGTTAAAGGTAATGGAACTTTAAAGTAATAGAGTGATTTTCCCACTGCAGTCCTTTCAAATTATTTGTGTCTTTATACGGTGAATAGCAAGTGTAAAATACATTGTAAAAGTAAAAGAGAGTGAAGGGTGTTAAGAAACTAATGTTTAAATGTCTATGAAAAGGTTATTTTTCTCCATTACCATGTTCATGACTATTTCCAGTGAAGAAAGGCAAAATAAAACCCATGTAATTCCTTAGAATGAAGAGGTTGAAACTTAATAGAATGGAAAGAGAACACTGTATCTCTGTGGGGCCTTTTAAATGAGTTTTTCATGTTTGTAAACATATACACTTAGGAAGTAGTAATGCACTGTGGGAAACATAAATAAAGCTTTTGATAATTTAAAGATGTAGGATCTTAGTTTTCTTATCTAAGAAATGAAAAGAATATTCCCCCCCATGAAAAATAAAATAAAAATAAATACAAATCTAGTAGACATCAGTCACCCTTTATTATATTCATCACTGAATAAATGTGCAAAGAAATATTGTTCTCACTTTTTTTACAGCTAGAACGTTTCCATTAAATGATAACAACCACCACACCCCCACACAAACACAAACTATGTGAGCAATATAGGTCTGTAGCCAGTTATACAATAAACTATGCGGAGTAATAAATAGGTTTAATTTTAAGTAACTAGCTCCTTTTGAAATCCCGGAGTGTGAGAGTGCATCCTTCGGGGTTTTGCAGGTGGAAGGTGAAGGGAGCAGAGTGAGGGTCAGGCAGTTCATGATGTATTTTCCGTAGAGCCGTACAGTCTCCCGCAGAATGGTGGTCATTGAACAAGTGTCAAATGACAATTCACCTAAGTTAGTTTGAAGCACATTCCTGAGCTGCTTCATTTGTCAATATCCACTTCCCATAGAAGCCTTTCTTTGGAAAGGTTCTTCAGGGCAACATATGTATATTTGGAGTTATTTTGGTTTCCTGCTGAACCTTGCTGAGGAAGTTGACATTTTGTGTTGCTCACACATTTTGCTGTGTCCACACGGGTTCAGTGACTCTTGCCATCCCAGCATAGTCATTACTCTGGCCTGCACTTCCATTGGACAGCTGATTAGTACATGTCCCCTTCCATCTGCACTAAAGCAAAAGCATTTGCCCAGTCATTTTAACAACCACAATGTACATCATAAAAATAGACTACAGATATTAAGGCAATATTTGTTCTAGAGCAGCAAAGGATTTTGATGTTGTATTGTTGCTAGGCAAAGGAAAGATAGAGAGGCAACTAGAGGTGAGAAATAGATGATGTTTAGTAAAGCCATTTTAAAGAGCATCTCTGAAAACAATAGACACAGTTATTTTGCTTTCAGCACATTTTAGTTTCAGTTTATGGTTTGTCATATCTTGTTCCAGTGTTTATCTTCTGGGCTGCAGGTTAATTAAATGAAAATGTAGTTCTTTGCATCCTTTGTGAAAAATAAAACTATTATTTTAAATGTCATCAAAACAAGAAAATACCCTATATTTTAATATTATATAAAAAAGTATATGCATGCTTTACCTATAATAGGTTTATATTCAGAGTATAGTTTCTCCTCACTCTCTTTTTTATGAAGATAGGCTTAGTCCATTTTCCCCAGATGCTTTAACAGTGCAATTGTTATATAAATGAACTGTGAATTTTTGAATCCAGAATTCCTGTTTTCTTTTGATTCCTAGACTCCCTTGCCCAATAAAGCAAAGATGCTATCTTTGTCTTTTACCTTTGCTTCTACTTCTTATCTTCCCTATGCTAACAGGTTCTTAAAACATTATGTTAGTAGAATTTACTATGTAAGCTATCCATCATAACCACTCTAATCCAGGTCCACTTTGTTTTATGGCCAAATTGAATGCAACCAGTAGAGTCAATTCATACCATGTTCATTTTATTATAATACCTATTATTTAGTACATATGTGCCACTTCTCCTCTCAGGTATTCCTAGAATTTTAACCAAACATTACCATTGGCAGGCCCTTAAATAAGTAATAATGGCAATAACTTAAATAACATTATAGAAAATCTTTTTTTTAGGGTTTATTTATTTGTAAAGAGTTGCGAATGCTGGTACTTCCAAAATGAAAAAGTCCAAATATCCTCCACTTCTTTCTTAAAACATTTGATATTTTTAGGAATTTAATTTCTCCTTGAGTAAAGTAAGAGCATGGTAATATACTTAACTAGTATTAATTGTTATTCATCAGTGCAGTTAAGTAAGTCTTATTTGATAATACTTAAGTGAGAGGACAAATTCATTTAATATTTTCATGAACGCTTGTCTTTTTTAAACTGAGGGAAATAAAACTTTCAGCTGGAAGGAATTCCAGTATCTCACAATTCAGGGTCAAAGAGATGCGCCTTTTATTCAAATTAAGTGCAAACGTGAAACAGTGCAGACGTGAAATGAGAAGGTTCAACTACATTTTAAACAGCCCCAGACTATCCATATTCCAATGGTATAAGAATAAAAATTAGGTCATTCAAAATGTGATAAAATTAACCTGGAAGTATTACAGCCTGCCTGTCAAAAGCAAATGATGATAAGAGAGAGGAAAAATTGTTGGAAAATTGCCCAGTGAAAAAGGAATATGCAATTGGGACTCAAATTGTGTTTTCCCAAAGATTAGTGTTAAGCTAGGCTGGCATTCTCCAGTTAGCCTTTATCACATGTTATCATTTCTTCATTCTGCATGATCAGTTTATAACATTTTCAATATATTAGTTTATGCTCTAATCCAAATAAAAAGTGCTGTTCATTAATGCACCTATCCCAAGGGTTTATTATCCAATTAACCAGCTCTCCACATATTTCAGATATGCTTGGAAAGTTCTGCATCTTGCTTCATAAGAGTTTTCTGTTGAAATAAAAGGGTGAAATCACAAGTTCAGTCTAAGGTCGGGGCCTGTTCTAAATGTTTTTTTACCATATTCTTACAGGTGTATTTTATAATTCATTGAGTAAGAACTAATAAGGTTGCACCTATTAATGAAATGTTTTTGCTACTGAATCTGCTTCATAGGACCAGTGAGTGAAGAGAAGGGTAAATGAGTGGAAACTAGCACATTCAGAAAACAATGAAAGTAATGTGGATAAACAAAGGGCACTCCATATTTCTAAAACTGTACTTGCAATTGTTACATATTACATTTCCCTCTCAAAGATACCCCATATGCTTTAGACTATTAAAGGTTCTGATATTAAGCTTTGTTTAGCCTAAAATTTCCACGATTTACCCACATAACACTTTCTTTTTACCATGTGCTTATTAATATATCTAGGACCGTTTGTTTGTTCTACACACGTTTTGAAAGTTTATATGATCATTTCTGAGAAACAATAACAAAGAAGGCAGAGAAGCATGGTGCACTGGGAAATGTTTAACAATAGCAAAGTCAGGGACAGCCAGAATGAAATGGAAGTCAGCTAATAGGTTCCAAACACATAAGGTAGCAGGGAGCACCGCTCCTGAGGGAGCTCTGATCCAGGCAGAATGGGAATTAGCTGTTCAAACTACATTATTCGAGTTTTGCTTGTGCCCTGGATGGATAAATGCAATGCCTGTAAAGCAGAGGTGTGTAAGGAAAGAAATGGGAACCTGCTGCTGAAATTTTTACCTAATCGGCGTTTAAAAGGAGTATTGTAACAGAACCACTGGGTTCTATTGCTCTGGGTTCTATCGCCTGCCGCTGATAAGAACTGTGACTCCAATGCCAGAGTCTTATGAAAAGGAAAAGAAATATTTATTCAAAAGTTATACAGGTTTAGAATACTGACAGAATTCTGCTGTTAAATCTCATTCCCTTTAGCAACAAAGAGACACCCACAAATGCATAGTCCTGCCACACCTCACCAAACAGGCCACTCAGAGGTACCATCTGTCAGAAAAAGAAATAGAAGTCAGTAGCTTAGCTGGGCAGATTTCTGTCTGTATTGTGGCTTCTTTAAGCCATCTGTGCTTGGTTAATTAGGGTCCTGCTCTTTATCCAAAACCGCATCCTCACGGTTGGCCGGTGGGGGTCCTTCTGCATCCTTTTAAACTGTGTGGCCAAGACCCTGCACTGCTGCTATGTCCTGCTTTTCTGCTCCTTTCTAAGCTGTGTGTTCAAGAGATCCTTCTTTGCTCCCAAGCCACATGGTAATGGACACAATGGCTATCTTGCCTGGGTTTAAATCCTGGTGTGAACCTTCCTCTATAACCCCATTTCTGACTTCTCCCACACTGGGTTACACCTGCCAGCACTCTCATTTCTTCTGCGTTTCACGGCTGCCATTGTTAGTCCAGGCAAGTGTGACCCCTTGACGTAGAGCTAACCACCTACCTGATCTTGCCCAGGTGCAGCAAGCCCCTCTAGCTACCTCACATCATGGGTTAAAAGTCATGTCCATTTCCCTGACTCTGAGCACCTGCCACAACTACTTAACATTACTAAAACACTGACCAAGTTCTTTAGATATACAAAATAATTCTCAATGGCCCTGCTCTACATCCCCTTCCCCCAGCCAGGTCATTGGGGGAATTTCCCCATTTTTAGGGCCCCCGATATTCCCTGTTACAGTGTTGCTTATAAAATTGTCCCAACTTTGATCCTTCTTTATTAAAAAAAAAAAAGCAAAAACCTCAAAAACAAACAACAAATACAAACGTAGCGCTAGACCATCTGTCATTTAGAGCACCTACAAGATAAGTAAGCATCTTGGAAAATCTATATTTGGCCTCCCCTATTGGAGGAAAGAACGTAGCTGGGTAGGACATGAACTCCAGCATCAGGCTGACTCAGGTTCAGATTCTGGGTCACGGCTTACTAAGTGCATAATCTTGGGCAAAATATTTTATTTCTTGAACAAATTTCCCCCAAGTGTGGGTAGCACTATATATCTCACTACACCATCTTTTGTCCATATTTTCTTGATGTCCCCATTGGGAGAAAGAAAAGAATGTTTCATGCAGGTATTAGGCTGCATATTTTGCATGCATGATTTCATATATATTTTTATAATAACCCTGTGATGAGTGGATACTATCATTATCTCCATTTTACGGAAGGGAAAACTGATACACAGACAAATGTTTACAAGGCTTCCTAGGTATCATGCATTTGGAGGAGGCAGATGATGAAATGTAAATTACAGGCATGGTATTAAACTTGTTGTTATGATTCACCTATTCGGCAGTTGGTTAAAAAAAAAGCCTGAAATTAAAGATGCTATGGTGTTTTTGTTGCCACAGTTTCAGTCAGCTAAATCTTTAAAGCTTATTTCCTAAGGGGCAAAACACATGTAATAGAGAAATTAAAAACCCAAAATTTTACTTCAGCTTGAATCCATTGTAGGTTTACAGCAGGTGGTCACAATCCTGTCTGCCTGTTAGAGTCACTTGGGTGTTTTGAAAGCTTTCCAATGTGAGAGAGCCCCACCCCAGGTCAACAAACGCAGATTCTGGGGGTAGGTTACTGACTACTTTGTTTTTCAAGTTCTCCGGGTGATTCCAATGTACGCTCAGGACTGAAAAACTGCTCGGTAGAGTTGAGTCTCTGGAATCTTCCTTCCTGATTGAAGCAGTATGTGTTTAACTGGTCTTCTGAACTGTTGGCATTGCCTCAGACACTGGAAATGAACACAGAACTGTAAGTGTTTTGAATTTAATTTGAGTTGTTCTTGAATGTTTTTAATAACATGCTATTTATTGCCAGCACATCTTGAAGTTGTAGTCAAGGCATTATGTAAAAACACCGGGGAGCAACTAGAAATTTTGGAAAATCCGTTATGAACGAAATATGCTTTTCTTGTTGACTATAAAAATAAAATTAAAGGGAGGAAGAAGTAGAATTTCTCTGAAAGCATGTTCTGGATATTTCACCAATTATCTTTGATATATTTTCATTTAGAGAGATTGCTGTGTAAAGATCAAAATAGTCACTTCCAGATTTGCATTTTACTTGTTGCAAAGTTTTTATTTATAACTTTTCTTCTCTACTTGTGTTGCAAAGACACACAACCCTTATCTAGGAATGTTTTAAAGGAGGTCCTGATTAAACTTTCTTGTGGACCTAAGTGGAAAAAAAAATGATGGAATTCCCACCTCAAATATATTTAATTTTTTAAAGCTAATTAATTAATTAATTCATTAATGAAGTTTGTGGAAATCCAAAGAATTTCTGACTTTTTCCAAAATATGTTGGTTCCCTCTTGAAAGCAAATATAAAACTCTTTCAAAAAAAATTTTTGGTGCCCCAGTCTGGTTCACGGACTGCTAATTAGGCTGAGTAACCCAGCACTAGATTCAAAAGGATTTCTTTGGTTATTTTAATGATTTTTTCTCCCCAGAGATTTATTAACCATGAAGTTCCAATTCTTGATATGACACAGTGACTGAGATTACAACCTAAAGATGATAAATTGTCACATAAAAATGATAGATTTTGAAAGGAAAAGAGTGAAAATTTGGAATAACATTAGACATCTGGTCCAGATGACAGATGCTGAAATAAGAGGCAGTTTTACCAGTTAATAATATTTATTTGAAATGCCACAGAAATGTTTAAACTCATTCCTATATGAAAAATTTTAGTTTTTAAAAATTCTTAAACAAGTACATGAATTCAATATATCTAAAATATTAATTCAAGTTTCAAGGGTAGTTAAACTTTTATATTTGATAGGTTTTCTGCAGAACTGAACTTTGTTTTCATTTTCCCCCTGTGCATGGGAGAAGACCCCTTAATTGGCAAAAAATACATTCTCGCTATGATAGTTAATTATAAAAACAAGTATATTTTAGTGCAATTATCATTTAATTTCATTATTTTAAAGGGATTAAAGTCAATTCAGCTTTTTAGTTTCTAATTAAGTACATTTCTGTTAAGAAATCAGAGATCCACTCATTTACTAATGGACACTTAAGTTGCGTCCAATACTTGGTTATTGTAAATTGTACTGTTCTGAACATTGAGGTGCCTAGGTTCTTTTGAATTGATGTTTCCAGATTTTTAAGGTATAATCTCAGCAGTGGAATATCCAGGTCAAAAGGCAGTTCCATTTTTAGTTGTCTGATATAGTTCCATACTGTTTTCCACAGTGGCTGCATCAGCCTACATTTCCACCAACAGTGCACTAGAGTTCACTCTTTTACACAATGGAAAACTATGCAGCAGAAAGAAAGAAGGAACTCCTACCATTAGCAATAGCATGGATGGATCTGGAGAGCACTGTACTAAGTGAAATAAGCCAGACTTACCATACAATTTCACCTATAAGTGGACACTAATCAATAGAAGAAACAAGCAAGTTAAATGTAAGTGAAGAATAAACTGATAGTGAACAGAGGAGTGGGGAGGGGAAGATAGGAGGAAACAGGGGAAAGGTGGTCAAGGATCATATATGGGAGGCTCATGGACAAAGTCAGGGGGAGGGGCAAGTGGGGAGAGGGACTGGACAAAACTGTACTTGAACAACAATAAAAAAATTTGAAAAATGAAAAAGAAACCAGAGAGTCTCATTGAAATTCAATCACATTGAAATGAGAAAGGTCAAGAGAATAGTTTTCAGAAAGGTCAAAAAAGTATTTCTATATCTTGTAGGACATGATTTTCAAACTTTCTTATGAAAAATATGAAAAATGTAAGTGGCATGTGTTGAAAGTGACCTGGCGGACAGCTTTAATATTGCAGATTTTGGGATCTCTATCTTGAATATGAATAGTGATGACCTTTATAAAGTTATTTAGTGAGGCTGCCAATCACATGACAATATATTGTCTAAGGATTCATTCTTCTAGAAGGACAAATACCTAACAATCTGAGTAATGATAAGAGAACTCCACAATATTGTGAGAAAGTTATAGTTCTCTTGGTCATAAAAAGAGAGCACACATTTGAACATTTGAACTATCTAAGACGTGTCCTGGAAATGTTTTTAAGTGTTTTAATATGTAAAGGGTAGACACATTGTATATGTGTATAGCTTGATAGTATTTTATGAAATAGACACATCTGTGTAATCCACTAAGATTAAAATATGGAACACATTGCCACCCCAGAAGTATCATACATTGCCCCCTAAAGGTAACTGCTATTTTGACTTCTATCACCAGAAATGTGATTTGTCTGTTTGGGGCCTTTATATAAATGAAATTAATATTAGGTGTAGTTGCTTGTGTTTACTCCTTTTGCTCAACATTTTATCTGTGAGATGCATGTAGCACTTCATTTTCAATACTACATAGTGTCCCATTGGAAGAATATACCACAAACTTATTTATCCCTTTTACTGATACACATTTGGGTTGCTTGTTGCTGTAATGACCAGTGTTGCTGTGGATACTCTTGTACATGGTTTTTGTTTTTCATATACACACTTCTGTTTGGTATATGCCTAGAATTGGAATCCTGAGCTGTGAGATAGGTATATACTCAGCTTTCTAAGATACTGACAAATACTATCCAAAAACATTACACTAACTTACACTCATACCGATAGTGGTTATGAATTTCAGTAATGAAGTCAGCAGAAAACTTGAGTGCAGACAACCAGGGTCAACACTATGTATTTCACCAAAGGATGTATGAGGTAAAGGGGACCGTAAGGTTGTAACTATGGGCTCGGGACATCAATTCTCCTATGGATGGCAACTAGGAAGAAAAACGTCTGAGACTAGAACTTTAGGAAATGTCCAAATTTAGGGAGGGAATGGAAGAGGGTCAGGAAAACGGAAATGTCAGAGACTTGGAGCAAAGAAATTGCGTTAAAGTAATCTAGAGAGCAAATTATGCAGGTAAAAGGAGAAACAAACTCTATTATGGCAAATAGCAGGTCTGTAAAGAATGTTTTGCTCACTATTGTTGTGTTATAATGGTATTGAGATGCCATAGGAACTTAACTCTTAGTTATATCAATTAGCTTATGTTAAAATTGTTTTTATTATACATTATTTCACCGCAGTTACAAGAATTATGTTAAGTGGGGATGTACTTGTATAGCAAATACTGATACATTATTATTGGATCTGGAAATCAGGGTGTCCTGGCTGACATGAAGAGAAACATTTGGAAAAAGTGAAAGGGAGTAAAAACCTATTTGCAATCAAATAGAGTGAAAAAGAGGAAAGGAACTGGTGAATGCATGTAACTCTTCCAAGCTGTCAGTGCTGAAAAGATTGAGAGGAAGGAGGAAAGGGCACGGATAACTCAATCTGATGAAATGGAAGGTGCATTAAGAAAGGTTACAGGAGTTAGGCTTTAACAACTGTAGTGAATGAATTCTGAAGAGACTTGATTGGCTGATTAATGTGTCTGTGTTTTATCCTTTAAGGCCAGAAGGGTATGCGATGGGAGGGGATGAAAGAGAAAATATTACTCTCTGGAGAATTTAATGTCCATTCTTCTGCTGTTTGTTGTACTTTGTTGAAATATTTTTGGAAGAACTACAATACTTGGAAGTCAATTAAAATGTGGATGAGTTGGTAAGGAGGCAAAAAAGTGACTCAGATCTTCACAAGTTCTCTCCTTTAAAAGTAAACTTCATTTCCTAGTATTCTTCTTCACACTGTATTGTTTTAAGCCAAGGATTCTCAACAGCTTTATTAACATTTTGGGCTATGGAGGGGCTGTCCTGTGTATTGTAAGATGTTTGGCAACATCATTGGCTTTACCTACTACAAGCCCGTAAGCCCTCTTCTCCTCTCAGTCATGACAATTAAGTCTCTGCAGACTTTGTCAAATGTCTCCCAGAGCAAAATTGTTCCCCTCTCCCATCATAGAGAACCACTGATATGGATCCTACCAATCAGTGAGATGATTTTATGTTCCCCAAGCAGGTGTTAGGAAGAATAGGAAATCAACCTCAGATAATTGATACTTCCTTTGGTATTACACATTGAGGATTATTTGAAGCAAACGAAAACTGAACTTTTTGCCCAACACACTGAATTTATTGCTTACTGAGGGAGAGCTGTGTATGTAAGACATATACAAAGCAGAGAACTGAACTTACATAGGGTTTGCAAAATCACGATGTCCTAGTGTTGTTAATGGAAATTAGGCCCGTTCATGAGATTGCAAGGAAACATTCCAAGGACTCACATACAGGAGACTGTGGTGTGCCAAGATGGTTCGTTCAGGTGGAAATCTGCCCCTGCATTTCCAATCTCCCATTTCTCACTGTCCCATGTGGGAAAGTTCAGCCTTACCTTCAGCAAGACCAAAACAAAAGCCAGTGGTCAGGGTTTCTGCTTCATATTTTATAAAACTTAGTGATTTGGAGCTTATGCCACCTGCTGTAGGCCCTGGTAGTTGCTAGACCCACATGGTCATGTGCTCATGACCATGAAAAAGAAGGCGGGAACACATGGAGCAAGTGCATTACTGGGTTGGTAAGAGAGAGAGAGAGAGAGAGAGAGAGAGAGAGAGAGAGAGAGAGAGACTCTTTGTTTCCCTGGAATTATAACCTGGAGTTTTTTCAAAATGACCAATCAACTTTGCAAGCTTCCTTGGGCTTTTTGAGGGGTACACCCCCTAGCCAATTCATTATCCCCCAGGCTAGGCAGACAGACCTCTATAGTCATGTACCTCCCCCTGTGCCACTTTGACATCTATTGCACAGGTGCCTGTCCCCTCCTGCTCCCTGCCAGGCACTCTGCTACCAGAGGGGGAAAAGAGCTTGTTCACTTCCTTGGAGCACGATGCTGTGGTCCCCTGGAGTGTGAAGAGCTATAGTTTCGTGGTGAAACAAACAGGCTTATGCTTCCCAGTTTATTAAGTTCAAATATCTAATTCCCGATGCTCCATTTTTAAAAATGCTAATGAGATAATTACTTATGGTAACATCCCCTCCTAAAGACCTTGAACCTGGTAATCCTACAAGGGTAAATGGAGGAAGATCTCATCTTCTGTCATTGTTTTTGCTGTCAAAGGGGCATAATACTGCGTGTCCTAGGCTCAGAGGGTCTTCCTATTTGTTAATGGAAGAAAGGAACAGAAAGGGGAAGGGAGTCTTCCTACAGAGCAGAGAGATTTTGCAAAGTCCTGGTCAATTGGCCTGTCCCCAGGAAGCAACACATGTGTTTTCTAGAGGATGGTGTTGTCCAGAGGATGGCACTGCTAGACAAGTTGTCATCCTTGTTGTATTCCAGAGGTGACAAATTTGACAGAAGGTTAAAATGGTATAATCCCTTTAAAATGAGGTCAATTATAACAACTGAAGTTCTGGTGAAAGGTAAGAGCCAGGTGAGAGAGAGAAGGACTAACTTTACAGTTTCCCAGATTCAGTTGGAGAAATGGCTTCCCTGGAAGAAGGTGTGTCACATCTGTCCGAAATCCTCTTATTTACCATACTTAACTCAAATTATGCTATAGGAATATTCTAAGATTTCCTCCCGAAGAACTGTGAGGTTTTTTGTTTTTTTTTTATTGTCTGAACCACTTGGGCAGAAAAGGAAAGAAGTTTCAAATGAAGCTGATAGACCACCCCATACTTCACCAGCTCAACCATCTAGTCCTGACAAGTCAATCCAGTCAAACCATTTTAGGGGACAGCCATGCAGATGGGCTTCTAAAGTGAGGCCTCTACTGTGTAAAAGCATAAATGAGGATTAGGAGCTTGGTGTTCTAAAAGCATAGACGAGCAGCCGTGTTTGCAGGAGA
The DNA here is from genome assembly GCA_004026545.1 of Mormoops blainvillei. NCBI lineage: Eukaryota > Metazoa > Chordata > Mammalia > Chiroptera > Mormoopidae > Mormoops > Mormoops blainvillei. Next base: position 435,650 of record PVJD01000204.1, on the reverse strand, counting down.
AGCTGAGATTTGTTGTGCTCCCGGCTGCATGGCTGCAGCTACAGTCCTAGCCACGCACGGTTGCCAGGGGCGACACCCAGGTAGCGGCTCCACCCATCAGCTTTCTTCAGAGACAGCTGGGCAAAGAGCTTGCAAGTGGGGCTGCAGATGAGGCCAGGAGGTATGTGCTGCACTCTGCTGGGCTGCCGGCAGTGTTCTAAGGCCCTGGGGTTAGTGGCAGAGATAGCCACCTGCTTCCGGGACCCAAACAAACCAGGATGGAACCTGCAGGTGAGAGGGACTGGAACTGTGTTGCCCACTATGCACAGCTCAGCAGGGCACTGCGATTGAGAAAGGCCCCCCATTCCGTGTGCCAGGCTGGGCTGGCAGAAGCTGCACATGGGGAAGGGAGCCTTGGGCATGCCCCAGGTTTAGTGCACTAGGAACTAAACCGAAAGACTCAGCACCGGGACCATGCATAACTCCCGCGTTCTGCATTCCCTGGTGCTCAGTGGCTTCCGTCCCAGGGGGCTGAAAACACTGAGCTAGCGGTCACCACAGCACTGAGAACAGTGCGGCTGCTTTGCTTCTCTTGGGCTATGGCTGCTGAAAGGACCCTGGGACTGGCTGAATAAAAGCGGGCCCCACCCTCATTGCATGTTGGCCTAGGATGGCGGCGGCTGTATCTGGGGCTGCGGTCGCTTGGCTCACACCCACAGAGGTGGTCCTAGATCTCAATATGAAGCAGCAGTGATGGAGGACAGATAAAAGCATGCAGAAAAACCACACAGGCAGCAGTAGAGGGAAGAGAGAGAAATAAACGGAACTCCCAGCCTAGGGTGGTGTGGGTCCCTTGCTCACCATGATCCATGCCTCCTTCCTTCCCTGGCGTGCTTGCCAGATGTTGTTGGTGGGAATTAGGTTCTTTCATGGGATTGCGAGTAAAGCATTCCAAGGACCCACACAGGAGATTGTGGTGTGTCAGGATGGTTTATTTGGGTGGAAATCTGCCCCATGGCTTCCAGTTTCCCATCTACCTTTGTCATGCCCTAGAAAAAGCTCAACTGTGTCTTCAGCACGGCCAGAGCAAAAGCCAGTGTCCAGAGTTTCTGCTTCATACTAAAGCTTAGTCCTTTGGAGCCTGTACCGTGTGCTGTGGTCCAATGGAGCTGCTGGACCCCCATGAGGGTCATGCACTCGTGGGTGAGAAAGGACACATGAATGCACTGGGCAAGTGTGTTACCTGGTGGGGGAGAGTTTCTTTGTTCCCTTGGGGTTATAACCAGGAGTTTTTGTAAAATGACCACTCTACTTCCCAAACTTTTGCAGGCTTTTTGATGTGTCTACCCTCTAGACAATCCATTGTTCCCAAGGCTGGACTGGCAGGCCTCTATGCTCAAGTGTCTTCCCTTACACCGTTTTGACTTCTATTGCATCTTTGACCATCTCCCCCTGCCCTCCCCTGCCCCCTGGCAATCTGGAACCAGAGGGAGGGGAAGGAAGGGTATTAATCCCCTTGGAGCATAAAACTATGGTCTCCTGGAATGTGAAAAGCTGTAGAAATTCCCTTTGCACCTCCTTTTTAATAATACTTTGATAATTACATATGGTAATGCTATATTTAGCAGGTTTTGGAAGTAGAAAATATTTAAGGATCTGTTGCCCCTTCTTGATAGAAGTATCATTATTATCAGGTACCATTGATGGAGTTTTTTGTCTCCAAGGTGTGGTTGCTGAAGTGTATTGTACTGATATACTGGGACTGGTTTGTAACTAGTTCTGGTAGTTATCACTATATCCAAAGAACAGTCAATCATTTCCAAGAAAGGTAGGAATTTTTTATTTTCAACAGTGTAGTGCCCTAAAATGTATTTAAAAACTTTGAAGGATGGAACAAATATTTCATTTACCAATCTTCAGGCTTCAAAAGGCAGTACACTTACAGCCTAATTCATAATGCATCCCAAAGTCGCTTGTGCTTTTTTATTTTAAATGAATGTAACAATTTTGCATTAATGATATTATAAACAAACTATTTGTTGGGTTATCAATATATAAAATAGTATAGAATTATTTATTAAAAACAATATCTGACCTCTTTAATGATCTATGTGCAACCCGCCTTGTTAGTTTTGATTCAAGTCAGGGTTATATGAGGCAAGGCATTTGAATTAAAAGAATTTTTTCTTCTACTTTTACTTTTGATGTTGGCTATTTTATCTTCTGACATGCCTAGTGTGTTAAAATAAGCAAATGGAAAAAATGTTTTATGTTTCCCAGTTTTTGACTTTGTTGAGTAAGGCCACATTTTAACAACAAAGAATATTTTAATCTTTAGGGAGTGGGCTGCTGATGGCATGGATGGCACACAGTGGTCTTTCAAATGCTTTGTGGAGTGTGGTGATTAGCCATAATTCTTAACACAGATTTTTCTCAGGCCAAAGTGCTCAGGCGTTCTTTACTTAGACGGGCATTTCTGAAAGTATAATGTTGCTGTGTCCAGCAACATTGGCATCATCTGGGAGCTTGTTAGAAATGTACATTCTCGGCCTGCCCATTCTACCCCCCGACCCCCAAAAGTGAGTCAGAAATTCCACATCCAGAGTTTGATACATGCTCAAGCTTGAGACTATGGCCAATGGCATTTGCTATCTTTTTAAGTTTTCATTTCTAATTGCTTAGTAATCACTCAAACATTGCAAAATAAAATGAAACACTTAGAAAGCACTTCTTCCTTTCGTATAAACTTACTCTGTTTGTGCTGTGATACAATGCTATACACAGGTAATTTTTAAGGGTGTCTTATTTAACTAATGAATTATCCATATGTTTGTGGTATCCAATGTGACAATGGCCAGCTCTTGCTAGCAGTTATGCCAGTGGATTACTGCTAGGAGAAAAATGAGACCCATTCCTTCACTGTTGTTACCTTTCTTCTGCTTGCTGCTATAAACTAAGACATAGTCTGCATTAGAGTTCCACAGAAACAGAACCAATAAGATAGGTAGGTAAGAAGACATCTATCAAAGGATTTGGCTCACGCAGTTACCAAGGTCGAAAAGTCCCATGATCTGCCCTCTAAAAGCTAAAGAACAAGGAAAGCTGTGGTATAATTCATTCCATCCCAAGGCACCCTCATAGACACACTCAGATATAATGTTTACCTATCACCTGGGCACCCCTTAGCCCAGCCAAGTAGACATAAAATCAACCATCACACGAGTTCACCCAAACTCCACGTAATTTATCTCTCTTGGTTTTGTTTCCCATTATTGCCTAGCCTAGCTCATCTAGTCTCATCAGTCAGTGTGTATGTGTTTGGGGGAGGAAGTTTAGATTATTTCATAAAAATATCATACTTACTTCCAGTTGCATATCTCCATTTCTGTCTTTCTATATTTATTAAAATCTTTTATTCTCCTCCCATACCGCTCATCTAATTTCTTACCATCTTTGGTGAGAGCATAGCATACAGGTTCTCATCTTAATAAAGAAATCAAGTCTAAGAAGGGTAATTAAAGCAAAAGGCTATCCTAAGGACTGGCCAACTGTGTAAGGAAATATGGCCAGGCAGGAACCTGGTGGATGCCAAAGGCCAAGTCCTCGCAGGCAGATACAAGTTCTAAAAGCAGGAAATTCCTCTGCTGGCTGGTGAGGCCTGGGCAGGGTCAGGATGATTTGGGAGAGACTATGCCTACAGGTTGAAGATTCCAGAGTCCAGCTGATATACAGCATCCAGCACAAATAGCACCCATTTTTTACTACAAAAATCTTTTATTTCAAAATCATAAGCATATAATTCTATAACACAACAATATCACACTCAAGCACACCATATGACATTTTAGGTGAAATGTTCACATTAAAGCTATAAATTATTACACCCATATTATTACCCTACCAACCAGATTCAAGCAGGCTTTACTTCTGCTGGACCCTGTAGATTGGAAAGGACTGCGAGGATCAGATCCAATCCCAAATCCTTCAAAATCCATTCCCTGGTCACCCTCACTTTCAGTGCTTTTGAAGAAAGATTGTTACACCTTACAGTTTAGAACTGAGTTAGTATTCTGCTCTGTGTTATTAGATTGTCCTTGTATTAGTCAGACCACGCCACTATAATAAAATACTACAGAGTGGATGACTTAAGCAACAAATTTTTTCCTCCCAGCTCTGGAGGCTGGGAAGTTCAAGATCAAGGTGTTCTTTAATTCGGTCCTCTAGTGAGGGCTCTTTTCCTGGCTTGCAGATGGCTACCTTTTCTCTGTATCTTCATGATGTTGTGGGTGGAAATAGAGGTCTTTCCTCGGTTTAAGAGGGAAACATTTCACCAACCCACGCACAGGAGATTGTGGGGTGGTGAGATTTATTTTGGTGGAAGGCTGTGCCTATGTGCCATCTCTGTCTGTCCTACCATGGAAGAAGTCCAACCATGTCTTCAGCAAGACCAAAATGAAGGCCAGTCGGTGTCTAGAGTTCCTGTGCCATATTAAAATTTTGTCTAGTCCAGTCTTTCTCACTATCCGACTAGCTTAGCTTGTGTTCTCAGCTGCAATCCGTTGCCGTGCTGTGGTATCCAGGCTCTATCCTGGACCCTGCATTTGGAGTCTGTGGAGTTATTCACCACATGATTGCTAGGACCACATCATTATGGAGAAACAATGCATGTGTGCACAAGCAAGCACAGGTTGCTGAGAGAGACAGAGAGAGAGAGACGGACAGAGAGAGAGAGAGACAGAGACAGAGACAGAGAGTGCTCTTTTTTGTTCCCTGGGATTATATTATTTTGGGTTGGATAAGACCAGGAGTTTTTTCAAAATAACCAATCAAATTCCAAAGGTTTCACAGGCTTTGGATAGGTCCACCCCCTGGACAATGGATCACTTTTTCAGGTTAGACTGATAGGCCACTATGGTCAAACTCCTACCCCTGGTACTATTTTGACTTCTATTGTGTATGTGTTTACCTTCTCCTTCTGCCCCCAATGATCTGGTATGAGAAGGGGAAAGGGCAGGGTGTTAATCCTTATCAGGGCAATGCTGTGGCCCCCTGAAGTGTGTGAAGCTGTGGCTTCCTGGCTAAGCAAACAGGCTTATGCTCCACAGCCCATTAAGCTCAACAACATCCAATTCCCTTTGATTCCTTCCTTATTAATAGCTAGCTAACTATGGTAACAATATGGCAAGAAGTGAGAGAGAAAGCAAGAGAGCAAGTTTACTGGTGTTTCATCTTGTAAGACCACTGGTCACCTCATGAGAGCCCCAACCTCATGAACTCATCTAAACCTAATTCCTCCTAATTGCCCCATCCCCAAATGCCATCATACTAGAGATTAGGGCTTCAATGTATCAATTTTGGTGGAGACACAATTCACTTCATAGCAGTCATTTTGAGATACATGCTCTCTTATCTCTACTGAGTTTTAGCAATGATAAGCCAGGGTAGACAGGCTAATTTTGCTCATTAATTCATATCCACATCCTATATATAGATGAGCATAGATTTTTTAAAACATTGAATAAATGACTTTCTATAAATCTGAGCACGTTACCTCTTAAAGTTCCTGCTTTATAGATTAAACATTTACTTGTCTTATCATTTAGGTGCTCAAGTGAGCTTCTGGAGAGTAGGAACTTCAAACAGTATCACCCTTGAAAGCAGCCCCGCTCAAAAGGCCAGGATTGCAGCATGGCTACTTCTAAGATTTGCTTGCAGACTTGAAATTAAAAGCAGGTAAATCTAAACTAATTTCTTCCTGTGTTGTTCACTTAGGACCTTGTCCTAGTTCTCTTGGTAAAACATTCGACAGCTAAAACAAATCAATTAAAGAACAACGTATATTGAGCACACCCTGTGTGCCAAGTTCACCATGCTACACTGAGAACTGACTGCAATGGCCTCTTTCAGAGAACCCAGTTGAAATCCCCATTTGAAGAAGAAGCAGGTAAGTGAGGGAGTTATTTTTGCAGATGTGGACCAAACCGCTTCATATGGAAGTAAAAACCAAAGCCCTGCGAAGAGACCTGCCTCAATATCAAAAGAGCTGTCTCTTTACTTGCTTACACATTTCAGGAGCAAAACACAAACTGTCTTTTATCCCAGTGTGTACACTTATTTGATTATGCAACTGGGCTTTGCTTTCCTTTCAAGTACAAACTATGGATTCTCCAACAGAAACCTTAAAAGTTCCATCAGATTAACACAGAATTTCAGATTTTTCCCAAAGGGCCTTTACCTATCTTTTTTCTTAATTAGTGTGACCCCTTCCTGAGAATACGTTGAACTCAGTTTCCTCGCTAGGGTACCACAGCCAGGAGTCTGGCAGCATTTTCACCGTCTACCACCCACAGAGCTCGATTTTAAGTTGTTTTCTTCAATATTAAGAGACCAGTGATTTCTAACGGCTGCCTCATCCTAGTTTCTTCTGGAATTGTCAGCTATGTATCTAAATGCTATATGTTATTTTCCTGCTGTTTTCTTTTCCTTTCTTAATATTATATGTTGATACACATTTAGATTTACAGAAAAGTTGCAAAGATAGTAGAGATTTATTTATATATACCTCACTCAGCTTTCTGTAATATTAATCATGGAACATTTATTAAAACTAAGAAATTAACAGTGGCACAATACTGTTACTAAACTCCATATTATATTTGGCTTTCCCAGTTTTTCCACTAATGTCTTTATCTATTCAGGATCAAATTGAGGATGTTAGGCTGCATTTAGTCATCATGTCTCCTTAGTCTCCTTAAATCTGTAACAGTTTTTTGGTCTTTGTCTTTAATGACCTTGACACTTTCTATTTTTAAAGCTCTTTCCAAATATACTTTTTAATAATGCAAGATTATTATAACTGTTGAATAAAATACCTTATTATATATAGTCTACAATAATTTCCACATGTGAATGTGGTTATTTTTTGATATTCAAAAGAATCTTGAAAGATAGGAACAAAATAAATACTTTCTGAAAAAAAAAATGCAAGAATTACCAAGGGAGATCACACCCGTTGGTATAACCGCCTTTTAACTAGCTTTTATGCTTTTATTGTTACCATAATCCAGTCCAACAGATGCATCTCAAGCATCCAGAATAATCTTTTTAAAGTGTGAGTTTATCATGTGATAATTGTGTTGGAGTTTCCATGATCATTTGCATAAATCCCAGATTCTTTAGCATGGCATATAAAGTCTTTCATGATCTGTCCCCAGCCCATCTTTCAAGAAGCAACCTCATCTATTCCTGTCTGTAGTCCTTTGTGGCAGATGGCCTCTGAGATCGCTCCAAGCAACCCCCATCTCCTTTTGTTTATGCCCCTGAATCGCCCCTCCCCCTTGAGTGTGACCTGGGTTTATTGAGTGGTTTCTAAGGAACAGCTTATTATAGAAGTAAAGGAATATCACTCCCGAGATTACAAAAATGACTGTGGCTCCTGTCTTGGGTACTCTCTGTCACTCTCTCATTCGAGAGAAGCCAGCCACCATTGGTGTTTACCCTTCGTGAGGAGGAATGGATGTCTCTGGCCCGTAGCTAGTGAGGACCCGAGCCCTGCCAATAGCCATGTATGTAAGGCTGGAATTAGATTCTTTTCCAGCAGATTCTGGAGATGACTGCAGCCCTGGCTTTCTGTTGGATTGCAGCTTTGTAAGCCACCCCGAGCTCGAGGGCGCAGCTGAGCCATTCCTGGGTTCCTAACTCACAGAACTGGTGAGTTAGTAAATGTTTATTGTTTTACTCCACTGGGTTTTGGGGTAATTTTTAATATAACTAATGCATGTTTTATCCAGATGGACTACCCAGAATGTCCCCCATTAGCCATATTTTTGTGTACCTCAGTGCCTAGGTATTTAGTCAGACAGTTATTTTGGGAATTCATCGACATTCTCTAAGCTTCTACTGAATGCCAGACTGTGTGCTAGGTGTTCAGACCAAGGATGCCAAAATATGGTTTAAAGAACCCACCATTGATTAGAAAAGACAATGATCCTTGTTACTAGTAATAATGTCATAAGTGCTAGAGCTGAGGAATGAATGTATTTCTGTCCTAAACCCCTGAATGTTCCACAGAGCATTTCAGTGACTCCCAAGAGGGGTTCTACCTGAACTCACAAATGAATCTAATCAGCTGCTATGTGGCACCATGTTTGTATTGCTCTCCCTGTTTTTTCCCATACCAGCCACCCCACCCCTCCCAGAGTGGGACCACCACTCACTCCTTCTGGCCTCTGTTCGGCCTGTTGTGCATCCCCACGCCCCCACAGAGTAGCAAGAAGGCTTGTGTTGGGTGGGCTGTCCGTGCTGCCTCTGATGGATGGAGCTGAACACACTCAAACTTCTGGTCATCTCTGTCATTATAACCATTATAGCCATGTTCCCTGTGTCACAGATGTGCGTGCCCTCATGTGTTACAGACAGGAAAAAAAAAAACAACCCAAACCAGTTATTTCAATTTCTACCGATAGTTTCATATTTTACCCATGCCTCCTACCTCCCAGGGCTCAATCAGGAGTCCAGCCAGGGATAAGCAGAACAGGGGGAGGGAGTGGACCTGAGAAAAAATCTTAGTGAGAAACACGATGCTCGGTTTGTTATTTTCCTCCTCCTCACCACTAAGGCTGCATTCCTGTTAAGTGTGTTGTGTCTGATTCTTTATTCAGGAGCTCCGTAGTTCTTCATATGAGGACTTCTGCTGGGTTGAGCCGTTGTTCTTAGGCATCTATTAACTCCTGGTGGGGAAGAGAGCTAGGACTTCAGCCAGGGCCACAGCTCTACCGTGCTCGTGTCTAAACAAGGAATGCCAGATGGGGAGGGAGTTGTGGGGCCCAAACAGGAACAGGGCCAGAGAGTGTATGAGGGGGACTTATTATGTGTTTGGGTGGACAAGGGGAGAGGATCTGGATCAATTCCGCAGACGTGCATCTATCGCCATTGCTGGACATTATTTTACTAACTCTGAGTATATGCTTGTATGGATAGAGCCATTTAAAAGTGAGAGGTAAGCAATGACTAAAATTGTTAAAATATTGATTTTATGATAATCTGACAGACATATGTGCTATTTTTAAAAAAATTTTGGAACCAATAACTTTATTGGAAGAAATGGCAAAGCTTGAAGAAAAAACCTTCGGTGAACGTTTGGCAAGGACCGTATTGAAACAGGCATGTTTGGCATGGTGACCAGGGCGAGTCACTCTGTGGCTATGGGAAGGCAGGCCAGGCTCAGTTCTTGTCGCTCCTGCCCAGGGTGAGCTTATCAAAGAGGTGCTCTTCAAGGCTGGATTCCAGAGCGCCGACTTTGTGCAGGTTGGAGATACGGGCCCTCAACTCTTTGATGAACGAGCTGCTCGTGCTGGTAGTGACTCTCCAGGAAGTCACGCTCAGGGGTGTCCTTCTCGGTGTCCAGATGATGCAGATCCAGCAGGCTCCAGTTCACACTCATCTCTAGATGCGATGCACACTCCCTGGCCCTCAAACCATTCTCCCAGAGGTTGCCCTCAGGCCTGCCGACGTTGTGCTGGTTCTGCAGCTGTGTCCTCTCTGCGTGCTCTCCCTCTCCTTGCTCAACTGCTGCAGAAATGAACTAAGTGCTTTAAGGCCATATAACTGTGGTCAAAATAGGAGGGTATGGACAGGTACACATATGATTTAGGCTAGAGCAAGCAAGAAATTATTGAAATAATCCAGACGTAAAGTGATAAGCATGTTTCCTGCTTTCCTTGCCTCCCAGGAAACTCGTAGTTAAATTTGGGGCTGACTTGTGACAGCTGTCATTTCCCAGGTTTAGAATATGATTACCATTCTTCTTCATTTTTCAAATCATATATGTGCTTCCTCTGCATACTGGGTGTTATTTTACTTAATTTTTCTTATAAGCCACCATGTTTTACTTTTGAGAAGTAGACTTTAAGTAATGATGCATGAATGAAAATGTTTACTGGTAATGACAAGACTGAGATGAGTGATAATATTTGACATGGAGCTTTTAGACAGAGCCAAGGATTTTACAAAGTACTGGGCTAAGGTGTCACCTAGTAAGTGGTTGTAATGGTGTGACTGGGAATCAGAGAACAAGGGTAAGATGACACAGCAACTTTTAAACTTCAGATGACAAGACGCTGAGGTTATGGTTCAGGAATGTGTTGAATTCTAAGGGTGTGCTGTGTCTTCACACCCACTTTAAAGCTCAGGGATTAAAACTGGATAATGACTGGAGTTAATACATACAGGGCTTAGTAAGGCTCTGCTCTTCTCCGAGGTTGAACAGATGGAGGAGTATGAAGGCGGGTGTGCTCTGAGTTCCCAGGCGATTCGCACGGACTGGATGTCTTCATCGGTAACACAGCGGTGACGGCATGGGGATCACAATGATGTGCTAGGCCTTAGGCTTTATTAGTGAGGGGTCTTGATCCTCAAAAGCTTATGAAGAAAATACAACATAATGAGAGATGAGCAAACAGAAAGGTGTAATTATCAAATCCCGAAGGATGTAGAACTCAAACTTCTATAAGGTCCAAGGAGATCATCTAAATGAGTGAAGCGGGCAAGGTGTAATGGAAAGAGGGTGGTGGGGGCTGTGGCAAACCGGAGAGCACTTGATCCACCAAAGAGGGCAGCTTCTCATCAGCCCTACTCATTTCAGTGTGGGATTGTGAGTGCTACCCAGCAATCAGGTGTTCTGATTGTTCAAGAGAAGGTACAAAATCTTTCACTGCAACGAGATTACCTAAACATTGGCTTAGTGTTGTAATTAAATGTATAGACCAAACAAAATACCTCATGACTGCACTAACCCTGGGGCCCATGTTTTTGTAGTCTCTGGAAGAGGACTGCTTTCCATATCTCTAGAAAGATGTAGGACCCACACATACTGTTATTTACACAGAAGAATCTGGCTGGGAAAAATAAATGGCAAAGGTAGCACTCGTATAGGGAACGGATAAAGGGCAGCAGATATAAGAGTAAAATCCTGTCTCTGGTAGGTAGGTTCAGAGGGGTGATGTGCGCCTGCCCGCCGAAGTAGACCCTGTTACTCTACTTGAATGTAGAACCTCTAATAAAAAAACTTCAGCGGAGGCCACTCCTCTTTCATCGCAGAGCCGAGGCTCTTGCTGGGAGTGAGGACGCGGGGCCTCGATTTATCGTAAAGACATGACTAAGCCTTTTGGTACAGGGCTAGAAGGAGTGTGACTGCCACAGCTGTATTATGTGGCAACTAATCCCAAGGTGGGGGGAAAATGTTCAGTCAAATATACCTCATTTAATATTCACTGTATATGAGAAAGACAATTTACAAAATCTCCCAAGCTTTCAAAGGGTTAGATTATGGAATGTGAAGTTGGGCTTGGAGGTTCCACCCTAGTTTTATGTTATGATTTTAATCATAACAATATTTCTGTGTTTACTGTATACTAGAAAGTCTAGTGAGTTTTCTGCATGCATTATCCCAATTATTCCTTAAGAACCGTGAAGCAAGTATTATTATTATCCCATATTTGATACTTCAGCACAGTAGCGCTTTGATAGGTGAAGTACCTTGTTCAAGGTCACACAGCTAAATAAGCGGTAGAGTCATGTCCTGGCACCAGACTGGTCTGATTCTAGAATATGAGCTCTTTCATGCAAAATGTCTCCACTGATTTGACCCTGGCAAGTTTCTCATTTTCCCTCAGTGTAAGCTGTTATAAAAACTAAATGTGATGATATATGTGAAAAATGTTTTATAAACTATTAAATAGCTGCTGGTTTAATTGGCCTTTATCTGGCACCAGTGAGATTTCAGGGCAATTGCTAGGTGATTTCACATTCTACAGCTATAACTGTACTTTTTTTACTACTCATATGAAATTATGTTAATTGGTTTTTACCGCTTGCATTCAAGATGAATGATCCCCTGCCCTGTCACTTTTGTCCTGGCGCTGTTTACACCTTTATGCCCACTTTACCCTAATTATACGTCTCCCTCTAGGACCAGCTGGGGACGAAGATGAGAAGGGAACCAGCCCACATGAGGCATCCTGTTCAGTGAATGATTATTTTACTGCTGCCCTGTAAGACCAATGCTGGAGAATTTTCCTTCTAAACAGTCATTTTGCCCCATGGGCTTTTAAGGTAAAAACCATGGCCCACTGCTGAGCAAACATCCAGAAATACTGTAAGTTGAAATCACAGAAAGAACGATTTCAGAATGTGGAAACTTTTGTCCTAACACAATTTCATCTGAAGTTTTATATTCTTTGACTCTCTAGGGGAGAAAAAGAAAGGAAATAGAAATAAATGAGAGAATAAGAATGGATATGAGCAGGAATGCAGCCAAACAGCAGGTTGCCATACAGAAACACAGAGAATGTTTTCTACATGTCCAACAAAAGCCTGTCATAGGACCAGGAATTGGAGGAAACGGACCTGAAGGCGAGTGCCACTTATCAGAAAAATATGAATCAATGCATGAGAGAGAAAAGTAGGACATATATTCTTTTCTTTGTTAAGTAACGTGAAGACTACATTGGGCTGGCAAAGAAAATCGTTTCTTAGTATTGGTCAGTATAATGATAACAGCTCATCAGAAAAATAACCTCCTCCTCTCCATCTTCTTTCTCACATTATGAGGAAGGAAACTAGAAATTAGGAAAAAGGGGGAAAACAACTTGTGGCACAAAGAGCTATTTATTTTGAACCAGATTTTATGGTAAACTCTGAAGTATGTAGTCTAGAGATTAGAAGACTTTTATGTGATTGATGAAAATAAGTTCAATACATCAGACCCAAGATTCAAGGGTCCCTAGGTGCATCTCATGATTAATAAAGAGCAATCAACAAATTTGTAAATTATTTAAATGTGGTACATGATATTTTGTGCCACACCTTTAAAGATAAAAGACACCTGAATGTAAAATATATAGAATTCAAACATGATACTCCTTTCTTCAGCACTTATTCATGAGACACAGTTTTAGGTGCAATAACTCCGATCATGTCAGTTTTTTAAAAACTTCCAGTATCTTCCCACTGAATTTGGAATGAAGTCTGAACTCTTACAATGATGCCAGGGGCTCTCCGTGGTCTGGCATCCAGGTCCCGCTGGCCTCATCTAGATGCCTTGTCACCCCTACTCTCTGCTTTCCAGCTTCCCTGGCCTTCAAGTGCCTCAAACACTCCAGGCCCTTTGCCTCTTTAAGTTCTTTCTACTTGCTGTTTCTTCTGCCCCAAACACTTGTTTCCTGTCCTTTTTGGCTTTCTTGCTTGCCTTTTTATGGGTGTCTTCCTCACACTCTCCAAGTCTCACTTTAATGTCATACTATCCGAAAGACCTTCCCTGATTTTCCTTTTTAAAACGGCTTTCCCATCCCCCATCCCACTGGGCCCGCATTGATGATTCTATAGCAGCATGCTTTTATTTCCTTTGCAGAACCCCTAACAGCCTATTTTCTTGTTTACTTGATTGTTTTTGCTTCCTCTGCTACACGCTAGGCTCCATGAGGGCAGAGACCCTGTCATTCTTAATTTCTATTGTTGTAAGTCCTAAAATGATGTCTGGTGCGCTAAACATATACTACTAATTTGCTAAGTGAATGAATAACTGTGGGGAATGGAAACTAACATTTTCAGGCCCCCACATTTATGCCATGCACTGTGTTATTATTATATTAGTTATATAGCTATTGTGAGATAAGTATTATTTTCTCCAGTTCACTGATGAAATAGAGGAAACTTAGGTCTTACAATGCTGCATAAGGAATGCCCAGCCTAATTATATTAGAGCGAGATCGTTATATAATGGATCCAGATTTTGTCTCCTTCCACTATAGCATGTTGAAATCTCATAGAGCATGTTTAAATTAAGTGGTTGGGTTTAGCCCTGCTCTTCATGCCTTCAGTGAATCATGCCTGTGTTTGTAGGTATGAATATATCTTTATGAAATAAGTATCTGTTGGAGTGCAGACACTGTCTCTTTAGTCCCCATAAAAATGAAATGCCCATTATATAAACATGTGTGATTCCTTAATTATAATTCTTTACATTCACATAGCTGTCTAGCACAGAATTCTCTGACAGGTCAGCTCTTTATATTTCCTTTTGCATCTCCAGTAGGCGAGCAGGGCAGGTGTTATTTTTCATTATCTTCCTGCCACAGATGCTGCGGCTGAAGCTCTGCGATACGGAGTGGCTTGTCCAAGGTCATGCAGCTGCTGGTGATGGAGAGGCCCCTGTGGCCGCCATCTTCTGTCCCCAGAGCACAATTAGGCTGTCCCCAAATCTCTAAAATATCTCTTCCCTGGTTCCCCTGCTTATCCTTCTGGCCTCAAGCATTCTTTCCTCCTCTTTGAGGGTTCCCTGAAAGTCAGCACTGTGGTATTTTGAGAATTTTAAACGGAGGTGAGGATGAAGGAATTCTTGGTTAGGAAAACAGAGGCGCTAACATATTTCTCTGCCCGCTTCCGATTTCTCCCAGTGCCCTTCTGTCGCCAGCCAAAAAGCAGAGGGAGAGTGTCACTACAGAGCCCTTCAGAATACTGTTCCAAAATATTTGAATGGATGAGAGTGAAACGGTAAACATTTTTTCTCTGACCATTTGACCAGATATGCTAATGAAGCATGTCCCAAACCGTCTCTCAGTAGTTCCCTCCTTTCCCATTCCCACTAGCCCTACTCTAGTTTCAGTCACCGTAATCTCTCTCGATTGTTCTCTGGTGTTCTTTTGACTTGTCTCCTCCCCTTCGGCCCCGCCACCATCCAGTCTGTTCTCTGTACTGCAAATGGAGACTGTTACAGAGCACGGAAATTATCATACCGCTTTTCTCCTTACAAGTAATCAGTGGTTTCCCAAGGATTACAGCTTACGTCCCAGCTCTTCTGTAGACATTAATTATCTAAAGCCCTAGACCTTGAACCTCGGGCTCTTCCAGCCTCTGCTCCTGCTCTGTACTGTGCCGTCAGGTTAGAACACTCTGACCGCTGTCTGCGCACGCCATGCAGCCTCTCACCCTCTGCCTTTTCCTGCTGTTTCCGCTTCCTGAGGGCCCGCTCCCCGCTTTGCTCTAAAGTTCAGCTCAAAAGCAACTTCCCATTTAAAGCTTTTCTGGACTCTCCTTTATTATCCTTTTTTCCAAGGAAGATATTTTCATTCCACCCTTGTTCCCATGGCAGTTTCATTCACATCTATGAGGGCTGCAGTTATGATACTTTCGGTTTTTAAAATTGTGACATCATAGTTTGTCAACAGAAGAGTTTAAGTAACGATTATAGCTATTTTTCACCTCATTCCATTCAGCACCTTTACTTCATGGACAAAGGTTTCATGGGGAGCAGGGACATCACCTCTTCCTCTTTGTGACATTAGGACCTAGTATAGCACCTGGCATGTGTGTGCCATCCATGTTCGTTGGACTCCAGGTATTTTTCTGGGCACTTTGCATGTGCTATCTCATCCTTACTGCATTCCTCTGAGGTGGCCATGATGCTGTCATTTTGCGGATAAGAAAACTGGGATTAAAGGGAACTTTTCCACAACATTTGAACTGATGAGCGTGTCTGGCCCCACAACTGTGTTCTCTTCCATTATAAAAGCTATTGCATTATATAAATTGCTCAAATATGAAGTATCATCTCCCCTTTGATGTGTACAAAATATCCCCTACCTTGAATTGCATGAAATTTGTTAAAGGTGGGTGGGAATTTAGCACTTAAAGTGATTGAGCATGAAATCCAAGACAAGGATATTGGAGAAAAGGAGTTTTGGGGTTGGGGGGTGGGGAATGAGATTCTTATACAGAGACTATCTGAGATATAGGAGCAGAGCTCCATGGATGGAAGTAAACTAAGTCCATGATTTACTGGGTTGGCTTCCTAGCACATAAGTGAAAACTGTCCTGATTAAGATGCACTGGTTGAAAATGAAAAATATTGCAGTTGACAAAGGTATAAGTTAGTATTTTACGACTGCTTTAACATGTAATCCTTCAGTGTCCTAATCTTGGTTATGAGGTTGGCAGAGAAGGCTGACTTCCTGAGTCTGACTTCCTGCTTGTTCTTGGATTTTATTCATTCTCTGCAACTTACATACCATGCAATATTGGGCAAATTCAGCAAACAAATCACACGTGCACCTACAGTGTTTCCCCCGACCATCTGTAGCACTCTTATTTAGCAATAGGAAGTACAAGAAAAATCAGGTGGGACCTTATATGAGAGGTCATAAAAACCCCTAATAAATTTTCTTACATACTGACAGTGTTATAGAGGTTTTTGCAAAATACTTCCAGCTTGGTTTGGGGATTTTCAGAATTCTCAATATTTAAAAGGAACAATACATTTCCTTTTTTTGCAAGATGGACATTTCTGACCAAGGAAGCTGCCGTGACATTCTTTTCCGGAGACGAGAGATTAACACATGCACACACACATTCACCAGCAGTATTAGGAAAACGAACTAGATGTCAGGGCGAACGCTGTGGTCTCAACATGAGAATGGTTGTAAGGGGAACGGAAAGGGCCCTGTGTCTTCAAAGGAAGCAAATTAGTTGCAGCAGCCTCAGACAAGTTGAAGAAACATCTGGAAAGGCCGATAATAGATGGACTTCCTGAAATGTGGGTTTGAATATGATGACTTCAGATGGGAAGCTTAACTTCTTATCATAATGTTGGGAAAAGATATAAAATTACAAAGTAAGACTGCTTAACTTCATACAGAATTGTAATTTTCTAAAACAGTGTGTTTTGTAAAATTATAGAGGCTTAAAATTGCTATTGTCAGGAATATTTAACAACTATCAAACATTTTCATCTATTCCTCTCATTCACAGGGAATAAAGAAAAATGTGTGTATGTGTGTCTATTATGTCCAAATGCTATAATCTCTTCAAATTACTAAACACTGGAGGCAATTTTAATAGAAATGACATTTTTTCCCCTCCAAACAAGAATTTTGATATGAAAAAAGTTTTGACTATAATGAAATTGAAAGCACTTACAAGAAGAAAATTTCATAACCAACAAAGAAATTAACCATGTTTCCCAATGATACAGCTATTGGCCTTTCTCAGGTCTTAAGGCATGGCTGCAAGAATAATCCTGGGGGTTACCTAATAGATGTGCAATTTTTTTAGATTTTATATACATATGTTAGTACTATATGTGAATATAAATTAGTCAGGGCATTCTCTTAGGAGAGGGGAAAATCCTTCAGCACCAAATTTCACCATATTCTTTCTATCTCAGGCTACCCCCAAAAGTGCATTAGGCTGCTGTGTCTAAACAACTAAGCAATATTTAAACCTTTTTTCTTTCTTAAGGGAAGGAGAGACTCCAAAAGTCTGCCACTCTTGACTGCTACTGAATATAGGATTTCTTTTTACAGTGAGAAAAAAAAAATTCTAATATTAGATAGTGGTGACAGCTGCACAACTTGGCAGTATACTAAAACCATCGAGCTGACACTTTAATGGGTGATTTATATGGCATATCAATTATATATCAACAAAGCTCTTAATAAAAAAGGTGACACTCAAAAATTCTTTTTAATCATATGGGAACTTTCCCTGTTTGAAAAGGCAAATCAGGATAACTCTTCCAGAGACTTTTCAAAGATATTTTTTATTTTTTTATTACTTGTGAAAATATACAAGCAGACTGTAAGGTCTGGGTGTAATAATAAGATCTGGCACTGGTTTTCCGAATCAAGCAATTTTGTTTCTGAATAATTTTAGTATAAGAGGGAAACTTTTCAAATCATAATTTCACTGAGAAGCTCTCACCTTTGTGTTTCTAATGCTAACAATAATTGATGGTTATTTTATCCAACATTTAATCAGTAGTCACATCGCTCATATTCTGAAGGAATAAACTATATACAGGTCAATGTGACCTTCACCAGGAAGTTTCACCACCCCCCTTTTTTTAAAGTAAGGAACGTGCACTATATCTAATAAAGGCCCATCAAGAGTGGCCCCTCAGTACCCAATCAGTCATGGAGAAAAAAGTGTGGAGAAGAGATGCTTCAGATCTACCATTACCCTCAGTTTGAAGATGAAATTCCGTCTTAGTGACTGCAGGGAAAGTTCAATTTTATTTTTATTGTCTACTTATTTAGCTAGTAAATATTGGGGCTGACATAGCCTAACTGAAAACCTTAGGACTTTATGACATCCTCTTCACACTTGTCAGCAGCTAGGATCTCAGTGGAAGCTGTAAGTACCCTGAGCGGAGATATTACGTGGTTTCTGTTTTCCATTCTGTGAGATCAGTCACCAGAAATACTGGTCATGGTCTTCTGAGGATAAAACTGGTGGAAAAGTCTCCTTCAAACTATATGGCTATTTCCTGTTTTTAACTTTTACTTACAGTTTAAGTTCTTCAGTTTCTAATTCTTTCAGAAATGATGTTTTCATTCCCTGTAAAAACATCTATGTACATGCATTGAAGTCAAGGATATGGGACCTAACAAGATAGTAAGAGTCTAGTAGTGGCTCATTAAATTCAGTGCACAATTTCAGAATATCTCAAGTTATATAGATAATTAGAAAAAGGTTTAGTATGAGCCTACAAATCAAACTAACTGGCTATATAAATTAGCCAGATTTTAAATGAACCCAATTGCCTGATTTCCCTCACACGGAACACACCTCCAAATAAATTGAATCTGTTTTGGGTTTGGACTTGACCCGCTTTTCTACTCAGATTCTAGTCATAATCTATAATGATGGAGGACTATGGCAACTGAGGGGTCCTGTGCCTCTGTGTCCCTTTGTAGAAATATAAAATCGCCCAGGCTCAATGGGGATCTGGGAATGCTCACTCGCTGTTTGTCCCCTTCAATTATGGCTGCGGGGACCATGACTTACATCACTGTTTCTAAACAAGCCTACTTATTACTGTGATACAGCCACTGTAGTGGGGGAAAAGAAATATGACTTTCAGGCTCATTGCACCGAAGACAACTTTTCATCAATTATTTTTTTAAATCAATATTTAGTTTCCACTATTATGGCTTTAGAAATTTTATCCACAGCTGAACCATGTATCTGTGAGTGCTGTGGTGATTCTGGTTTACTATCATGTCCATTTCTTTTGTTTTCCGTGGGGGTGATAATTGCCACTCGTTTTGACTGGTTGTTTAGCTTCCTACTTACCTGACACTTAAATCTTGACTTTTTGTTAGTATTGAAAGTCTGATTCCAGAAGATTCAGACAGCAAGTAAGCTCATGTGTTCTCTCTGTTATCCAGGAGTTAACTGTTTCTTCCACTTCCATGTGGATTGATCAATTTGTAGACCTGCTGTCCCCCTGTCAGCTAGAAAGTTCTCCATGCCACCATCCTGGGAGTTTCCTCCTCTCTCTCTTGTGTTAGATTTCCTGTCTCCTAAATTTTATGCCTTTTTCTTAACTTACTCCTGTATTTTGAGACATTATATTCTCTAGCTGCTTCCTAAGAAAGAAGATTTACTTTGAGATATTGAGTGTCTGGGAGTGCCTTAAGTCCACTCTTAATTTGATCTTTTGCCTAGGTATATAATTCTATACTAGAAATGTTTCCTCCAGATTTTGACAGCATTGCTCTATTTTCTTCTTAACTTCCATATTTGCTGTTAAGAAATCTGATACTGTTCTTATACTTAATATATGTGACCTATCTTTTTTTTAATCCTTCAATGGAAGCACCTAAGATCTTTCCATTATCCCTAATACTTAGAAATGTTATTGTACAGTGACTTTTAAAATCATTTATCTCCTTTTAAGCTGGAAATTTACATATTTGAGGAGGGGAGTGGGGCAAGTCTGTGATGTGAATCAACTTGCTTCTTATTGGTTTCATTTCCTGCTTTTGGTTATGAAGCCAGTTACTCCTCCTGCATCTGGTTTTCTGCTTCCATAACTTTGCTCCCATCTCTTACCTGTTATGACCTTGTCTCCATTTCTCTTTGACCTTGTATATTTATGTCTTTTTAAAACTTCTTAACTGTCATTAAGTGGAGTTTTGGGAGAGAGAGGAAATAGAGGTTTTCAAACTACCATGTTTAACTGGAAGCTCAGAATTTATATTTAATTCCATTAAATGTAATCTTGATGGTTCTAGCCATCAGTCTAGCTTGTCGAGATCTTCCAAATTCCAGCACTGTCATCCATCACACTGTTTGTATCACCAAGCTCTGTGGTATCTGCAAATACATCTTTTGGGGGAAGTCTAGGATGAATATAGCTCTTTAATAAGTCTTCCAAGGTTTTCAACACAATAGATACTCAGCTCTGCTCCCCTCATACAAATTTGGTTGCTCTGTGTGAAAGCTTTGCCTAGTCAGTATACTCGTATGTGATCTTTTGCTTTTGAGTTGTGACCAAAGCTTCTTAGTTTATCAGGATATATGAAGCCAGTTTGCCCCCCCAATTACCTCATCTCTCTCCCTCTCTCTCTCTCTCTCTCTCTCTCTCAAACACACACACACACACAGACACACACACACACACATACACACAATAGTTGCTCATCTATCTGTAGCCAAAGACAACTATAACTTCTGAATTTTGAATATTAGAGTTATGGCTCATCCAAATACAAATAGCTGATAACTTTTAGTAGTATGTTACTGCCTCACACATTTTCGACTCTTCTCCTATGCCTGCTGATAGCATCTACCTGCCAGGGATTGAAGGTGCTCCATGAGGTACACACAGACTTGCTGACATACCTTACGTTTCACAGGGAAGGGAGCTTAAATCATTTGGTGGTAGATGCCAGAATATCTTAGAAAGAATCGAGGCTTCCTCATAAATTCAAGATAGGCCAAACTGGAGCAGAATAAAAGTAATAATCAGATTCTATTTTATTCAAATATCTAAAATGAAATTATATAAAAGCTAAGAGCTACAACTTAACATGTCTTGAAATTTTGTGTTTGCAAGTTTGACGATAAAATACTTCTGAGTTTGTTTACTTGAAAACTAGTTCCCTTACCATAGTTTGTGCCTTATCCCAACTCTCCCCAGTTTTAAGGTTAGTATTTAGGAGTTTTTTGGATTGTTGTTGAAATCATTGTTGTATATACCTTCTTTTTCTACTGTCTTAGGGAAACTTATTGTTCTCCCAGGAAGACACAACACCTGAAAAACTGAACATCACAAGTGGTCACGTTTGTCTTTCATGTTCAAGTTACAAAGGCATATGCCCAATTAAATTTTATGCTAAAAGACTGAACAATTACCCCTACAGGAAAAAAACAAAACAAAACCCAAAAACCTGAACCTCATTAAAACTAGTTGTGTTTTTAAATAGCCATTCTGCATTTTGTTTTCATTCAACAATTCATATTTTTAAAAATTATAAATATGTTGATCTGGTTAAATAAAAGTTGGAAAAATATTCAGAAAGGTTTACAATAGTCTTACAGTAGTTCCATCAACTCTAGTCCTAAATTGCAGATGTCTGAATTACAATGCACAGTGCTCTTTTAGACTTCTTTAGTTTTGATAAATCCTTCCTAAAGCAGTCTCAGAAGACCCAGGAGATGGGCCGGCCCACCAGTCACTGTCCTCCTGTCTGTCCCCCAGGAGAGCAGCATGCCCTGCTGATAATTAGTGGTTTCTCTGAGCAGACACTCTGCCTTGTAACATTTGCTTATCATTTCCCTTGGACTTAACCAGAGAGGGTCTGATTCAGTATGAGATCAGATCAGAAGCAGATGATATGTGTCTGAGGTGCAGTGCAGAGAAAATGAGTGAGATTCATCACAGTGCTTGATGATGCACTAATGATTGTGACATAGTCATCACTGCTATTATTGGAATGTTCCCCCCCCCCCCATTTCTTAAATAGTAGTTTATGAAAAGAAGAAAGAAATACATACTGTACTTTTTATCTAGCTTCACGAGAGGCATTAGGTCCTTAGACACGTGGAGGCCTTATTCAAACAAAATGGTCCTAATTGCCTGGCAACCTGTAATTACATATTACAGTTAGGCCAGGTCAGTTAAGATGTGATTCATTTTTTCACTGATAATTTTTTTAAATTATAGTAGGAATTCTTCCAAAATTTGCTGGGGAGATGGAGTATGGGAGAGAAATCCCTTACATTTTTTTTTCTTTGAATTAATTTAAATACACAAAAAACCTGCAGCAAAAGCTTAAAATGCATTCTAGCAATACTAGATTAGTCTAATCCGAATAGAAGTATTTATGCAGCATATGCAATTAAAATACTGCCAGCACCATAACTAATAGCAGCAGACATTTTTATTAGCACTCAGAGGACGGAGTAAATATGCACTTAATGTTGAAAGATACTGTAAATACAGATGTAGTGAAGGATGCTTCCTCCAAAGTGGTATGTGACAATAACTGGGTTACATTGGAAGGGCACAGATGTCACATTTCCAGAAATAGTCCCAAAACTTGGCTTTATACTTTCAATGCCTGAGGCGGTGAATAGAGGGGTTTAGCTTATAAGGATTTGAGATATAATTCTGTCTTGGGAGAACGAGGGTGGCAGTGGAATCAAGATTCTTGCCTGAGGGAGAAAAACGTAAACTGTTTTCAATTACATAAAACTGTAGTGGGCACATGACAGAGCTTAACGTCTGAAATGTGATAGGAAATGTGATGGATGGAGAGCCCTACGAACACTCACAACTCTTGACTTCCTGCCTCCTCTCCCTTTGGGTGCAGTGTGTTCAGCAGTACATTTGGATCGCATCTGCACTAACTGTGGGAGATCTCTTTGTGGTGTCATCTCTGCCGTGCTAGACTGCTTTTCTGCTTATTGAAATTTTCTAAGTAAAATTTGCAGGAACAGAGGAAGTTATATGGATGGTTCGATGGCATTTCATATAGTTGGAAAACTATTTGGAAAGGTTTTTAATTTTCTCCCTTTTATGTCATTTCACCATTGCCCATGTTTCTCAAAAGAAGATCTTAGCTGAAAAGCAGTGGGTAAAGGAGCATGTCTGTCCCACAAAACATTAATGTGGGTAATTTTAAAGGCGCGTCTGTATTTTATAGTAACACCTCTTCCTTCCTGAACTTTTCCAACGAATATGAAAGCTGAAATATGAATGTTTATAAAAGGCAGGAAAAATTATATTTTTAAGTTTTTTACCATCTGCTGTAAAATTACCACCCAAGTCACTGAATTACATATTTATTTCTTCTGGGATACCTCCTCATTTGAATGCCTGTATTTAATCAGAAAATTAGAGCAGAGCATGACAGGTAAAAAGTGATTATCCATAAAATACAGCATGTAGGGTATTGGTTGGTGATGTGAAAGCCCCCTCTGTAAGTGATAGAGCTAGAGAAGCTGGTTGTGTGAAGGGAGGACATAGGCCAAGATGTAATCAGTTTGGATGTAATTCTAGAACCAAAGAGGTCAGTCACCCCAGGGTGGCCACGTGATGGAGATTTGAGATGAATCTCCAGGGGAAGGGGACTGCCTCATGTTTTACTGGGTATCTTCAGCCAACTCAGAGAGCACTTGCCCACTATTCAGCCAATGATGCTTTTTCTATATATGTAGTTAGGAACTTCAATAAGAAAATGATATAGTCAAAGCATTTGTTATCTTGATTTTGTTATAGTGGTTACCAAATTCTGATCGAGCTACACAGAAAAATATTCAAAGAAATAAGATCCTCTGTAAACACCTTATCAAAAATCAACTAATATTATTATTTGCTTATGTGATCTTTGGGTTCCTGTAATCTTATTTTCTGAAATAGACTTATTTCTGTAGTCATTTACCCTAAGAAAGAAGAGAGAGAAAGGGAGAAGGAAGCAAGGAAAGTATAAAAGCAGAATAGGAGTGAAAGGACAGTATATGAAATGTTTTGATGGAAAATGCCATATTGACCTTTCCACTCCTTGGTTCCAGAGCCCTTTCTAAGATCAGAGTTGCTTTCTTGTGCTTTCCCATCACACAGAAAACACTCCAAGTTCTGGAAACCCTCCAACATGGGGGATATCCAATGTATTTTTCCCTATCTGAATCAGGAATGACTTTGGATATTTCCTCTCAGGGCCGTTAGTGTTCTAGACTCTCCTAGAAACTTTACTGGTTTGGGTTTCTGAGGACTTGGGTGAGTTTTAAGGATGTAACATGGCCTGGAGCAACTTCTGCCTATAACTTCAGACTGCAACAAACTTTAATTGGCTTCCTGTCCTATCTGTCTGTTCACACGTTAGTCTATGAAAACCAAGAATCTGAAGTCACTATGTCATTGCCCATCTCCCAAAATATTAGCTTCAACTTTTATTTTTCTCTTTTATAGGCAATTTTCATTACAGAAAATCTTCAGGAAAATACATGGCACTGTTGCAGATCTACAAGATGCAACCTTATGCTTTCCAGGAATATTTACTGGAATATGATTGTCTTTCTCCTCTGTTGTTTTTTCTTCAAGTTTTCATTCATTCTGGCCAAGTTTATGGACTCACGTGATCTGCTGGCAAAGAGGGCCAGGCTACTTAGTATTTTTTCCTCTAGGTAATTGGAAGCTTCTTATGGGCAGGGCCCTGTCTTGTTCCTGTTTGTCACCCTTTGACCCTGACGTGGAGCCTGACATCCAATAGGTAGGTGCTCTACTGGTGATTTTGAAAATGAAGTGGTGATGTATTTAATCAAACTTTATACATAATCAGAGTAGAATGTTTTCTATTTGTACCCTTTAAAGGGTCATATCTGTTTCTTCACAGTATCTTGGGGCAGGATTTGTCTCTCCAATTTTTGCTACTATCTCATCACAACATTAATTAGTTTGCTAGTATCAGACTTGAATTACTGCCGCTATTCAAATGCCCCATGTCTCCTCTACGGAGTAGTGCTTTCAGTTCTCCAACATGGAGAATTGTCATCTAGCGTCTGGTTGGCCTCCTTATTTGGAAACCTCACTCTTAGCTTAGGCAAGATATTTTGTGTTGATTTTGCTTTAGAGGAAACACAATTTATGTGAGACTTGAGGTGATTTGACAATGATCTATTGGAACAGATGGTACCTAACCAGCGATAATAATGCCACTGAACACTTCAATGATATTTGGAGATCACAGATAGGCTTTCCTGCATGCAAAACCCAGTGAGTTATAATTTTGTCCCCTTAAGTGCTTCAGTTTAAATAAAACTTATCAAACAATACTGACAGCAAAAATAGTATAGTCATGAGAAAAAGTATTACCTTTACTTTTTATTTCTTCCAGCAACCTCAACACAATTAGAAGAACTACCCATGTTGAAGTATCTACTGAAGGGGACAAGATAGACCTGTATAGTGATATCTGGTTAAATCTTACCCCCTAATTTTCTACCCATGGAGGCTTAGGAATTTGATTCACTTCTCTCAACTAGTTTTCTCTTCTGTAAAGTAGAGAAAATATATGACTTCACAGGGCTTTGGTTAAATAAATCATGAAGTTTCTAGCACAGTGACACTCAAGGCAAGCTCACTTTAAGTATTAGTTAGATTTCTTTCTTCTCAAATATATCTGATATTGATCTTAATATTTACAGTTGAAAATTAATTCATGGGAGAGAAAATGTAAAAGAGCTTCAACTAATGAGTTTGGGTTATTTTCATGAATTGACCAGAATGTTAAGCATGTTGAGTCATTTGTCTTTTGAAGTGTAAAATAAAATCAAAGTTAAAAATTTTTTTCATGAAAAAATCATGATAGAATAATGGGTAAAAGTCTTTGGGAGTCATAAGTCCTATCTACTAGTTTTACTTCTGCCCTAAACACAATATATCAAATACAAAATCTATCTTCTTCACTTTAGGTTGGTTCATCATCTCAACTCTTCCTGTGAGGCAATCTCAAATCGTCCATATCAGATATCAGGATTGCTTTTCTCTTCCTCCCTGCATCTAATGAGTCATTAATTTTGTGGCTTCTTGCTTCATAATGGCTTTATCATCTACTCCTTCCTTCTTATTCCCCCTGCTAATTCACAGCCTAATCCTAGAACATTTGTGGACAATTGCAGTAGTCTCCTAATTAAGCTTCCTGTCCTATACCTTTACTCAAAAAGAAAAGAAAAACAAACCTAATTGCTTCAAATAAGTTTTGCTGTAAATTCCTGAAAAACTGAGTATCTTTATAACTAGCTGCAAATTTTTCTCCTATATCTGATTAGGGTGACCACATTACATAGCTCCAATATAACTGGCAACCCACAGAGTCATATAGTGTGTAACCGATGTGGCCTCGCACTGAGGGCCTGCCTAAAATGTGTCCAAATCACTCATTCAAACAATTCTTGGTTCTTACAACCCCTTCACTGATTCTCAGTATTTATATTATAAAGTCCAGAAGAAAATCTGAGATTCACCACCCTTTATAATCTAGGCCTGAACTGCCTTCCCAACCCTATGTTCTACTACTTACGGGTCTCTCCCATGACATCCAGACTGACAATGCATGACTCACCTGGAGCAGACTAATGTAAAGACTGCCCAGGAAGCACCACCTATGATATTAAATCTTAGAGAGGCCTTATTCCTTTCTAGGTATTGACAGTTTGGAGGTTTTCCCAATGGCAAATTTTTAATAAATATTTGGGAGGGCAGAGAAAGGGAATTATTTTGCAATAGTTGCCCTTAATCTGTGGTTTCATTCTCCATGGTTTCAGTTATCCATGGTCAACCACAGTCTGAAAATATTAAATGGAAAAATTCAGACATAAGCCATTCATAAGTTGTAAATTTCATGCCAATCTGAGTAACATGATGAAATCTCCCACAATTCCTTTGATAAATTGTTCACTGGTTTACTAAATGATTTTTTAAAATTTCTCCCAACATGACAAATATTTCATATGTTAATAATTTGGGTTTCCTTGTCAATGAATTCCTGTTAATATCTTTTTATTTTTGTAATTGAGTTCTTTCTTTTTCTATTTTTCTCTGTAGTACTTCTATTTATATTCTTGGTATCAATACTCTTTTTGTTATATGCATTGCAGACATCTTTTCTCCATCTATGGCTTTATTTTAACTTTGTAAGTGGGAGCTTTCAAACTTAGATTTTTTAAATATTTTACTATTTTTGCACATATATTCTATATTTAACCTTTATTGTTGTGGTTTTTACTTTTTGTGTCTTATTAAATAAATAATTCATTACTGAAAGGCATTAAGATACTTCCCTATACTTACTCACAAATGTGGAAAGTAAAACTTTGAAATTTTTAGGTCTTCCATCTTTGTAGATTTCAGATGTGACAAGTTCCCACACAACATCGTATTTTCTCCACATGTATGTTGGTCCAGCATGGTCAAACATTCTATGCTTCACCCTCTGATATATAGTGAGGACTTTCTTGTATTGGAGGTGCTATACTGCAATGAACCAGTGGGGGCTCTCTTTTGTTCCATTGGGCCCCTTATCTATGCCTGAACCACATCAACTCTCTTCATTTTTTGCCAGTATACTCATTGCTATTCGGGGCCCTTTTATTCTCTACAAACATTAGAATAGACTTATCAAAGTTTAGGAAAACCATAGCTGAAATTTTGAGTGATATTTCATTGAATGTGAAAATTTTAAAGAAAATTGCCATCTTTAGAGTAGTATGTTTTTCCATCAACATTTAGAACATTAGATGTAGCAGCTCTTTTTATATTTACTCTTTTTATAAATTCTAGGAATATATTTAGATAGAGTAGATAGCAGTACTTATTTTTTAAATCTAATCTGTAAAATATTTTTAAAGAAATAAATTTAATCTGTTTATATGTACTTTACTGATTTTATATATATATTTTAATATTACATGATACTTGCCTATTTTGTGTTTCTACTTTTTCTTTTTCTTCTTTTATAGTTTCTGTTGAATTGATTTGACTTTTATTTATTATTGAATTATTCCCTCTAGCTTAAAGCTTGTTTGAAAATTTTAATTATATTTTATTTCGTTGTAGTTACTAACTTTATAATATGTACTTTAAGTCTAAAGTTAATGTTTAACTTCTTCTTAAATTATATTTGGAAACTGGGGAAACCAGAGAGATTCTTCTCATACTTATGTCTCCAATTATCTGTGCTATTGTTGGCCAGCTCCTGCTGCACAGCAATCCCCCCTAAATGATAGTGGCTTAAAACAACACTCTGTTATTTTTTCCGGTCTTACATGTAAGTCTTTAACCCATTTTGAGTTAACTGTTGTGTATCTTATAAGATAATTTAATATTTTTTGCATTTGGCTGTCCAGGTTTCCTAATACCATTCATTGAAAATATGTTTTTTTCTATATATGTTCTTGTCTCCTTTGTCATTAATTAATTGTGCAAATATATGTGAGTTTAATTCTAGACTTGGTTCTGTTCCATTGGTTCATGTGTCTGTGTTCTTTAATTTTTTTGCCACTTTCTGATTATTATAGCTTTGTAGTATATTTTGAATTAGGGAAATTTTGTGAATGTGACTCCAAAGGCAAGGGAAACAAAAGCAAAAATAAACAAACTAAAATTCTTCTGCACAGCAAAGGAGACCATAAAACAACAACAACAAAAAAAAGCCAACTGAATAAGAGAAGATATTTACACTTCTAATAAGGGGTTAATGTCCAAAATATGTAAAAAAACTCATACTACTCAAAAAAATAATTTAAAAATGGGAATAGACATTTTTCCAATGAAGATATACAGATAACCAATATGTATATGAGATGTTTGACATCGTTAATTATTAAGGAAATACAAATTAAAACCACAAATTAAAAATAATCTCCATAAATATATTTGGTTGATAATTTATAAGGCTCGCTTAATCTATAGATTCCTTTTCTCTTTTATTTGTTGATGAAGTTTGGTCATTCTTTGTTACTGCAGAGTTTCTTAAATACTTTGATGATTATATCTTCATGACATCATTTAACATGTTCTTGTCTCCCCTTTATCTTCTATAAATCACAACTAGATTTAGGTGCCGTCAAGTAAAAATTCCATTATTAGAGGGTCAATTGTACTTCACAGATGGTGTGTTATATGAGATCTGTCTGGAAAAACTCCAGCCATTGTTAGTATAATGAGAATGGTTTGTGTGACATCGATGTCACCTGTAAGCCAAGGGTAGTGGACTGGAATGCGCATGTGTGAATGCACAATGATGACTTCACTGTACTAGTCCGTGGAGGTGTAGATGCTGTTGAGTGAGCATGTTCACTGTGTGGCCATCGCATTCAAAATGACTGAGCAAGTAGAACAACAAATTTACATCAAATTTTGCAGTAAGCTTGAACATTCCTCTGTAGAAAATATTCGGATGATTCAGAAAGCTTTCAGGGATGATGCAATGATTGCAGCACCAATAAAATGTGGCACAAACTCTTCAAAGATGGTCAAGAATCTGTTGAAAGTGATCCATGTTCTGGAAGGCCTGCCACAAGCAGAACACTTGAGAATGTTGAACGTGTCCAGGCCGCAATCAACAAAGATCAGCAACTGACAGTGTGAGAATTCGAAGCTGATCTGGGGATTCCAAAAACTACTGTGTCCGAGATTTTGATGCAGGATCTTGGCATGAAACATGTCGTGGCAAAATTCGTTCCATGGCTTCTGCTATCAGAGAAGGAGGAAGATTGTACTGCAGCTACTGACTTGATTAAACTACTACCAATAAATCAGATTTCCTCAAGAAGGTTGTAACTTTGAAGGAGACTGTTGTGTCATTGTCCTATGTGCAATGTTTCGTTTAGTTTCTTATATCTGTTATCTTACTCAATCGACATCTCTATTTTTCATATTCCATAGCTGGATACTTTCTGGGAAGAACCTGTTTAATTTCATCAGACGTACATAATGTATAGTTCAATTTTCATGATTTTTAGCAGTCCTCAATTCATTAAATTCATTAGGGGTTACAAAATACCCTATCATTCCCTATTTTTTATAAAATAAGATATTTCTGTAAAGTGAAACTTTGCTTCATTAAACTATTTAGCTGCACTAAGTAATAGTTGGCATAGTAAGGACAATTTAAATGCTTGATTTTTCCTTTTATTTATCATTTCTCTAAATGATCAGTTTTTTCCTAGCCCTTAATCCCTCAAGTCTAAATAGAGAGTTAAAATTCTGGTGGCCACTATGGCCTCTACTACAAACTGAAGTTCTGGTCTCGCTTTCTTTCTTTATTTATAACACCTGGGGATTTTCCTTTATTTTGGGCTTGGTACCTGCCCTCTCTCTCAAAAAAATAGTCATGGTTTTGTCCTGAATTTTCGCATTTAAAAATGGAAAGTTTTTCCTATCATCCTGGTTTGTCATATCTACAGACATATTTCAGCTTATTTCTTAAAGCAGTTTACCTATATTCTCTGAAAAATGTGAGAATGAATTTTAAAATATTAGTACATTTTAAGAAAAATATAATTCAGTTTTTCTCAAAATTATAAAATAGTCCTGTACTTATGCATAAACAATAATTTTAGAAGCATGCCTATAAAATATAACTTTTGGAGGGAATTGTTCCACATCATATTTAAAAGATTAATTTAGCAGAGAATGTTTTCAGTAGGTAATGATATGAGTTAAAAGGTTTTGCAGTCCTCAATGTTCCTTCCTCTAGTTTGGAGGTTGAGGGAACATTGGATTCTTCTGTTTGAAAAATATAATATAATATTCTCCTCTGCTATCACACATTCAAGTTTTCTTTTACCTAATGGGACAAAATCATATTTTTTCTTCTATTGGCATACAAGGCAGACAATACATCATTTTATTCCATAACAAATTGTCAAGCAGAAGTGGGTTACCTCTATGTTTATAAATAAATTTTTCCAGAGCTGTCATCCAGTAAAAATTCTCCTTTTGTTCTTCAGATAGTTAATCTACATAAAAATATCCCTGGTGGTCATAATTTTGTCCACACATTATTGGGAGGAAAAACAAATCCAAGTCTTTAGTCGTAAGTGCTGGTGAGGCCGTCTGCTGCACACTAGCATGTTAACAGAGTTGATGACTATCTTACAAGTTCCTGCATTACCAGTTTACCGTGTGAGCCTGGGCCATGCCAGCACCAGGTAAAGAGATTTAGTTTCAGGCATTTGCTTGGGGCTGATGATACCAGCTTACTTGGTGGGCACACCAGCACACATGCTGGGTGTCAGGGAAACGAAGAATGTGTTTTCAAAATTCTACCATGGATGTTGAGCACACTCGTCTCAGGAAATTTCTCTTTCTTATCAATGGAAAAACAAATGTCTGTCAGATACTTGTAATTGTGCCTGCCAAACTCAGCTTAGAGAACAAACATAGCCAATAGGATGATTTCACTATCACAGAGGTTTCCAGTAATAGAGGCTGAAATTTTGTTGTCAGTTCTATGAGATGCTGAACTTGAGTCCTGCAGAGGGACTCTGATCTGGGAGTGAACAGGAACTTTCAGAATTAAAAGAATGCTGTAAAACATAAAAATAATGCATTTAAATCTACCTGATGAAATATCACCTTGACAATATCCAAATTAAAAGCTATTTATTTCTACATTTGAAGAATTTTTTTTAGATACTAAGGTAAATTCAAATTCTTAACTATGTAGGAATAATTCTGAAAAGGATACTTATTATTTATTGAAAAAGAAACAAATTTGATGTATACTAGTGTCTGCTTTCTTATCTTTAGTGTTACTTAATGAAGGGGGCTTAGATGATGTGGAGTAAGTGTATGGATCCGTTGGGCTAAGGGGAAGTGTGGGTTTAGGATGCTAAAGGAGGAGAAATAATGCTGAGAGTTTTATATACAGGAAACTTTAATTCTTACAATTATGCAATGAAAAGACTACCATTATTATCTCTGTTTTACAGACAAGGAGACTGAGGCTCAGAGAGATCTAAGTAAATGACTCTTATAGCTAGTAAGTGATGGGGTTAGGATGCAGCTCTCTGGTGCCAGTGTCACCTTGTTAGAGTTAAGGAAAATGGTGCAGGTTTGACAGGTGAGAGTCACTGAAGTTCTTAGGTGGTTGAGGTAGGTTTTAGCCAAGGATTTTCATAACTAATTATAAAGATGCCCACACACAGAATTAATTTCCATCCCTTTATCTTCTTGTTCCTCCTTTCCCTTTGATATTTGAATTAATTTGAGGAATCACTTACATAGAATGTAAATGATGCTCATTATATCATTACCAGTGCACTGGGTCAGGCCGTGTCAGAAAAAAAGACACTCCAGTTTCAGAGTTGGAGTCATTTAAAATTGTGAACTGTTTCCCTGTACCTGTGGGCCTTGCTGCAAAATGCGACAGAGTTATTTAATCACTTGATTGTCATTATATCATTAAGTTTTCTCTGCAGTAAAAGCTCCAACTGCTTTGGGTGGGGGTGTGGTTAGGTAGTAGAAGGAACAAAAATAATTTCTCTTTCCTTTATTTCACTTTTGTATACATTTCATATCTTACCCTAACAAGAACTAATATTGAAGAATCACTGCTAAATTCACTACTAAATATCTTTCAGTCTAAGAATCTAGCTTGTCATTACCTCCATGACAAAAGCAAAAGCAATTACAGGGTTGTCTCTCTCTTTCTTCGGTTGCTACACTACGTAATAGCTGTAACCTACCTTCTATTTTAGGCTAGTGGCATTCCGTGGATCACAAAAAAGCCTCATTTCCTTTTTAACAGCTATACTTGTGGAATTGTCAGAGTGTTTTCACTACACTGAGATTGAAATCTGTCTTTTAATCGCTCCCATTCTAGGGGATTAGTTTTGTCTTAGATTGCGTGGCCTCTTTTTTTGTATCTGCAGCCCATTTGGATGTTTCCAAACAGCTGTAAGGTAGCCTCCTGCTAATTATTCTTTCGGTTTTTATCGAAACATCCCTATTTTTTTAAATCATGCTACAAAGGGTGCTTTTCTTACCCTTCTTACAACTCTTTACTTCTTCTCCACCCAACCTACTTTGCCAACTGCCCATTACGGGTGCTTCCCAGGTGCAGCAGAGTTCTGTAGATGTGGTCTGGCCAGCCAGAGTGCACAGATGGGGTGCTTGTTGCGGATGCTAGTTTTCTACTAATGCATTTAGCTTAGCCAGAAAATCCCTGAATAGACAATCTCCGTAAGAAGAGCGTGCCAAAGAGAAGCTGCATAGGCAGACAGGGCTGTGGAACTAGCTGTTCTAGTATTTAAATATCAAAATTTTAAAAAGACATTTTTTTTTTCCTAGCAGAGGAGGCCAGTAAGAGGATATTTATCTTCTAGGCACTGGCCATTGAGGACTCAAGTCTCTTTGGCTTTCTCTGCATGGAATGTTCTCTGTCTTTTCCAACTACTTGGCATATGTCTGCTCTTCTTTTCAGCACCTTCTTTGTGCGGAATCCTTGACAGCCTATCACACTTTGCTAAGTGACTCTGCCCTGGCCACAGCAGCTAATGAGGGGGATAGTTGTGTTCAGTCTGTAGTCACAGCTGATTGGGCAAAGGAGTGGGACACCTAACTTAATGGCATGCATGATGTGGTCCAGCTCAAAAAGATGAATGGAGCCTGATAGACTTCTCTTTGGAGAATGTGGAAAACAGAGAGACTGGGCCAGTAGTTATAGGAAGAACTGGGTGCAGGGTTACTTGTACCTGCTGTGGCCCTCTTGTGCCATGCAAGCTAAAGTCTTGTGACAAAAGTTTATAGAAAAGGAAAGCAGAGAAGATTCACAGGCAGAAACAAAGACCCTATGAGTGAGAGACCACTGGTTCAAGGCAGTGCTGGAGCGAACTTTGGGCTCACCTTGTTTTTTGGCATCTATCAGGACTTATTGGCCTTCATTTCCTCATGTCCAGTGTCTCAGAAACCTTTTAAAAATATGTATTTCTTCTTAGTGTTGTTGTTTGAGGTGACAGGGCAAACCAGGTCCCTGTTATTCTATCTTGGCTAGAAATGGAAGTTTTAGAACTTGTAGACTTATTTCTTTAGAAAAATTTGGTTAAACATCAGTATACTTGCTGATATTTTGTCTCGGGAGATTTTTTAAAATTTCCGATTAGGACCTTAATTGAAGAGATTTATGTCATTCTCACAATTTGAAGCAGGTCCTTTGTGCTACCAGTGTCTCTGACAAAAGTATAATATGCTTAATCTTTGGTTTCACTGTTGCTCAAAATCAAAGCTGAAGTTAAAGGCAATGAGTTAATAATGGATTAAGGTGTTACCACATCTTCTTTAGAGGAAATTCATTCCTTTGAATCATTTGAGTAAAAATAGTTTCCCAAGGGAAACTTAATTCTGGAAAGATAATGATCTATTTTAGATCCCTGCAATTTGCACTTATGTTTTGTTAGCTTCTGAATTGTGAGTATGGGAAGTGTGGCAAGACTTAGAAAACTGGTCGATATGTAATTCCTGCAATTCATTCCAAAACTCAGAGGAGACAAGCTTATTTAGGAAGGGAGCGTGGGCCTGCATTCAGAGGTAAACATGCTTGGCTCTGTGCACATGAAGTTACACAAGAAGTACTGGTAATATTATCAGAAATGGCAATATATGTACATTGTCCTTGAAACAAGGGAAATGGCAAAACAATATTTACCTCTACTTAGAACATCCTCTTCTCCGCGAAGTCCTAAACCAAAGAGCTTCCTTCCTCATGCCAAGTACTTATGCCTAAAGAATGGACTCCAGCTGTCACAGTTCCTACAACGGGGATCCAACCAAGCAGAGTGGAGGAAGGCAGATCACATGAGGTCCTTCACCTAGGGGCAGCACCTAGGGTCTCATCTATGGAGAAAGCCCCCACAAGAGCTTTCCCCGGCTTTGCATCTGGACTGAAGGAAGACCGGACTGCAGGCACATGGAATGAAACCTGTATTCCTCCAGGCCCCTTACAGAGGACTGATCTCAGGTCATTCAGTAGCAGAAGAGCCCAGTGACTGGCAAATGATAAGTAAAACATATTTCTGAAAAAAAGCAAAGCTTTTATTACTATGGTTATTATTACTATTACTATTATTATTATTATTATTTACAACATTAAGGACAGAATTTTCATCTTTCTTGTAGTACAGTCCATTAAACAAAGAATGTTCTCTATAAATAATTTTGGGATGTGTTACAACTGGTACATAAATGAAACTCCAAAATTTAATATGCTTAAAATTTCAGTCAGAACATCCAATATGAGATCTCTCTACTGAAAAAAACAAATGATCAAAACAAATAAACAAAAAACAAAAACACTACAAAATAAGAACATTTTACCTTTTTTATCTGCATCTCAGGAATATAACCTTAGGGATATAGGAAGGGTAAAAAGAACAGGAACTTCAGCATTAAAAACCCAAGTTGAAAGCAAAGCTTCACCATTCGCTCCACTTATAAAATTGGGCCAACTATATTGACTTTTCATGTTCTCAACTATAGATATGGGAATATCACTTCACGAAATATGTCCTAAGCCTAAATGAGGACTTTCGTAAAAGGTACTGTCTATAATGTATCAAATTGCTCCATAGAAAAAGGGAAAAGCTAGTCAAACTGCCTGTTTAGAAAGTTGTTTAAGCACCATTACCTCTAGTGAGGGTGCCACTTGACTGGAGACCTTCCCTTCATTTGCTTATAGCTCTCAAATTTAAAAAGTGTCAAGAAAAGCAAGAGCTTTTTATCACAAATAACCAGATGGCTCCCTGAATATAAGTGTTCGGGGTATATCTTTGAGTTGTCAACCTCTGCCTAATGTCAGTCTCCAACATCCTATCACAGATTTTGAGCATCACTGGGGCTACAGCTTTCCCTCCAGGGATCAGATATAAAAAATAAAAATAAACAGCTATTAGATATATGATTTATATCTTCTAGCAACTCTAAAGCTAAAAAACAACTACTGTTGCCTCTAATATGCTGCAGAGTGCAATGTCCTTGATTTCTGCGGCAAGAAATTTAAAAAAAAAGAAAAACTAGGTCATTTAATATAAAAAGTTACAGTGGTAAGTATCCCAGCATAGCCTACAGGCACTAGGGTGTACACATACAGTCTGGGAGCCAGGGCAGCCACACGTAGGCCTGAGGAAGTATTCTCCATCGACTCTGGAGGCATGAAGTGGCAGAAGCTAAGAAATTATTCACTCTTAGGGAGTGGAGGCCACAGGGGTGCCCAAGGGACTTTGCCAGCTACAAGTTATATGTTGGGTCTAAAGAAGTCTGTCCCAGGGCAGTGAAGCAGGTGTAAAAGTTACAAATTGAGGGTAAGGTGGTGGGTGAACAATTTCTTCCATCAGATTAGTGAGCTTGCAAGACCAGCAATGTACTCCGTGAACCTTATTTGTGTTTTCCTGAAGGCGTGGCTGGCAACTGCAGCCTCGTTGGGAGTTACGTGTGCTCCGGGACTCGTGTCAACCGTGGGCCAGAAGGGAAGCCTCCTATCTCCTGTCTTCCCTAAAGTTAACGTCCGAAATAGGAGAGAATCTTTTCCTTGGCCAAATGAAGGAGAACACCTGAAGAACGGATCTAAATTAGAGCAATTTAAGGAAAACATCTTACGTGTTACTTATCATTGATAATGATAGCATTTGAAATGGATTATGATGGAATTGCATCTTTATCTCTTGACCTGCATAATATACACTATTTGTCCTGGTCTGTTTTACAGAAGCAAGTTGAGATGGGATCACAAAGATTCTATCAGTGGAGAGGATCACTGTCCATTCCAAGATTTACCCGAATCGTCAGTCCATGGATGTTCTCTCTAAATATACGTAATAGAACCCATCGATGTTATTGGAACCCTACCACGCGCAAGGCCCTGAGCTGCAGTGATCTCACCTCCTGTTCTCACACAGGCTCATGTTTTATTCATAAGAAGCCTGTCTTGGATCTCATTCAAAAGGTAACTATATTTAAAAGCCTTGGGGTAGTGAATACTCAGTAAACCCGGGGTCAGAGCTCAGGCTCCAGAATGGGATATAATAATCCACTAATTCTCCAATTCATATCTGAGATTAAGGTCCAGAGACCGAATGGTTCCCTCACTGCCACACTGTAGAGGAATCATTTGCCCCTACAAATTAATTTATAGTAACAAATTAAGGCAGGAACAGACAAGCATTGTGAACCTACCAAAACACTTAGAACCGGCATTCTAGGTAATATTTTTAGAGTATCTTCAAGCATAAGAATGATGCTGTGCCCAAGACACTAGCTATAGTGCTGTGTTTTCCAAACTGGGGTGCCAGTACACTGTTATTTTATGAAGTTGAATGGTGAACTTGAATGCATTTTTAGTATATTATGTCAGATTTCGAGAAAATATCAAGCATATGATGGCAGAACCAAGCTGAAGCCCATATTCCAGAATGTATGCATTTATTCTTTCTTTGTGTTGGGCTGTCTCAGTGAGGTAGTTTGCAAAGCATTCTGAAGTGTTTCCTTCTAAACAATAGATGCATCTACACAGATCCAGCTAGGTGAGATGAGAACCCTTGCTTCATCTGATCAAATCAGTTTCTCCTTGCAAAGAAAAAAAAAAAAAGAATATAAAATAGAAACAATTATGACACTTTATTTGTAAAAAAATGTGTTCAAACAGTAATGTTTTCAGTTATAGCTATTTTTAAATCTCCTGATTATCTCCTTGTGATGGAATTGTTCTGCATGTAGTACAAATCTTATTATCTCAGCTCTTCTAGTCCTACCAATGGGTAACCTTGAGCAAATGAGCATTCTGGTTTTAATTCTTCATCTATAACTTAAGAAAATGACATTTTTTTACCTACCTGTCTTATCAAGATAAAGTGAACAATGAACTTATCCATTATTTGCTTAAGACACATAATAATTTATATGATTTGAGTTGTAAAGTATGAGAATTTTATTCATTTTATTACCTACAATTTTCCACAGAGAATAGGAACTGTTAATAATTTTATGTGGTCTAGTAAATTTTCCATTGTTATTAACAAAGATGATTTTTTAAAATCCAAAAAGATCATAGAAGAAATACTTTATTATTTGGGAATATATGACTGAAATGAAATGAATGCTAGAGTGCAATGTTCTTTTTTATTTAATTAGAAAATGCCATTGGAAACTCTAATTTTATTTTATTTTAAATATTTTATTTATTTATTTATTTATTTATTTATAAAGAGGGGAAAGGAGGGAGATTGAGAGGGAGAGAAACATCAATGTGTGGTTGCCTCTCACATGCCGCCAACTGGGGACCTGGCCCGCAACCCAGGCATGTGCCCTGACTGGGAATCGAACCAGCAACCCTTTGCTTCGCAGTCTGGTGTTCAATCCACTGAGCCACACCGGTCAGGACAAAATTCTTATTTTAATTTGACCAATTTTCAGAAACATCCTCAGCTATTATTGCTAAGTGTTGAAGATGCGTTTGTTACCTCCAAGTACACCTGGGTGCTATTGCTGTCCCATAGGCAGTAAATGATTTGATCTGCACATTGCTGCTAATTTTAATTGCTACTATTAAAGATCAAAAGTTGGACACTTGGGAGGAAACAGAAAAATTCAGTTTTGTGAAGCCAGAAGATGGAGTATATTATTTTCAAACTTTCATTCTCTCAGTATTAACTCAAGAACTAAATTTGCATATTCAGTTTATATGTATGCTTACGCTTAAATTTCTAAATTACATAATTTATTTATTAGTGAGTTTATGTGGTTGTTTTCCATTGTGCAAAGCATGCTGCTTTATTCTTTCAGCATTCAGGACTTCTCATAGGATCCTTTCGGCAAAGCTATAATTTTTGATCTTATAATGACTAAAATAGCCATATAAGGAGGGGTTGAGTAAAAAAGAATTAGCATAAAAAGAACTCATGGACAACACTGTGGTGACTGCAGGAGGCAGAAGTGGAAGAGAATATGGGGGATACATGGTAATGGAAAAAGTAAAATAAAAATGTGATGGATTTAAAAAATAAATATATGTTTTTTGGACATCAAGGTTTCTATTAGAAACTTGATTCTTGTATGAATATCCTTCAATAATGTGTTTATGAAATCAAGCAGCATATTTTACTCTAATGGCTTTTCTGTTTGACATTTATTTCAATATAGGCACATTTCTGAATCTTCCAGACACTCTGACTCTAAGGTGCATCTCCACTGAGGGATTTAT
This sequence comes from Mormoops blainvillei, assembly GCA_004026545.1. NCBI lineage: Eukaryota > Metazoa > Chordata > Mammalia > Chiroptera > Mormoopidae > Mormoops > Mormoops blainvillei. Next base: position 396,633 of record PVJD01000204.1, on the reverse strand, counting down.
GCAATTAGAGTATTGTCCTTTGCCTTTAGATATAGGAAAGTGCAATATGTAGAAGCGTTTATTAAGCTTTGGAGACCTCGTACGAGGTTACAGATGCAGTGCACCTATATAAATCATATGGCAAAGGGCCCAGGCAAAATTAGTCTCTTAAAATCAGAAGATTGCATAGGTACCCAACACCAAAGACCTCTGGGAACTCATATGAAAGCTACCAATGCAAGTTAGATTATTGATATATTACGTGATAACCGCTAGATAGCAAGGGAAGATTGAAATAATTGTTTTTCATAGGCAACTAATATATGAATACCTAGTTGTATTTTAAGAGGGGCTGTGCCTAGTTTTCTCTGACCAAATGTGTGCAACATTCCTATTGTTTCCACCTAATAGTTTTGTTAACCCTGTGAAAGGTTTACTTCAACATCTGAATCCTAAGGAATATTTTTTTTAAGGTAGGACTTTTTAACGTCACTACTACTGGCATTTTGGGCCAGAGAATTCTTTGTTGCTGGGGACTACCCTGTGCGTTACAGGATGTTTAGCAACATTCTTGGTCTCTATTTACCAGATGCTAGTAGCACCTTTCCCCTCAACTCCATCCCAGTTATAATAATGAAAAATGCCTCCAGGCATTGCCAAATTACCTCTCAGAGAGGCAAAAACACTCTGTCTGAGAACCACTACTGTAGAGCCAAGAGGGGAATAAGTGCTTTCTGCCATCTCTTCCTCTTTCAGTCTTCTCTGGAGAGACTTCCTTACGATTACTTAGCATCCTACATAATTTCTGAGGGGGTCATATTCCCTGCTTCAATAAAAAATACAGTTACATTTTACGGGGAGCTCAGGAACCACAATTTTTATCTTGGAACAATGTCTTCTTTTAATTGAAAATTGCGTCAGTTGATTTAATGCAAGAAATTTTCCAAAGGAATATACCGTGTCACTACTTTTCTTGGGCAGTGGGAAACTGGATTGTTGCTGAAAAATTTAGCTGTTTGAATTCAAGTTAGGAACATTAGAAATGAAACTGTGTGTATAACAAGAACACAGGGAACTAATATTTCTTTTACATCTTATAGAATACAGTGTGAACAGCAATTCATTACTTGCTTTCTTCTTTAGCTTTTGATGTCTACCAGATTGGCATGTGTTTGTTGCAAGTGACAGAACCTATTGTCTTAAAGTCAAGGGCAACACCAACTTTGGGTCAGTTCAATACGGGGTGTAGTGTGGCTACCAGAAGCTCTGTCTCATGTTTTGCCTCTGTCCTCCTTGCCTGTGGCGTGTTGGTTTCCTTTCTGGATAGGTTCTCTCAACATGCTTGCAAGCTAACTGTAGTTGAAAGTCTTAGGTTCTTTCAACTTTAGATCCAGGAGGGAAGACAGGGCGTTTATATCTGAGGGTGGGTTGTATCTTACCCAAAGTACGTGAACTGTAATGAATGGGATAGAATTGATAATACTTAGTTGGCTGAGAGAAAGTTAAATTGTTTTGAGGACAAAAATAACATGATCATTTCTAGATGTTTTTATCCTGGTTCACTGAAAAAAAAAATAAGGCCATCGAGAGCAGGGATCATGTCTTATATTTATTTTATACCCCTTGAACCTTTATAATACTTTGTGTTCAACATACATGCAATGAAGAATTTGTAGGTTAAAAAGGGCTTGGAAATCATACACCTATTCTCACAAAGAAATCAAAACATTTTTTGTATTTAAAATAAGGTGCAATTCTTATAGACTCTCCAGAGAATAAGAGTATCAGGGGAGAAGGATAATACTATCTTTAGTTTTCATTCTAATGTCTTACCTGAGGCCATAGAGAGTAAGGTGATAAAATTTTCACTTACACAATGTCTTTCTGATAGAAGGGAGATCAAAAAGCAGTTCTCACAGAAGGGAAGAGAAGAATGCAAACATTATTATTATTAAAGGATTTATTTCAGTAACAAAGTTGAGTTTTCCTATGTAAAACTGCAGAGGTGGGCTTAATGAATCCCTGAATTTTAAGATGCAGAACAAAAAGACCTAGATATCTATATCAGATTAAATAAAGAAAATAAAGCTTACTTACATCATGTTTTCTCTGAGATTTATTTGGATAAGGAAATTAAGCTTCAGCAATGTGCAGTCTAACTTCATATCCAGTGAGATGTATTGGAAGCTGTGTTGTTTTGGTACCGCCTTGAGAAAAAGAAAACAAAACACTAAACTGGCACTTAATGCATTATCAGCAGGAGTCCTGGTTTTGATCAATACCACGCTTCATTCACCCCAAAGAATGGTAACATGATGTCCCCATTGTGCTTCCTAATAACACATCTCTGTATGTGAGAAATGTAATCGTCATTTCACAAAACGTGGAGCACATTGTGTGAGATGAGGTCTTATATTTTTACATATTTTGACAAATGCAAGATTATCCTTATTTGTACAAAAAATGTGTTTAGTTCTAAAAATGCAGCTATTTTTTCTAGTGCAAGGAAGATGAGATTTAAAGTAATTAATATTGAAAGCTATAAGTTTTATTTATGGTAAAGCAACATAATCCTAAATTACTTACACATGTTCGGATGCAGTTTATACACATATCTGAATGTGGTTCATTGCAAACAATACACTTAATTTTTTGTTAATTCAAATGATAAATCTGATCTTGTAATATTTCAAAAAGATTCCTTTTTCAAGGTGGAGATGATTGCATGTTTATAACTTAGAAAAGCAGATACTAATTTATATTAACAATTGAAAGAATAAAATTCTATTAGAAATAGTATTAGCATCTGTGGTATAGTTTAAATAGCTCTGATGTTTTTGTTGAACAAAGGCTACTCAAATCTGCTCTATCTGCTTTTTTGCCCAGCACGATTGTTAATTGTCTAGGAAATCTTTACTTACAAAGATGATTGCTGTCCTGAATTTGAGTTTATACAATTTGGGTGACATTGGTAACCAATCATAGAAGTCAGAGTTCCTGGAGGAAATGCCCTAGCATTTATGTTCCAGACAGAGCTGGTGACACTGGGGTATTCAGTGCCTGGGCAAGTATTCTTCTGGTAGTTAGCCAGGTGGTTGTAAATTTTTAAGTGATACTTTTTTGTGTACTTTTTTAAAGGAAAGTTATTGGTTGTCTGAGGTTCTGCTACTTATTGATAAAAACAGCTGCAAAGTATTTGGCTTCTCTGATTCTTGATCCTCTAACATGTAAAACCAAAATAGTGATAGTTGTAGAATTGCTTGGGAGATTCTAGGAGAAAAGGAATGTGAAAGAGCTAAGCCCGGGGCCTGGGACCCTTGAAGCCCGGTGGATGTTTATTCTGCTTCTCCGCCCCTGCTCCTCCCAAGACACTCCCAGCTCCCATGTCCGATGCTGTTAGGTGGCATCCAGCTTCTCCCTTGCTCCCTCCAGCCTGAACCTACAACCACACAAAATGATCTCTTCTTTGGAGGCATCTCTGGTTCCACCTTAGACCAAAGATTTCAATGAATGGCATTAAATTCTCTAAGAACAATCATAGGCATCATTATATTCCCAAACCAGCTGGAGGACAAAAAAAAAAAAAATCTTGTTATTACATAATATACACAGAACAGGATAACAAATATCCTCTGAATATGACCCTCCAGAAACATAACTTTCCTCACCTTCCTGTCATCTCTGCTGACTTAGTAGGAAAGAATGTCTTTAATTTAAGTTCAGTAGATTTAAAGATGGATTTTCAGGGTACCAGTGATACAAGGGGAGACCCTAAAAAACTGGAATTGTCTCCTGGAGGGCAGTCCCCGTCTAGTATAGGCTTCCCTGCTAAGTGATTATTCTAGGAACCCACCTGTATCAGTGTACCAGCTGGTGGTGTTGTGAGAGGCTGCATTCAGCTTCAGTGAATTTTTTTGAAGACAACACATTTGCCCCATTTCATGATGGCTGATTTATGAGCACACCTCCCCATACCATGTTGAATGTTCAGCAGTTTTTGACCAGAAACAGCAGGAACTCTATGTCCCACCCTCCCTATTCACCCAATATCACCCCAAGCAACTTTCCTTTGTTTCCCTGAGTGAAAAATGTCCTCAGAGGGAAACGTTTTGCTGATGTGGAAGAGGTGAAATAAAAAATGGCAGAAGCACTAAAAGGTATCAAAATTGATGAGTTCAAAAACGTTTTTGAGCAGTGGAAAAAACATTTCTATAGGTGTATTACATCAAACGGAGAGTACTTTGAAAGTGACTGAAGTTTAAATATGTAAGAATAAATACACAATTTTTTATAAATAAGTTCCAGGTTTTTTGGGTCCCCTCTCGTATGTCATTTTAGGCTATTTCATGAAAGAAAATACTCTAGTCAAATCACCCAGTTCCCCAAAAGAATGATGATATGGGTAGAGGTCTGAAAGTATAGGGTGCATAAGTTTGGCAATGATTGTGGAAGCTCTGCAAACCCTAATGTTCTATAAATACTTTCTGTGACTAGTTTATAAGAGCATTCCCATTCTTTCCTGATATAATTACAATAACTAAAAAGCTGGCTAATTAAAAGCTGTTCATTAATGGAAGACAAGGAAAAAACACCTGCTAGTATTAACCATTTGAAAACAATATTTAGTATAGAAAATACAAACGAAATAATTCTAGCTTGTTGCAGATAGTTTTAATAGGTAATTAATCATGGTCTTAAGCAAGAAGAAGCCAAAAACCAAAATAGCAGCATATTGAATTGTCAGTTGTCACAGAAATTTAGAATAAAGCAGGATTTATTTTAATGACAAATGATGTCATAAAATACTTAGTTTGAAGGGTTTCTAAATATAATATTATAAATGTTATAATTGCAAGTATATGAAAATAACTGAACTGAAACTGAAAATATTTCTTAGATACAAAAGGCTATTGTTTTCACTGAATTGAGTGACAAATTTGATTTTTCTAATTATTAAATGTGATTTTTTCCATGCCATTAATGATTCTGTGTACATTTTATGGGTAAATTTCCTAAAAGCACAATCAGAAATTTTACATACAACTTGCCAGAAGAAGACTCTGTGCATAGTGCTCCCATCAGAAGGCAGAGCTGAAAAACATCTTAAAAAGATCTTCCTCGCTTCCTTCATATCTTGGGGCCCTGTGAGTCTTCAACAAAAAAGATTCATATTTTCCAAACTCAGTATGAACCCAGAGGTCCCAGTAGAGTTTTACTTGTGGACATTATATATGTCGTGAAGACAGAACTTGACTTCTAATAAGTTAAAGGAGAACATAGAGAAAACTGAGTGTCTGAGACTCTTTCATATAACTGCTTGACTGAATTGACTACCAAATTAAAATATACTTATGAAATAAAATGGGAACCAAAGGAAACAAAATATATTAAGTAGAACACTGGCAAAGCCTAATAATGAAAATAAATAAGACCATTAGAGACACTAATGTTAAAACACTGTGTTTTCAAATAATAAAAAGGCAGCAATATCTCCTCCTGGGACTTCATAAAATGAGCTTTGGACCTACTGTTTGTTCACAATGAAGGTAAAAATAGAAAGAAGGGGTAAACAAATGTCCCAGGCTTGCTCTGATTGTATTATATTCTCTCAAAAAGATCAAAAAGGAACATACAAGAAAAGTTCCCTGCAGATTCTTCAAGAGATTATTTCTAGACTCGTAGGACAATAGGTGAACATGGTGAATGCAAGGTTGAACAACTTGAGATTCTGGAAAAATCATGCCAGGAAAAATAGCTAAATCTTCTCCTTCCCAGTCTTTCCACCTGCTGACAGAATGCATAGGTTGGTGCTTAATGGGTTGGAGGCGGGGCAAGACTAAAGGCAAAGACATTAGGTAAGAGGCTGTTACGGCAGTCCAGACAAGAGACATCAAGCACCTGGGCTGTGGTCACCTGGATGCACTGAAGGAAGGCAAGAGGATGGGTTACATGGCTATTTAGAAAGGTAAAACATCTGGTTTTGCTGAATAAATGGAGAGGGAGACAAAAAAGGGAAGGAGTCCAGCATGATGCCCAGATTTTGGGTTTGAACAGGAATGGAGTATAGCCTATGTGAACTGCCTTGGAAATACTCAGCAACATGCAGTGTGCAGCTGGGGTGTGATGCTGACCCACTACCTTGGCACAATAAGTCCCAGGGAGATCAGGGGATGTTTTCTTCACCTCTTGGATGTGCATAATGCATCCTTAGTGGTTGGGACATTTCCTAGGGCTCTCACTCACTTCCAAATTGTCTGGGGGAAGATGGAGGAATAAATAGGTAGGACACAGGATGTTTAGGGCAATGTAATGACTCTCTATGATGTTATAATGGTGCTGACATGTTGTTAATTTGTTCAAAATTAGAAGGTACAAAACAAAAAGTGAACCCCAATGTAAACAATGGACTTTGGGTGATAACGCAGTGTCATTGTGAGTACATCAATTTTCACAAATGTACCGCACTAGTGGTGAGTGTAGATAATGGAGCAGGCTGTGTCCAATGGGCCAAAGGGTATATGGGAAATCTGTACGTTCTGCTCAGTTTTGCTGTGAACTAAAAGTACTCTTAAAATAAAGTCTAATTCAGAAAAAATGACAGTGATTGGAGCTGAAGCAAAGTGCATACCTACAAATCTCGAGTCTCAGGCCTAAGTAAAGAGGTGAGAAGGTGAGAGTGGTTTGAAGTGGGAAATAGGCCGTGACACATTTTAGGATGCTTTAACGATCGAGGTGCCCCACAATTCTGTGTAAGGATCGGAAAAGAATAGAATAGAGACATTTTAGGAAATAAATCGCAGAAAGAAACTGAGAGACACCAATTTCTTTCTTATGTGAGTGTAAATATAAGATCTGCTCTATGGGGGCAACTCTAATTCCTATGTTCTAGAAAACTCAAGAGCACATATGAGTGTACACTAACTGCTCTTTTTCAGGATATTTAGATTTTCTTTCTTTCTTTTTTTTTTTTAACTTTTCCTTAGTCCCTGGGACATACTACATCTAGACTGGAACATATACATGAGTAGATTTTCTACTTTGAAGCTGAAATTCTACTAGGAATTGAAAAACAAATCATTCAATACATTTTAATTGAATGCTGCCGTGTTCCAGACACTGTTCTAAATGGTGGAGCCACACTAGTAAACAAAACAAATAAAATCTTGACCTTCAGGGGGTTTACATTTAGGTTAGGGAAGAGAGGAAATAAACATACAGCTAAGATTATAATGCATACGTGCTAATAAAAAGAAGGAAGAAGAAGGGGCTAGAGGGCGACCAGGGACAGAGGCGGTTGCTCTTTTCCCCAGGGCGGTGAGGAGATGTTAGCGAATGAAGGGCTCATGTGCCAACTGGGAGGAAGGGGGCTTCCAGCAGAGTGAGGAGCAGGGCGTTCTCGATAGGCTGAGGAATAGCGAGAAAGCCAGAGAGGTTGAAACAGAGACATTGGAGGTCAGTCAGGGAGGTACCCAGTGGCCAGGTCATCCAGTACCTTCTAGGCTGCTACTTATCTGCTGCTACAAAGCAAATCACACCAAAATCTGAAAACCTCAAGTCTAGGATGTCCTCCCTCACTTGTCCGGCATCTCTCCTGTCACGGTTTTCCATGTGGTCGTCTTCACATAGTGGCTGAGGTATTCCAGGAGGATGAGCTTTACGCCTCTTAAAACCTAGGTTTGGGGCTTGCTCAGTGTCCCCTCAAACATACTTTATAATCCAAGGAAGTCACAGGCCAGCATAGATTCAGGAGGGAGGGAAAGGGACTCTACCCCTTATTGGGGTGAGGAGCAAAGCATCTGTGGCCATTTAAAAACCCTCTCATAGGTTGTAGTAAAGAGGCTTAGAATTTTTTTGTAAGAGTCATGAGAAGCAATAGGAGGATTTTCAGTAGAGAAGTCATATGAGCTAAGTTTGTTTTTCAAAGATCACACTGGCTTCTGTATGAAGAATAAACAAGAGAGCAGTTAGGGGGCTAACACTAAATAGTATTCTCTCTGGTATCCATTAAATCTACAGAAAAAAAAGCTGACAGCTTTTAATAGAGTTGTTATTGTTATAATCTATGGGCTTCCTCATGGTTCAGCTTGCTGCAAATTAATATAAAGTGGTTAGGACATAAAAATAAAGCTTTTTTTTTTTTTTCATAAAAAGACAATGACCTCCCTGTGCTGTATTTTCACTTTCATTTATTTTAGGTTAAATTTAGTTTTTAACATTAAATAATCAACAGCTTTCACATAAATATGTTTCTAGTTTCTCTTGAAGTACCAAGTGTAGAAATTGCACGAAATTCTCCATGTTGCACTGGTACTTTGTCATTTAAAACAAGAATATTATAGTTATATTAAACAAGTACTTATATCATGTCTTTGTCTGAAGAACTTCAAGCACTATGAAAATACTCTGTAGTAGAAACAACCATTTACATTATTAAGTGTGGAAATCCTTGCAGGCATGTGCACAGTTCATAGATGTGCATGTATTACATCTGCCATAACTATCTATAGCTTTCTAAGTTCAAAATTGCTGTCATTTTGATTTCATCTTCTGTTTTATTGGGTTTCTTTTGTTGATTTTTGTTTTCATCACAGTTAGTGCGGAAAAGAAGACCACATATTGAGTGAAACTAAATTAAAGCCTGAACAGAAGACACCAGAAAGTGCTTTGGCTAGGAGAGAGGGGAGGGCAGAGCTGGGGCCTGTCAGGAGGCTGCCCTGCCCTGCCCAGGGGGCGGTCTCCGGCGGGGAGGGTCTTAGTGATTATCTATTTCGGTTTCTCCTTTCATAACCAAGAAAGTCAGTCTTCAAAATGCTGTGAGGGACCCATCCCTGAAGACCTATGGGCAGAATGCAGCCTGCAGATATGTTTTGTTTTACCTTTGATACATTTTATTTTCAATTAAATTTAGTTTTCAGCATTAAAAAAATGAAGGGCTTTTACATAAACTTATATTTCTGGCTTCTCTTGAAAAATCATGTTACCTTAGAATACTGGATTTTTCACAGCCTTCCCCACCAAGTCTGCCACAGTCATTTCTAACCCTGCTTGAACTTCAGTGACATTTTATTGCAACCTCTGGGTCACACAGATTTAATGGCAGAGATGAGACCAGAAGCTCTTACCATGTATTCTTCCTGTTCTTTCTTTATTGCCTTTCTTTGTGACTCTCATTTTACTGATATTTCTTTTTCTCAGACAATATCCTTTCAAATCTTGCTTTTCTTCTCCAAATTGGATAAAGAAGTTTGTGGATATTGCATTTTATTAAAACCACTCCCCACCCTTCTAATTTAAAAAAAAAATTCTATAACACACTGAACAAAAGGCAGACGGGGTCATTTCAGATAAGAACCATGGGGGGCCATCAGCTGACATGGAAGAGCCCAGCGAATCCCCTCCCTAATGAGGGCCACCGTGAGAGTGACTCCAGAGGAAAAGAAGCCATCATAAACTCTAATAATCATATCTGGCTACTTCTCGCTTCAGAGTTTACTCATTAGAAAGCATCATATCTTTTAGACTTTTACTAATATTCTATAAAAACATCACTTTCTGAGTGCGGAGGCATTTTACAGTGGAATGATTCCTGCTGCCAAGCAACAAATTAAAACAAAAGCATTCTGTGTAGTCTTACCCAGATTCTAGAATATGCATTAGATGCCTTAGATTTGATCAATTCGGCCAAAGCATTGTACTTACAAAAGGGTTCATGTTAACTTTAAAATGTCTTTTTTCAATAACAGATGAAGCTCCATGAATGGTATCACATATTATCCTTTGACATATTTACATGGGATGCTTGCCTCCTTTCTTTTAACTTTATTTTCAAACAAATGTGTAGGTGCTCTTACTACGGCCTCTCTGTATGTCACAGTGTTGTTTATAATTAGCCATTTTGTGTCTTTGACTGACACTTGTGTTAAACAAAGCAAGAAATTCGAAGAGCTACTGTGTGTCTCATGTAAAATACTACATCCCATATACTCTAACTGAGGCAATAAATTGCCTATTTGTGTATATTAACACATATGTGTGTCAAAATCACCACACCTACACACACTGAGGCAGAACGACTGCCTCCACACTTCTCCAGAAGAATCATTAACTAACACTTAGAAACTATTAAAGCCATATTAGTCACCAAAAAGAAGAGTAAGTTTTGTAAGAGATATAGTAAACAAATAGTCTGGCCAAAGTGTTTGTCCCGTCATTGAAATTTATATCCCTATAAATGATGGCAGAATAAAAATATTGTCAATCTTTTATTGTCTCACTAGAATTAAAGGGACTAATAATAGTTTGCAGACATCTGTCACAGAGGATGTCTAAGATGCCTTTGGACAATTGCTTTTTTTATTGACCTGTTATTTGAAATATGATCAGATGGTGTTGCCCTGGAGACCTTACCCCACAGATCTCCTTAACCCACACTCACTGCCCTGCTAACTGTGAAGCTTAGAGTCTTCTCTTGTACTATGTTATCTGGCTCTTCCTCTAAGTTATACATTATTAAATCAATTTATATGTGATTAGCGGGATCATGTCTTTACATGTCTTCTAAAAACTCCTAACCTATCTCTGAGTACATGCAAAATGTCAAGGAGTATAAAAAGGTGAATGAGCTCAAATTACATCAAAGGACACCTGTCCTCCTCTTAGGTATTAAAGCCCTTCTAACTCCATCTCCAGCTACCTTTCGAAGCTGGCCTCCGTTAACCAATCTGCTCTGGCCAAACTGGTCCAGAACCAGGGTCTGAGCAGGCCTGCAACTTCTCAGCTTTCTTAGCCTTTACCTGAATTCCCAGTGCTATCTTCACCTCACTTCTCATCTTTTAAGACTTTGTTTGTATCACTTCCACTTTGTTTAAATAAGCTCTACCTCGGGACAACTGAGCTAATGTCTAAAAAGTAAAATTCATGCCCTGAGCCCAACCCGGGCTCCATGCTAGCAACTCATGGATCCTATTTTCAGGGAACTTGCCGTCCAGTGAGAGACCCTGGGGCCACACTGTGCGCTGCGTGCGAAGCTGGATGATCAGAGGCACCTGAGGAAGCAGTGTCGTAGACATGGTGGTGCAAGGAGAAAAGTGGGGAGGGAGGAGCAAAGATCCAGAGAGCAGTAGGAACAGGATGTCCCTGGGCGAGCGCAGATCCTGAAGCGGGGAGGAAAAAATGGTGAGGGATGCAGCCGGGTAGGTGAGCAGGAGGGGACCTCAAAGATCCAGGTGTGCGATGTGAAGGAGTCCGCGCTTTGCTCTGGGTTAGCGGAAAACACCGTAGTGACCAGAGAGATCATCTCTGAGATCGCTTCTAGCTCTGAAACTGCCATTTTCTGACTCCAACTCTCTTGTCCTTAACACATAGCCCAAAACTAATTCTAAGGGCATAGTATTCTTATTTATATCTGTATCTGTATCTATATCGTATTCTCAACAGTGGACTTTGTAATAATAGTTAATTAAAAATGCTTATCAGTTTTCTCGTATTTCTTTTTAAAGTATATTATGAGGAGGCAGAAACCTCATCTTACTTGATGTTTATCCCTACAGTTTCTAGTACTATAAATATTTATTGGATGAGGGAATGAAAGCTGTGGGTGGGGCCCCAGCCTGAGTCTAAGGAAACTTCATTTCAGTAGCCCAAGGCTCATGCTAAGAACCTGAATGAAAACACATTCCCCTTTATTTTTTGCTGCACAAGTACCGAAAGCCCACGAGGTGCCAGTACCTGCGCGTACAATATTGGACATGACGGTTACAGTCACTGACCCCTTGGATTTTACATTCTGCCCTTTCTCGTTCCTCTCTGCACTAGCCCCTGTGATTTTAAAGGTTCAGGAAAATCAGAAGACACTCCTTCCACAAAAATCATGGGGAATAATTTGAGAGGATCTGGAAGCCCGATGCATACATTTTTGGCTTATTGGAAAGAGCATGGAACGCCATGCCAGACAGCTTTGGTTTGAATATTCATTCCGTTGTGAAGACGTATTCACTGTTGCACATTCTACCTTTCTTCTCTAAATCTGTTTGTCCATCAGAAAGCCTCACTAGGGTTGCACATGGCCTTTGTTGGATGTCCAGTAGATGTTAGACATCAGTTTCTCATCCTTCTGTTTCTATTTTCATGAGGGCCTGATTCCTTCACGGAAGCAGAGAGATGAAAATAACCCACAGTAGGCCACTGAGGTCTTCCTGGTCTCAGATGTCGAGGGAGCAGAAAATAATCTTAGGTCCAGTACCAGCCTGCACAACAGTGGACAAATGCCAGCACTAACTGTCAGAGCACATGACTAGGGAGGATAGGAATTTTATCTCTAGTTTTATCTGCATTTTATTTTAGTTTTAAATGTCTTACAATTACCTGGGAGGCAGGTATTAACTCACATCTATTTAACAGAGGAGAAATTTGAGGCTGAGAGAAGCTAACTTGCCAAAAGTTATACATAACTGAGATTTGACTCAAAGCCCATTCAACATCAAAGTCCAAGCGTTCTTCAACAACCACAATGCACTACCACTCTGTCAATCATGAAAAAAGGGAAGTGCTATCTTTGGTGTTCTGGTCTACTACTGATTGTAAGCGATAAAAAGCAGAGACGTGGTTTTAAAGTGTAGGAAAGTACATCAAAAAGAAATTACACTGTGACAGCTGTGCTCAGAAGCGCAAATAAGCACATCCACCCGTATTTCTATTTTATAAAGGAGTCATTATAAAAAGCAATAATAAATTACACAAAACTAAACCTTTGAGGGAATATAACCTGTATATAGAAGTTCTTCTTGAGGTAGAAATGGAAGAATTAGGATGACCAGTCACTCTCGTGTAAAAGGATTTTCTGATGCAGTGTCACATGGCTGCTCCTTTCACGAACGAACGTTCCTGTATTCTTAATGCTTTACGTGCATTTATTTGGACCCAGTAGAAAGCGAGGGGGTGGTAACGACGACGATTCGCTAACCGTTGCTTCACTTTACCTTCCCAATAGCAGAGAGAGAAGGTCTCAGAGCTCTGAAGCATCTCTTCTTGTCTCTTGCTCCTTGCTCCTTCGCTCGCTTCCCTTCTTTACCTAGAAATATTTGGTAACATTAAGTCATCTCAGAAAGAATTTCCTTTCTCTAATTAACTGTAAAATAATAAGCATGTCTGCACATGAGCAAGCCCCTTCCCCTCTTTTTCATGAATTTTTTGCAAAACAGTTCCCTGGGTGCTATTTATATCTATGGCAGGAAGCTCCCCACAGAAACTGGAATCTTTGATAAAAAAACAGTTCTCTTTTGGTTCAGTCGGTGGTAGAGATTAGAAATTTACACCAAGGTTGAACACACCAGTTTTCAAAAATGAACATTAGAAAAGGACATGTCTCGTTACATGGAGACGATCTATTCAAAACTTTAAATGAAATATGAAGAGGAACTAAGAGAATTTTAGAATCCCATTTTTTAGTAGGCTGTTCCCTTTGGTTTATTGATTATCAAACGATCCTAATATTAAAACAAAATGCAATTGCTATTCTTCATAAGGTCAGGTTTTGAGGCTTACTAAAAACACTAATTTTGAAAATTCTGTCTTCCCTTAGTTAACCGTTGTGTGTACCATATTAACTACTCATTTCAAGGGAGTCTGGTGCCATTTGAGTGATAGTGACCCACCAAGTGAAGGGACATCCGTCACTTGTGCCATGGTGTTTCCTCCAACATTGATACTGTTGAGAATGTTGAGAAACTGCAGCATTTTTCAAAAGATCCTGGAGAACAAGAAACTTCTTTTAACTCTCAACCAGTGAACTCGATCCCAGAGAAGATTTTTAAAGTGTTTGTAAGTTATCAACAAGGACATTGCCTTAATCAAATTCAGCTATGCCTTATGCGTAGACCTTCCCCCCATACCGCAGTCTGACAGCTGAGACCTGCCTAGAAGGACCCACTGTAACATGTCTATAATAGCGGAATAGAAGAGGTGGGGGCAGGGTGCTATAAATAACATGGCACTTACTGTTAATGATTTGTAAAAGTATAATTTTGTGTAATTACTTAGACAAAGATTTTGAAATCTTGTTTATCAAATAAATCCACTATAAGCTAGAAGGGAAACCAATAAGCTGAATGACAGAAGATATTTAACAGGAGCGTGGTGATGATTGTCTGTCCAGATCTGCCGCCTACACGGTGCATTCCCTCAACCATCTGAGCTCCACTTCCCTCCTACGTAGAGTTAAGATAATATTACTTAAAACATATGGTAGAGAAATGGCATTATGAAAATCAGTTGTTAGGGTGCCAGGTACATAAATTTAGTCAGTAATAATGATGTCTGTACACCGACTACTTTTCATAAACCAGACACTAAGCAATAACCTTTATATCTTATATGAAAAGCATTATTCTACTCATTTCAGGAAACTGAAAATCAAAGTAGTTTATATTAATCAAAATTGACAGTAACGGGATGACATTTAACAGAGATTAACCTGAAGTTTTATTTGTGTCCCCAGAGGTAATTCCAAAAACCAGAAGGTATAACTTGGTAAAATATGTGGAAGTTACTTACAGTGTTTGAATGTGTATGATCCCAATGTGAATCACAAGTGTGATTGGTGACCACAAAACAGCCAACCTGTCTAGGTGACCTTAGCAAAAGTAGAATGGTTAACAGCGAAGAACATGGTCGCCCCTCCATGCTTTACCCTAATCGATCCTCGCTGGGAAGCTCATGTTGTCTGGGGGACTGCAAAGACAGACTACTTAGCCTGTCACAGTGACAGGCTGATTTAAACCCTTAAAACTGTGCCATTTGTAAAAGGATTGAGAATCTTAACAGTGAAAAAATTATAATGGGAATGTCATTATTGTCTTTAAATATATGACAGAGTATCCCATGGAGGAAACCAAGATTTGGTCTGTATTGTCCCAAAGTATTGATAGACTTACCTGAAAGTGGTCAGTCCTGGAAATTAGAAAGTGTCAGTGTCTTGGCTCTATCATCTGGCATGGATAATCTTAGAGGTAATTTAATATATAATACCCTTTTGTTCAGGCCATCTTGAAAGTTTTTTCCTTGTTTTACATTTCTACTATATTATCTTGGTATAGGTTTTTTAAAATATTGCTAGAATTCATTTGTCTTCTTGAATTTTTCCATTAGTGTCTTTCATCAGTTCTAAAATACCTTCAGGTATTATTCAAATATCTTCTCTAACCCACTCTTCTCTTTTTTCTTGTCCTTAAGCTCTGTTTTAAATGTATGTCAGATAATCTTACTCTATACTCTGTGTTTCATAACACTGTTTCTCTCTCTTCTTTTCTTTGTGTTATATTTAGGATACATTATTCTGATCTATTTTCCAGTTCAGTAATTTTATCCTCAGCTGGGTCTAATATGCTGAAGTTCATTTTAAGTGTACATTGGATCCTTGCAGTCGCTGGATGACTGACTAAATCAGGTAACTATACACTTGATTTTTTATGGATTGACTTAAAATATGCTTCTCTAATTCCAGAATCTCCTGCCTTGAAAATTACTTGTATACTCTATGTTAATATTTGATTTAACCTGGAAGATAATGTATATAGGCAATAAAGTTATAGTCACTTTAACTTAGGATAGCAAATATCTGATGGGATAGCTCTAAAACACTGAACCATAGTTTCAAGAAATTGAATTTCTCCAAACAATTAAATTTTTATTCCATATTTTGCATTTTTAAAGGCATAATTCTCTTCCCACCTTTCATCCTTAATTTTTTCAAAGTTCTCCAAATAAAAGTTTGATATATTTAATTAGTATTACCTCAAAACAGATTGTAAACGCATGTATAGTTTTATATTTAATGTCATTTTTTTCAAAAATTTTGTTTTCCAGGAAATTAAACTTATGAAAATATTACTTTTTATATATGTTTTTTGTTCATTCATAAAGTGAGAATCATGCAATGAAAGTGAGAGATAGCAATGTTACAATGCTGAGATCTATCTGGTTTTCTTCTTATAAGTTATTATAACAGTAAAAAAAAAATCTTTATCAAATTCATGCTGGAGTCAACTTTTGGTTTGAGTAAAATGAGGGCTGACTTAAAACTGTTAGGCATGCAGAAATGCCCAGAAGAAATTGGTTTTCTTTTCATTTCTTCAGTGATGTGCTGGATGTTAGAGTCTATCCAGACATATTTAAAAAACAATTTTAATTTGAGTAGATACTTCTCCATGAATTCATTGTGAACCTATTTTTTTTCAAAAAATCATTCATAGCATTTGTACTTTCACAGAGATACTGAAATATTTTCACTACCCAAATAAGTGGTTGTGAAACTATGGGTCACACACATGTGATGCATGATAGGTTTTTAAAGTACATGTAAAATCAGAAATTAAAGAAAATAGCCTTAGAGAAGAAGAAACGCTACTCCCTGGTAATTAGAAATGGATAGAGTCAAGAACTGCAGTAAAATTTTTTCTAAAGATATCCTTTTGGACTATTTCTAGCATTTTCTCAATCCTTCTAGTTCCTCTGGGAAGGTTTTATTTTTTAATTTTTTTTATTGTTGTTCAAGGACAGTTGTCTCCCTTTTCCCCCCGCCACTACCCCCCACCCCACTTGTCTCCACCTCCAACTCTCGAACCCACCCCCTTTGGCTTTGTCCATGTGTCTTTTATACATGTTCTTTGATGGCTCTTCCCCTATTATAGGAAAGTTATTTATAAACACTAAGAGATAAGATATGGTATAAGAAGTAAGAAAATTTCTATAGCAAATCCTTAGATTTCTTTCAATCTTTATCTATGTTTATTAAACAAGACCCTTTCACTCAATACAAGTTCCAAGAACCCTTAACAAAATGGCTAAGGTACATTGACTAGTCAAGGGATAACCTTGGCTTCAGGTAAGTGGATATTGTCATCAAGGCTTGGTCTCTCTCTCATCATCCTTCTTTCCTCTGCCCTTTGTACCAACTTCTCTCTGGCAACCATTCTTCATGTGGTAGCCCCCAGAAGCTACAAGCTTATAGCATGGCAGAAAGAAAATGTCTCCTTCCCAGTAGTGCCAGAAACTGTTCCAGATTGTATACTGTTGGATCTACAAAGAGCCTGGGTTCTTTCTAAACCAGTGACCAGGATCACTGGGACAGAAAACACTGATCGGCCATAAGCCCCCTACCCAGACACAGACTTATAAAGTCTGTGGAAGTTGGGGTACCAGGGGAGATCAGCTCACACATACACATGAATGGAGATAAGGAGGAAGATGGTCCCCAAAGCAAAAGTGTGTCATTACCAGAAGATCGAATAGTCATTTAATTGAATAATCAAATATTGCACAGGTCCACATAACATGACATGTAAAGTAAGAGAGCATGTGCATCAAGCAAAGCCTTTAAAAACATGCCTCCCTGAATGTTCCAAGTAGACTAAGGAAAAGTTCCTGATGTTTTGTGAAAATAAAGGTTCTTTTTCTCAAATATTATCTCAAAAAGTATTCTATTTTTATTGATCAAATTTGACTGAACCTTGTAGCTTCATGATTACAGAGTTTGAAAATGACCAGAACAAAAGAAACCTGATTAAAAAACTTGTCTTTTGATGGACATCTTCAGCAGCTGGAAAACTATGTTGAATGCAAAGAAGCTAATTTGACAAAGATTAAAATAAGAACTTCTTAATATAATAAATGTTGAGCCCTGGCCAAGTGGCTCATTTGGTTGGAGTGTCATCTTGTGCTCCAAAATGTTGCGAGTTCAATTCCCAGTCAGGGTACATGTGGGAAGAAGCCAACAGATTTCTCTGTATCTCTCTCTCCCCACCCTCCTTCCTCTCTCTCCATAATTAATAATATATCCTTGGGTGAGAATATATATATTGGGTGAGACTACATATATATATATGTATATATATATATATATATATACACATATATATATGTAGTCTGTCCAGAATGAGTCCAGCCATTGTTAATATAATGAAAATGGTTTGCCAAGGAGAGTAGACTGGAATGCACATGCGTGAACAACGATGACTTCACTGTACTAGTCAGTGGGGGTGGTAGACACCATTGAGTGAGCATGTGTATTGTGTGGCCATTGCATTCAAAATGACTTAGCAAGTAGAACAATGAATCTGCATGAAATTTTGCATTAGGCTTGAACATTTCTCCATGGAAACTATTCCAATAATTCAGAAGGCTGCAGCTATAGGCTGCCGGTGATTGGCAGCTTCATCACAACAATGTGCACAGTCATGCATCAAATCCCCCAGGTGACTCGGCCCCCCTACAGCCCAGATTTGGTGCCCTGCAACTTCTGGCTTTTCCCAGAACTAAAATCACCTTTGAAAGAGAAGAGATTTCAGACCGTCAATGAGATTTAGGAAAATAAGACAGGGCAGCTTATGGTGATTGGGAGAAGCTGTGTGAGGTCCCAAGGTGCCTACTTTGAAGGAACTAAGGCATCATTGGCCTACGTACAATGTTTCTTGTATCTTCTTCAATAAATATCTGACTTTTTCCATAATAGATGTATGGGTACTTTCTGGACAGCCTCTGTCTGTCTGTCTGTCTGTCTTTCTCTCTCTCTCTCTCTACACACACACACACACACACACACACAGAGCCTGTTCATGAAAAAAATGTAATTTTAGATTTCAAAAAGTTCTTGAAAATCTTCAGATACAATCACATACCTAAATAATTTTCACGAGTATTTTAAAAAGATTTAGTTGTTGGATTGGAAGGACTTAAAAAGTCACAAGTATCAGAAATTGCAGAGGCCACTGATTTACTCACACGGCTATTCATCTCACGCCTGCCACAGCGGCCCAGGAACTGTCTAGCTCTCTGCTCTGCGCGCACTTGCCTTAGGTGCACAGGGTCAACGCTTCTTATGCTGGCACAAACTGCAGGTAATATTACAAGTAAGTGATAATCTAGACTTGCAAGGACAAGGCAGAATCAAAAACATCTGAACTGATGAACTGAAGTAATTCCTAAGTCATATTCGATCGAGTAAAATAGATCACCATGCAACTTACAGAGCATTGTCTTTTAAAGAAATTACATATGATGTTCAGTTTCAAAAAGCCCCAAGCTCTTGTAGAGAAATTTCAATCTAACAAAAAGGAAAAAAAAAGAGGAAAGTAGATATGGCTATAAAGGGTGTAGTCAATGGTCACAAACACTAATCAAAGGAATAATTTTTATGCATAAAGGAGATTCTGATATTCCCTTGTAAAAAACAGAACGTTAACAACTAAGGCCTTTGTTATAATGCAGTTTGTACCCGCCCAGAGCAAGTCACCAGATGAGAATGTGACCCTTGGTCAGAAGAGCACAACTGAGCTTACTGTTAATTTGAACAGACACCGTAGTATAAAACAGACTGAGACCAAAACCTTGTCAGTTAGAATGTAAATGAATCCTGCTGACAGAAAACTCTTCTGCATCCAGAAGCCTGGAGTCATCATGGGAGGCTCTGTGAATGGCTGTAAAAGCTTGCAGAGAGGCAGGGCTTCCCCACATATAGTTTGTGTGGTTTTGAGGAGGTGGGGGAAGTGATGAACACAACAGTGCACTGGAGACAGTGTACCTTGTATGCTATGCAGTGTAGAATACTCTAGAAGACTAGAAGGTGTTTGGTTTCCTGGTTTCTTTTTCTGTTGTTCCCCACCGCCCTCCCCCTGCCCCCCAACCCAACACATATACAAACTCAAGCATTTGAACTTGCAGAAGGTTTCAAAATGAGAGGCAGAGTTGAGGTAAGTAAGCAAATGAAAATTGATGCCTTTCCTATGTTAACAGAGTGATGACTCAATTCATTATTTGCCGGCTTCTAGCATAGTGGTGAGGTAGCATTTTCCAACATTGTTTAAAGTCACTGCCACCTCTATAAAACTGCCCCAAAGTTCTGGTTCTCTACCAATAAAATGGCATTGGTCCTGCCAAGATAGCACAAAGTATGTAAAACAAAGTGGAATCACTCGTGTCAACCAAGATGGGTCTCAGTCAGCCATGACACTTTGGTTCAAGAGGAAACTACAAAGTCAGAGCAGACACATCTGGCAACGAGACACACCTAAGATACCTGCACAGATGGCCAGAACAGTCGTGTCTGCAGAGGGGGACCACCCACAGACAGGCTCCTGGGGAAATTCCCCACTTGCCATCGGGGTACCAAGACACTTACCAAGAGACCCAGAAGGGTGGGGTACACCAATCACCTGAGAAGGTTCCATAAAACTGAGGCAACTATGACTGAGGCGGACTCCAGGCCACTGCTGAGACAGCCGAGCTCCACACAGCCGAGTGCTGCTCCACACCACGCTGATCTCCCGTGGCATCGGCCTCCAGAGGTTGTGCCTGCTGGACTGAGGACTCTGTCCACCCCACTGCCCACCTGCCTACAGAGATTCTGCCTTGCAAGATGCCGACGACTCTCTTGCCCACCATGCTGTCTCCCGGGTCTACAGACTGAGACTCTGGTGCTCAGGTTTGTTATCTTCTAATTCTTTCATGTAATGCCATTATTGATTGTTTCTGAGTGATTGGTATTGTTATTAGGTTAGTATAGATTTGGATTAAATTGGCACTAATAAAATCTGAGTGAATAGTATAGGCACCTGTGTTGGCTTCCTGTTACTTCTCAGTGCCAGTGTCTCCTGTAGGACTGGTGGTCATACAGGTAGCTCAGTGCTTTCAGTTCTTAAGGCCCTGGACAGATATCCAAGTGGGGACCAAAGACTGACTTATAGGAAAGGCTATATCGCAAACATACGCTCCTGACAACTGACTTCAAAATTAGTCTTCTTAGGCTCTGAAGTTACCAAACACTTTGCAGTAACTGAGAAGATAGTTCCCATCACGGGCTCCAGTCAACCAGGTGATGGAGGGAGGAGCAGCTATTCAGAAGAGCTGCCACCAGTAGCTGGTTGAAGCTGAGTTCCTCACACGCAAGGTCACATCTGCCAGAGGTGCTGGGACAAGGAGAACCCAGGCAGCAAGGTGAGGTATGGCCTAAGTCTAGCTGCTCTCGGCATCCTTTCTTACCTCTCTGATGCTTTCTTGGAGACAAAAGTTACCTAGAACACATGAGAAGTTTTTTACATAATGTGAAGAAAACTGTGTGTTTATTCAAATTGGCTGTTAAAAATTTACATTTTCCCCTTTGAATTTGAGAACAATAAGGTCACTATGCAGATCTCCACACTTGGCAGATCCCAAGGTCCTCACTTCTCCCCCCTCACCTACAAAGTTGGTAAAAGTACATCAGTGGTTTCTACCTCATCTGTTCCTCTTTGTAATACAGAATTTCTTCATGAAATACCTCACCACTCACCCAAGTGCACCTTTCTTTCCAAGCACACCAGGCTCTTGTGGTATGTCCAATGTGCCCTTTCTCACTTTCACATATTTTTTTCCCTTCGGTTCCAAATATGCTTGGAAAACACATTGGGTTTGTTTGTTAGTCATACTATAGAGTGAATTAATTTAATTAAAAGATGACTTGCTTTCTTCTTACTGAGCAGGGGGGTCAATTCCAGACTAGATTAGAACAGAAGGTGGAACTATAGGCGGAGGGGATACTCAAAGGGAGGGTTGGGGTCATGAATTTACACAGAGAAACAAGATGCAACCCGAAATCTAGGGCGCATATTGGGTCTGTATAAAGAAAACACAGGCATCACCAGGAGGTGAGAGGGATTCTTAGAAAAGAACCTAATGGTGCCCTAAATACTAATTCCATTTACTCTATAATTTTGCAAATGGGGACCATCTCAGCTTGAAATCATCAGCAGGTAAGAGCAGGAGAGACAGTTATGAAAGGTAATAGTTTGAACCTACACATATTACTTCATGTATTATACTTAAAAACATGAGAATGAATAATGTTTGAAACATATAGTATCACAAAATAAGCCAATTAAACTTTTGTTTCTGGAGAGGTATATCAGGTATATGTACAAGGTAACATACTGACGAAGTTACTGCTTTGTCAATGCCCTTCAGCTTAACTGCTCAAGATGTTTTTTTGGCCAGAGTTTAACCTACTCAAGCTACAGTGGCACCTCGATTCTTGAACTTAATTCATTCCAGAAGGCTATTCAAGAAGTGATTTGTTTGAAAACCGAATCATTTTTTCCTATGTATCAGCATGAAAGGGTTGTTGGGTTGAGAACTGAAGTTTTGTTTGACAACCAAGACTTTTTTTCCTGTGAACCACTAGGTCAAGAACCAAATTGTTCAAGATGGGAGACATTTGAGAATCAAGTTTTGACTGTACATGGATTTTTTTAAATAACTACTGATCTGTGGTTGGAAGTCCATGTGGGGGCTGACTGTATGCATTGATCTATGCCGTTTTATATAAGGGACTTGATCCTCTGTGGATTTTGGTATATGCAGAGGTCCTGGAACAAATTCCCTACAGATACCAAGGGGCAATTAAGTTTTCGATTTTGCAGGGGGTGGTACCCATAACCCCTTTTTTCAAGGGTCAGCTGTACTTACCTAAGAAGACTGTGGGAAGAATAAATGATATAATGAACACAGAGCACAGAGGGAGTGTTTAATACATATTTTTTTCTTTTTCAACTAGTTTACTGTTATGCTTTACCTTCTCCTTTTCCTCCCCTCCTCCTCTAGGTAATAACTTAAACCTTAAAAGGATTTCTCAATAGCATTACCAGACAAAATACAGGGTACTCAGCAAATGCAAATTTGAAATAAACAATAAATAACTTTTTAGTGTAAGTATTGTATGGGATATACTTATAGAGTCAAAACTCAATTCTTGAATGTCTTGGTTCTCAAACAGTTCAGTTCTCAACTAAGTTGTTCATGGAAAAAAATGCCTCGGTTGTCTTCCAAAACTTTAGGTCTCAATTCTCTACCCAACAACTCTTTCATTCTGATACCTGTATGATGAGTCATGTGTCTCTCAGGTAATAAACAAAGGAGATCGAGTTTTTGAAAAAAATCACTTTTTGAACAGTTTTCCAGAATGAATTAAGTTTAAGAACCAAGGTTTCACAGTACCAACATTTTATTTGTCTGAAATTCAAATTTACCTGAGTGACTTGTACTTTTATTTATTAATTTGGCAACTCTACTTCACAAATGTGTGTATAATTTGTCCTAGTGGTGGAAGATTGGGAATTGCCCAAGTAAGTTAGTCATCAGCACTATAAGAAAGCATCTGAGAGAATTCCCTAAGTTTGGGAGGGGCAGTGGCATTCTCTTCATCTCCAGGGATGAGTTCAGCACTGTATCTCATGTTCAGTTATGGAGTTCATTCTCAATGTATTTCCTAAACTAATAAAACTCCTTTTCAAGAATATGGTAATCTAGTGGTCTGGTCACTACACAGAAATAAGTAACAGTAAAAAAAATAATGATACACATAATAAAGATTTAAATAACTGCATTTTGAATTCATCAAGCATTCCAAAGGAATTTTCAACTATCTGTAAATTCAAACCATTAAAAAATATTTTGCCAAATACATTACTTTGAGTATAAAATTTATCTCTGTTTTTAGGAATCTTAAGCCTTTTGCTTGTATCTAATCTATCTTTGAACATAAGAATGATGTTTATATAAAAGTTATTTTTAATGTTCTTTAAAATTTTTGAGTGCTTTTGTCCATTTCCAATGGACTTGTTTTTTCCAAAATACACTATAATTTATATATTACAAAAAGTGCTTTACTCTCACATTGTGGCAGAACATTACCCACCAAAAAAGGATTCCAATTTTCATACTTGGGAGACATCCCTGCCCCTCCTTCCATATCACACATGAATCTGAAGAGAAGACGTGCCCCCACCATTTGGAAGTCATTCTCCAAAATGCCAGAGTTAAGCAGCAACATTATATGTTTTTATCTACAAACATGAGCATGAATATCAGTCTAGATGTGCACTTTTCGACATTATTTCTCATTGTAGGTTTGCTGTTTTAATGTTACTTTAATTGTTCAATTAGTTGTAAATCAAATAGAAACACCTTCTTTTCTAAATAATGACAAACTTTTATATAATTTTAAATGTTTTGACAATATAGCATTTACCATGTTCACCCTGCACTTCACTTTTGGAAATTATTAACATATTTGGCATTCTCAAATTCATTCCATCTTTATTCATTTGCGTGAGTGACAGTAAAATCATGAAGTGAGCTAAGTTGGTCTCTCAGACACCCTCCCACTTATTCATGACCTTGTTTCTCCTTCTTGACACCTCAGACATTTGCGGGAGAAACGAACAAGTGCACATGAAAGCAATCCAGATGGCTACCGTGGAGATGGAGTTTCAGTGACTGACAACACATAGCACTTCATCCCTTTGCTGAGGTAACTGTCCAGGATGGATGGAGGGAAAGAGGCAAGTATTCATCATTGCAACATTGCCTGTCACCTCGAGAAACTGACAGGATGAAACACTGTAGGTTCTGTTTAGATTAAAAGGTTTTCTTTTCTTTTTCTTCACTTCTATGTGAAGAAATCTCATGGCAGCAATGAATATTATACTGACATTTGTTTAATATTTTATGGTTCATAAGAACATTGATAAATCATTTGGGGGGAATTATTGGCCAATGATCAAGAAAAATTCCCTTCTCCCTGTGAGACTTTGAATTAATCAAGCTTTTTGTTTGCTTTGTTTTTCATTCGTTTTTGAATAAGACAGGAAATAAGAGATTCAGAAGCCAAAGGACATACAACAGTGAAAAATGTTTTGTTTTTTAGCCAAATATCATTTTTTATTTTCTCCCAAGATAATATTGATTAAGTATCAGACATTATCCTCAGCCCTCTACTGGGTGGTGTTGCTTTTGTTTCAAAAGAAAAAACATTGAAATGCTCCACCTCTTATTAGTGAAGGGTGGGTAGATAGAACAAGGAGATTCAGCCATGGATACAATCTCTTTCTGTAATACCTGGTCACCATTCCTAAGGGGAAGGGTCGCAAAACTCATTCCTTATATCCTAGACAACTGATAGTGGTTATATTTTATTATAATTTTTCTCATTTGGGAGGCAGTTAAAATGGATTCTGTTATTTTTTTTAATAGGAAATGACAAAATAGTAGCATGTTTTATTTCTCAAGAAAGATAGGAAGTTAAAACTGTGTTCAGAACATCTCAAACTTCCATTCTTTCATTTTTTGTAATGTACAAAACATCTCTGGGCAACAGAATGGCCGGGCCTGTGTTTAACTCTGCCCTAGTATACTAATGATATTTATCAAGCCCCCATTTGCCATGATATGGAAAATCTGTCGTACAGCAAATAGCCAAGAGGCACGAGAGCTGAAAGTGCGTAATTTTCCAGGAGATTCATGGCACCTTGTCAATCAAAGTGTGGTCCTTGGCCCGGCAGCCTCAGCATCACCTGGGAACTTGTTAGAAATGCAGACATTTCTTACTAGAAATATCCCACCGCAAACTTAGTAAATTACAAACTGCATTTTAACAAGACCCTGGGTGATTCGTATGCACATTAAACTTGGAGAAGTACCATCTTAGCGCAAACACAGTATTCGGTTAAATCCTTGCAAGAAACCCACAGGGCACATTATAACCATTATCCTTTGCATGCTTATGAGGGAGCTGAGGCTTTGAAATGTTATTCACAATAACCTTAAAATTCCTCAAGAACACGGCCGTTAGTAATAATACTAATCGTAACGTAACAATAAGAAAAAAAAAACAAAACAGCAGCACAGCACAGGAACGGCTAAGAGGGCCGGCCCTGGAGTCGGACTGCCCGTGTTCAAGTCCTGACTCCACTCCTCAGCAAGTGTAAAATCTTGGGCCAGTTGCTCAAGATATTTGTGATTTAGTTTTCTCAACAGTAAGGTAGGAATTTTGAAAGAGCCTACCTCTTGGTGTTAAGGAGGGGAGGATTAAATGAATAAATTCAAATAAAATGCTTAGACCAGTGCCTAGGATGTAGTACGAACTTGGTGTATGTTAGATAAAGTAACAGTAGGTAGAGTAAGGAGTAGTAACTAACGATTTTTCCACCACGTACCACACGTTTCCTTTGATTCAATCCTCCAAAAGACCGTACGAGATAGATAGAGAAATACGGTTGTCCCCTGTGCCTTGCTGTGGCGGGACTGAGGAGAAGTGGTTTTGCCGGAGAACACACAGCTGGTCCTGTGGAGCTGGCATTAAAGCCCCAAGGCTAGGCTGCATGTGAGTACACCGCTCTCTGGGTGCGGTAAAGGCGGGTCTTTGGAATGCAAAGCCTCTATTTTTCCACCAAACTGCGCTTCTTTCCAGCCATCAATGAGAAGAGCGTTTTTAGATGACAGATGACTCATTAATGCTATTTGATTCAGAACGCGTTTATCAAGCCTTGATAGCTGCCTCTGTTTTGCTCCAGGTCCTGTTCCTTTCCTCTGCCCGGGCCCTAGAGAACACTCTCATTCTTTGTTTGCCTCAGGTTTCAAATCAGCATCAAAATACTCTTAGAAGCTAAGAGTTCCAGCTTCCCTAGGATTCTTCCTAATAAATAGCCTCTTAGCATGTCTGCTTCTAGCCCTTTGTGGGAAATTTGCATTTTGATAGAAAACTTCTGAAGATGAAAAGCCTTAACCTAGAGAATGACTATCTAATGATACTATATCAGGTACAAGAGGACAGTGCCCTCTAGGGTAAACCACAATTAAGGTGGAATAAAAAATTTTTCTAGAGAGCCTCTGATCTCAGTGGGCCTATAGGCAAATGGTGTCCCAGATAACAGCACACCTGCAGAAGCCTTGCCAAAGCAGCGAAGGGGAATGTGACAACCTACGTGCTTTAGCAGGTGTCGATTCTGATTCTTAATTTAACTTCACTAGTGAGTTTCATAACTAAAAATTTCAGAATGATCTGTGATGGCCCAGTAAGATGAAGAATGCCCCCGCGTGAGCGTGGCCTTGAACATGATGTGAGATTGTGGATGGAACCTGCGTAATCAATGCATTTACTTCTGTCGGTCTCGAGGGAAAGGCAGTCTGAATTGAGAAGGCAATACCCAGGAGCCCAATCCTATAGCACAGAATGTCCAACTTTAGGAAATCTGGAGCACAGGCTGGTAAGCCAATGATTCCAGATTTCCTAAACATGCGAGGTACCTTTCCTAATATTTTGTAATATGAAGGACTTGGAAATCTGGGGAAATAAATGCATTTGGTTGTTCTTAATGAGTACACATGCAAAAGGGGCTTGATGAATGTTGGAAGACTCACGGACAAATGTAGGGAGTATTATTGAAGAACAGCCTTTTGTTAGAGTAACCTATTGAAGTCTTTGACAAGATTATAATTCTAAGTCCTTGAACAAGATGTAAAAATAATAGCTGAATCTTGAAAAAGATGGAAACGCCATCTGGATGCTTTGTTGTTTGAAATGGAATGGAATGAGAAGTGGGATTTCTAATTGGAGAAATGGAATTAGGCTAGAGACTTAAGTTTTATAACCATCCCTGTTTAGAGCATTAGATGTTTCTTTCTATTAGAAAAAGCAAAGGAAATACTGCAGGTTGATTAATGACACGTATGATCACAGTAATACAAGAGCATGTGTATGCTTAGAGGTCAGTACTTCAGGAAAAAATACAGTGTAAAAGGCTAGAAGATTTCTAAAAATATGTGACAGCAAAAAAAAGAAAAGAAAAGAAAGAAAACCTCCACAAAAATCTAATTAAAAAAAATTGGACAGTGGGTTCGAGAGAATACGTAATGCATCATTGGGCTTCACATGATAGCTCAAAATCTGAAACGATGGCATATCAGGACTGGCTTTTCTTTTCTTTTGTAATGTAGAAATATTTACATGAATAACATGTTGCTTAACACGGTTCTAGAGCTACAGAAATACAGAAAAATGACATTTAGGCCCTCTGCCAGTATAGGGCATTCTAAAGCAAATTTAGATACACAAACTGCTACTACCTTAGAATTAAAGAGTTACAGAAAAAAGAACACTTCTCTTAGCACCTTAACAAATCCAAACAAACAAGCAAACAAAATATATATATATATATATAATTTAAATCCTTTCTATATTTTGTTTCTATGAAAGAAGAATAGAAAGAAAAGTGTAGCCTTTTATAGGAAGTTTGATTTGGTAAATGAATACGTTTATTTGGTTTTTAATTTTGTTTCATATCTCAGGAGTGCTGACTCGCTTAAGCCACACCTGTGATATCAGTGCAATAGCCACTTTACTAGTCTGAACTGAAAGGTGCCGAAAGTGTACACTACATGCCCAATAAGATGACTGTTAATACTAAAAGTAATGTAAAATATCTCAATAATAATTTTATATTGATTGCATTTTGACTTGGTAATATTTTGGATATATTGAATTAAATGACTACTATTCTTTTTACCTTGTTAGTAAAGCTACTAGAAAATTTGAAATTACACATGTGGTTCTTGCTATATTTCTACTGGACAATGCTGGGTTAGATCTTAGAAGTCCTTAAATAAGAACCTATTTGTTGGCAAGTTTAGTTATTTGGATGTATTTTCCCAGAGAGAAATGATGTTATGTAAGTTTATAAGGCTCCTGAAACAGTTGGCAATGCCCACTTAGCCCATACAGCACCTGAAATATTTGTCGTTACCACCGTAGGACACTTGATAAAAATTGTTTCTCTAGGGGCAAAAAAGTTTACTAATTGTAGTTAGGGTTACCATCACTCATGTTCCTGAATCAGAAGTGTTTTGGCAAGGGAGTTACATGTACATGTATGTACATACGTATGATCATCCATTTGTGTGTTAGACACAAATAGAAAAGCAATATGTGAAAATACGGTTGCACCTGGATTAACGGGGCAAGGTAGTTTTTTCCTCTCTACGGTGTTTGTAAGAGAGCAAGTCCTTATACCACCATTTTACAAATACTGTCAAGTCTAAGATGGAAGCAGTGGGTGGATTCCACACATAGGATAAGATCTGCAGGAGGAATTATACTATACCTTAGTGTTTCAAAATGCATGAATCATTAAGAAATTTGTGTTTACGTATGAGTCACCTGCACTGTCCCGATCGGGAATTACTTAGAAATAATTTTAAAGTTTACAGCCATCTCTTCGAGTTCTTTGGCATACACGAATACCAAAAATCAAAATCTCAAGGAATTATAAACTGATAATTGAGCAGAATGGAAAAATAATGTTTGAATAAGAAATTTACATTCTTCCTCATAACACATATAGCAGTAACTAAAGTTCCTTGGAATCTGCTAATCTGGGGCGAAATAGACTAAGTCAGTGGATCTCAAGCTTTAGAGATCAGAAATACCTGGAGGGTTTATTAAAACACTGGTTTCTGGGCCCCATACCCAGTTTCAGGCTCAGAGGCCTAGGATGGGGCCTGAGAATTTGCATTTGTGAGCTTCCCAGGTGATGACACTGGCTGCTGTTGGTATGGGGACCACATTTTGAGAGCTGCTGGGCTTATTTTTCCCTCAGTGATTCAAAACCATATCAGTGACCATTACATTATTTTGTATTAGTTTTAGGTGTATGGCGTAGTGGTTAGACAATCACACACTTGATGAAGTGGTCCCTTCTCCCTACCTCCCAAATTCAAGTACCCACCTGGCAACACACATAGTTATTACGATATTATTGACTATGTTCCCTATGTTGTACTTTACATCCTCATGACTGTTTTGTAACTATTGATTTGTACTTATTAATCCCTTCACCTTTTTCACCCTCTCCCAACCCTGCACCTCTCTGGCGGTCATCAGTCTGCTATCTGTACCTATGAATCTGTTTCTATTTTGTTTGTCCATCTGTTTCGTTTTTTATATTCCACATGTAAGTGAAATTATATGGTATTTGTCTTTCTCTGTCTGACTTATTTCACTTAGTATAATACCATGTAGGTCCATCCATGCTGCTGCAAATTGTAAGATTTTATTCTTTCTTATGGCTGAATAACACACACACACACACACACACACACACACACACACACACTGCTTTTTAATCCACTTTCTATTAATGGATAGTCAGGTTGTTTCCCTATCTTGGCTGTTATAAATAATGCTGCAGTCAACATAGAGGTGCATATATTCTTTTGAATTAGTATTTCCGGTTTTTTAGCTGAAAAGTTTTTTTGTAAACCATTCATAGAGAAATAAGCACCAGGCCTGCCCTTGTAAACATGAGGCTGTCTGCATATATAAGCATTCTCAAGCTGCATTAAAGAAACTGGATTACTTCAAAAAATATATCAAAAAAACAGGTGTCCTTTAGATTTACCAATATTTATCATTTCATACAGAAGAAATATATAGAAAAATTATGTAAACAAACACCCACTCTAAAACTAAGCATTATTTTCCCCTAAGAAAATCATTGTTGAGTAAGAAATTCATATCTCAGAATAACATGTATATAGTTCTTATTCCCAGCAAGCAATGTGTTTTATACTTTAAAGGCTTCCTTTTCTTTTTAACATAAAAAGGGTACTAGATTAAGTCTTTCTGCTTTACATGGAACAAATTAGTTTTAAAGATTCCATGTTTATGTTGGTCCTGGCTGGTGGGCTTGGTGGATTGAGCGCTGGCCTGGAAACCAAAGGGTCGCCATTCTGATTCTCGGTCAGGACACATGGGGACCTGAGTTGCAGCCAGGTCCCCAGTAGGGGGTGCACGAGAGGCAACCACGCACTGATGTTTCTCTCCCTCTCTTTCTCTCTCCCTTCTCGTCTGTCTAAAAATAAAATAAATAAAAAAATTTTTAAAAAGATTCCATGTTTATGTAATATATGATTTTATTATCATGTGAAGTGATTAAGTTTCCTAAAGCAAAGAATCAATGTTTTTTTGGTGCCATTTGCTCTGTTCATAACCAAGATTAATGAAACTTTTTCCATTGGGACTTAAACACCATATTATCACTTGGAATCGAGGGGTTTTTTGTTAGCCTCGAGGTTCTGTGGTAAAATTGTTTAACTATTTAAAACACATAAAGATGACAAAATAAATCTGTCATCTTTAAATATAGAGCCCATAAAAGTTATAATGTTATACATTTTTAAGTTCATGCCTACTTTAAAAAACTTAATTTTATTATTAGAAAATGCTATTGGGAAGCAATTTTGCATTCCACGTATTTTAGCCTATTAATAAATATCATTTTGACAATCATTCAATTTGTGTCTAAGTCTGTTGTTCAGTATTTAGTACTTACCCTTTTATACCTCACAGATGTTAATACCTAAGACATCACTGACTAACATCCAGTTTAAACTCAAATTCCTTTACTATTTCAGGTTCTCTGCAATCTGAACCTAATCCATTTGCTCATGATTACCGTCTTCACAAAACTTTTAGTGGACAGACC
The DNA here is from genome assembly GCA_004026545.1 of Mormoops blainvillei. Taxonomy (NCBI): domain Eukaryota; kingdom Metazoa; phylum Chordata; class Mammalia; order Chiroptera; family Mormoopidae; genus Mormoops; species Mormoops blainvillei. The sequence continues at coordinate 365,311 of PVJD01000204.1, read as the reverse complement.
TTCAAATTTACCTTGTGTTTTCTTGCCTCTAAGCCTCAACCCGTAATTCCCTGCTTTCTCCTCTCTTGTCACATAATCCTACCAATCTTTGTAGTCTTTCCTTACTAAATCAGGTCTCACTGGACAGTTAGTATTGGACAGGTACTACTATCTAACTTTACCTGTTATCGCAATTACCATTTGTATTATTACTATTTAACAGGACCTAAAGCAAGTCATTAACCATAACCATCAAAAGTATGTAGGTACTTTTAACATCCCTATATTAATATTAAAAACTCAAGCTCAGAGAGGTGGGAATAACTCACCCAGTCACGTAGCTATTGAGTAACAGAGCTGAGATTTCCTTCCAGATCTTTCTATTGCAAAGTTATGTACATGTAACCAGTTACTACATTGTATTGCATAAAAACCTCCAAATTAAATGGATTATTATGTTTTTAATGTTTAAGAAGTATTCTAGTATGAAGAAATGAATACTGGTAATTATTTGTAATTTTATTTGTATTTAGGTTATAAAGTTGTATATTTAAAAAGGCACCTAATTCTTCTTAAGCCCTAAAGCTCAAATCATTAAGCCCTTTATTTTGTTTATGAATCTAGTAATTCTTAATAAAATAAATTCACTTTCACCTTGATAATGCCTAATTACTTTATCAGACTAAATTCCCCTAGATATTTAATAGCATTTATAATAAAGTTTAATCAAATTTCTTTAGACATTTCAAACTGTAGTCCCAGATTTATCTAATTTTCTCAGGCCTTCTAAACAACTAACAGGGCAGATTTGTAAGTCCATACCTCTAAACTCTAGGCACGTAAGCAACCCTTGTAAATCTAATACAGCAAACTTCAAAAGTCAGTAACTTATATTCTCTTGATTAAACATGTTTTCCAGCATGTTTTAAAAAAATAAACAAAGCATTCTTTAAGCTGCACAATGATTTCAAATATATTACTATGTGTACCTAAGTATCCCCAAAATTAATTCTTTCAGTTATTCATTTTTATCATTTATTTTCATACTTTATGGAAGTAACAAGATTATTTGTGGAGATAGCAACTTATTAAAAACAAGCTGGTGGTGGGGAAGCAGAATTACCATCTTGACAAGACTGAGGTCACTTGGTTTAAAATTCAGGACCACGATAGTTTCAAGGATCCTTGAAATTGAGCGATGTGTGTGTGTGTGGAGGAGAGGCTGTTCCACCACAGGCTGTGGTCCGTCCTGACAGCTGGCCCCAGGCCAGTCTCGCAGCGGGTTAAAACAGAACTGTAAAAGATAATTAGTTCCTTTGTTTGGGCAGAGAGAAAGTGATACCTTTTTACATCTGTATTTATTTGTTTTATCCTGACTATAAGCACAAGGGTTCTGGACAAGACCCAAACTGATTATTTACTTAATAATAATCTCAGTGCTGGCCGCCAATGCCTCATTTTCCTTTTGGGGCAATATGATGAGGGCATATGTCCCCTTCTATGTAAAGACTAGGGGCTCTTTAGCTGAGGACCTGAGAATTATGAATCTTGGAGCTTGTATAGGGACCGCTGCAGAGAGATAGCTTTCCTCCCCTGCCGAGAAAGGGGAGAAACCTTTGCCCGGTAATGGTAATGTAAACAAATCTTCTTTGAAAGAGAAGAGGAGGGTGAACTAGGTTGTTACAATATAAACAAACCGTTCCAGGAAAGGGAAATTTACAAATCTCCTGAATTTTCACTATCTTTAATTTCTAAGGTTTGTTTTCTATTCACTCACCTTTAACCCAATTTTCCAGTGATATTCGCTCAGAAACCCTGGCCATACAGAAGTATGGAAATTGTTTCCCAACGGAGAGAACCTGCTCTTCCTTTACAGTCGCAGGGCTGCCTGAGTCACGTGGGAAAGCAGCCCGGGTTCCACACTGCTAGTTGTTGCTGCATAGGGGTACTCTTTTGCCATCTCACCCACAACCAGTTTGGAGGTTTGGAATTCATCTCTTTCACTCCCCACAGCTTGTCATTCCATCCATCCCCAGTCAACTCATGATGGCAGTGGGGCAGGAGGTGGCATGGGAGTAGGGACTGTCCCCTCTATGTTTAGGAAGTAGCAAGTCAGGTCTCTCCATTCAACTTGTACTTAGTCCATTTCCTGCTAAACTATCTCAAAAACTTAGGAAGTAACTCAAACCTGGAAAAGTAAAAACAAAGTTCAATGATCCAACTGACTCTATGAAAACCAAATTAAATAAACTGTATAAATAGGGAATCGATCAAATCTGGTTTTACATTAGCATTTCTTTGGATGACATCTTTTTTGTGTATTTTCCTCTGGGGACAGACAGACAATACATGTAAACTCAGCAGAAACTGAACTCAGAAGCATAACCTGAAACACTAAGCATAGGGACATGCATAGCGAATAATGATCAAAACAATGATGCTATATATTATGGCTCAGTGAATAAACATGAATGAGTCCTCTATGGACACAAAAACAGCAACCAAACAAAATTATATTGCATTCAGACAAAATAGCATTTCTTTTTTAATCAGCATTTCATGATAATCACAATAAAGAAACTGGAATACCCCAATCTCATAGTATTCCAAGCAACACTGTTATAACTCAAAGTGATTTACCCAATCAGAATTATTTTAAAAAATTTTTTAAAGTCATATTTTATACTTTTTTAAAAACTTTAAACAATAATTGAGATTTTTTATATTTTTATTTGTTCTATTATATATTCATGGAATATATATTTAAAATAAACAACATGCTTAAGATATTTAATGTTGATTTTTCTTAACTAAAGAAAAATATTCAATTATACTTTTAAAATGCAGCAGCTTATATTTCCATGTCCTAGTTTCAGAATTGTGACACTGAACAATTTTTTATTGTTTTTGAAAGATTTGATTGTTAGCAAATAACAATCAGCTTTCTCAATTGTTATTTCTGAAACACAATAATTTCTTTAAATTTGGTAATGACATTTGTTATTACCGTTTTTAATGTGTATTAAATTTTAGCTTAGACTTAATAGATTGCTAATGAAGCAGTTGGAATAGTTCTTCCTGTAAATGTATTTGTTAATGACATCAGAAGAAACATTTTGATGCCACAGGTTAATATGTTTTGTGAAAATTAATTCTGTAAAATTGAATATGGAATTGATTTCCTGTTTTCTTTGCCAACTAGTGTGGAACCCTATTAATCTCCCTTTTTTATTTCTGCTATTAACTTTTATTAGGTTAAAATAATTAATCAGTGTGGGTTATAGTTGAAAAGAAGAACAGTGACTCATGGGCAATAGAATGGATACTACTGAAGCCCAATTTTCTTTGGCCGAATTAATAATATTTTAATAATGTAGTATATAATTATTTAAGCTATTACTGCATGTTTGGTAGCACAATCTTTCCAGAGCCACTGAACTGAAGCTGTGAGCCTAAGGTTTTAGCTCCCATGGGAATTGCCTGGAGGGCTTATAGAGCTAGAGTCCCAACAGCAAATGATTTTGGTCAAATTTTATGTGTATAAAATGGATGGTATGAACTGGCAAAATAACTGTGTAAGATGTTAGAATCATCAGCATAAAATTATGAAAATCAGATGATAATTAAAATGTAAAATTACATATGCTAGGGAGTCAGTATTTACTTTCTAAGGTGTTGCAATGGTTTTATACAAATTTAGTAGTAGTTGGTTTGTTTTCCTATTGGCATGTGTGTTTTTATTTGAAAAACATGCACCTGTTACTGTTGTTAAACTCCGATAAATCTTGAGGAATATTTTCCGTCTCTTCCATTTTGATTGACTGGGTACCCATAAGAACATGTGGAAATGATGGATGTTGATTTTGAATTGATGAACTCTGATTGCTGTGTCACTGAGCTCTTTCCTAATTGGCTTCATTCTTTCAAATCCTTTTCTGTATACTGTTGGCAGCTGTGATGTGTCTTTTGAATTATATGAATATAATCTATTACTTTTCTTTTTCCCCCGCTATTCTTCTGAGGGAAAAGTACAACAGTAAATATATTGGTGTTTCCAAGTATTTACTAAGACAATTTCTAAATTATATCAGTATCGACTGTCATTTTTTTTTCCATTTTAGTGTTAACTTTATAAAAATGCACTGTCCTTTGCTTGTACCAGATCTGATACAACATGGTGAAAAGAATTTAACACAAATAATAATAAGAAGAGTCTGCAAAACAGTGAATTTCAAAATAAATAATTCTTGCATTGCGTGTACATTTAAGCTCTGTTTTCTTCATTCTTCAGTGTAAAGTTTCTCCAGTCAGCTGATTAGTAGAAATATTTATGGAGGAAACAACTGACAAGGACTGTCAATTAGCAGACACTTGGACCTGAGAGCGGTGACAAAGGGCAGCGGGCAGGCAACACTCCTGCCTTTCCGTCAGGTGAAGCTGTGGCCTCAGAATTAGGGTGACCAAGGAAAGGATAAGAATAGATGGAAGGAGATACTTCTTAGAAAGAGGTCTGTCAGATTTTGCAGTGGTTAGGCTGTGAAAAATGTACCTCCAAGATCATCTAAATTCAGCAAAGGTCTGCCAAGGACGATCTTGCTCTGGTGGCAAAATGTCAGAGCTTCCCAAAGTCTGTGCTTTGGCCCATCGCAGTTTCTCAGATGGTTACAGACGTGCGGATGTAGTGATTCCTTCAGCCTTAGCAATGTGTGTAGGCCTGGGATGGCTGACCTCAAGAGCTCTGTCCTTCCTTCCTGAGTGGGCCCTACTGCTTATCTGAAAGTTGCCTAAATCATTAGCTTTTTATGTCTGATGTTTCTTTTAAAAAGGAGAGAAAATGACCCTTCAAAGATCATTTTCTTGGAGCCAAGCCTGTCTACTTGCTGTCTTCCACCATACTAATTAATTCTTAGGTCTAGGCTTCAATATTTGGCATGCTCTCCTCTTCCCAAACTCTTAGAGTATTTCTTAAATAAGACACAAGAAATAAGCCATAACGCAAAATACTCTTAACTGAATAATATTAAACTTAGAACATCAATGAAAGACACTAAGAACAAAGCGAAAAGTTTCCTTAGGCTGGAAGATATTCATGAAAAAAATCTAATTAGAAAATGGAGAACGGGGCCTGGCTAGTGTGGGTCAGTGGAATAAGTGCTGGCCTGTGAACCAAAGGGTTGCTGGTTCGATTCCCATTCAAGGCACATGCCCGGGGTTGCGGGCCAGGCCCCCAGCAGGGGGTACGTGAGAGACAACCACACATTGATGTTTCTCTCCCTCTCTTTCTCCCTCCCGTCCCCTCTCTCTAAAAATAAATAAATAAAATCTTTTTTAAAATGGAGAAGAGAAAGTAACAGACAATTCACAGAGCAGGAAAATTAGAAAGTCAATAATTACCTGAAATGTGATTATATTTATGAAGCAAATTAAAATAACAGTGACATTTGAATTTATGATATGAAACTGGCCCAGTTCATTACCCCAAAAGTACATGGGATGTGAAGAAATGGGAAGTCTGCTATACTGGTGCAAAGAGATTGGAGAGAATCTGACAGTGGCTGGTAAGTTTGAAGAGGTAGACATAACAGTTTGACTCCCACATCTCTACAAAAGAATGCCCATTTAGCAAAATTATAGAAAAAACCTAACTGTTCTTTAAGCATAGAAATGGGTTAACAGGGTGCTCTGTAACATTTAAAATGAATGAAATGGATTCAAGTGTATTAACACATGAAGCTACCAAAACAATGAAGACAAGTGGAAAATTATGTATACTACATGCTACTATTTATGTAAAGTTTTGAAGCTCCCAAAGTGTACTTTTAGCAAGGGGAAGCTCACGCAGTACAGCTGCAGGGCATGCATGGGGTGGGGTAGGGGCGGATGGTGATGCTGTCCCACACTGGTTTTGGGATAGTGTGCATCTCCCGGGAGTGAGGAAGCCCAAGGGATGAGATTAAATGAAACTGTAACATTTTGTTACATGTCAAAATATGTCAAAAAGTTAGTATCTGTTTAACTTCCTTGTTGGCTATCTTACTAATACATTATATTCTATCATTGTATGTTTAAAATATTTTGTAATTTAAACTAAAAATTTTTTAATGAATGAGAAGTCTAAAACCACTCAGTATCAACTTAGTTGACTATGTATGTATATAAATGAGGTGGGACCCCCCTCCCTTCCCCCTCAAAACAGAATTATCTTCTAGAAGGTGGACCCCTTGTAGTACAGGCTTCTCCTGCTAGGTGAGTGTTCTAGGAACCCATCTGTATCAGTGTACCAGCTGGCATTGTTGTGAGAGGCTGCATTTGGGTTCAATGACTTTTTTTTTTGAAGACACTTTCAATGGTATTTGCCTGTTTCATGATTTACGAGCATACCTGCCTACACAGTGCTGAGTGTTCAGTTGTTTTTGACCAAAAACAGCATAACCCCAGTGTCCCACCCTCTCTGTTCAACCAATCTCACCCATAGAGATCTCACCCCTTTTTCTTTTTTTCCCAATGAATAAAACCCTCAAAAGGAAATGTTTTGCCAATGTGGAAGAGGTGAGACAAAAAACAGCAGAAGCACTAAAATGCATCAAAATTGACGAGTTCAAAAACTGTTTTGAGCAGTGGAAAAAACAACTCCGTAAGTGTATTGCATCAAATGGAGAGTACTTTGAAGGTGACTAAAATTGAAACATGTGCCCTGGCTAGTGTGGCTCAGTGGAGTAAGTACTGGTCTATGAACCAGAGTCACAGGTTCAGCTCCCCAGTCAGGACACATGTCTGGGTTGAGGGCCAGGTCCCCAGTAGGGGCGCGCACAAGAGGCGACCACACATTGATGTTTCTCTCCCTCTCTCCTTCCCTTCCCCTCTCTCTAAAAATAAATAAATAAAATATTTTAAAAATATTTTATTGATTATGCTATTACAGTTGTCCCATTTTTTTCTCTCTTTTCTCCCCTCCACCCTATATCCCATCCCATCATCCCCACACTTCTTAGTTCATGTTTATGGCTTGTACATATCAGTTCTTTGGCTTCTCAATTTCCTATACTATTCTTAACCTCCCCCTGCTTATTTTGTTTTAAAAATGTGTAAGAATAAATACACAATTTTTTATAAATAAATTCTGGGTTTTTTGGGGTTCCCCTTGTAGTTATAAAACTTTATGATTACCTGAATTTAAGTAATATTTTTTAATTTTCCCCTCAAATTATACATCCTTAACTCTAAGGGATCAGTATGCAATTTATATTTTTCTTCTGTCCTCTTCAGGGGCTAGAACTACAGTAGGCATCTTATATCTAAGTAATAAATAATTAATAACTGATTATACAATGTGTATCAGTAAACTGGAAATCCTCATATGTTAAACAGACTAGTATTTGCAAACTTGCCAGATTCCAAAGAAGAAAATGAGTTTCTGTGTAATAAAGTTTTATTTTAACTTTCCCCTTTATACTGTCTGCTTTTTTTTACTTCCCTCAACTACTTTCTCCTTCTGTCTCCCACAACATTCTTTCAAATCCATCAAAATTAAGGAAAGCAGTGTTTCATTACAAATAAATGTTATTGCAGCTTTAAGAACCCTTTGTTCTACCTTACAGTTTAACAAGTCAAAGCTCTTGAGATGAGACTATTGGAAACCTGTAAATGTTGGTTTTCACCCAGAGGCATGTCAGATCCTAAATCAGGTGTCTTTGCCAGAGGCAGGGAGTGGTTGGAGAAAACACCCCAAATTAAGCATCTCATTTCTACTATAGAAGCTAAACAACTTTAGGCACCACCTAGGAAAAATAATTTCTGTGAAAAATGGCTATAGTAGGTAGAAGGTGTGTGCACAGAAGTAACATCCTGCTGATAGCTTTTCAAATATTCCATTTTAACCCATCAGTGTTCTGAGATCTGTTTTATTTTAAATAATTGATAAATTGTTTTACATAAAGCAAACTAAAACTTTCGGAAGATTAACAGTGTTTGAAAAGTCAATGATCTCTCTGGATCCTATCACCAGAAAAACTCATAGGGACACAAATGCAAACATTTTCATGTAATTTCAGGGAGGCTGAAGCCCATCTATGAACAGCTCTTTGTGATTCTGTGGACTCTAGGTTAATATATTTGTCCTAAAGAGTTTCTAAATAGTTCCAGTGTCTACATGCTGAGAAACAACATAAAATTATTATTTGTTATTACTAGATAAGAACTTATGGGATTTAAATAAATTGTCAATAATTGACTGAAAAAGATTGTATCACACTGTCATTCTTTTCAGACTGGCAGGAAGTTCCTAGAAACAAGATTCTACAAAGAATTCTGCAACATTTAAATAAAGAAGAGAAAACATAGATTCTTTCAACTACATTTATGACCTTTAAAACTTCATTTCTGTTTACTGGTAACACAATTTGCAAAAACAGAAACACAGTGCATTGAATTCTTTAGGCTCATTGCCTGATTTTACTTAGACTTGAATTGCATGATAATTAGCAATATTGAATTTGAATGATGTCAACACAGAGGAAAATAACTGTTTTTTTTATCACAATACCACTCTTTTTTGTTGTTGAGATCCCTAATTAATGCAATTTTATTACTTATATACTGAAAACAAACAACCCTTCTCAGGGCAGACTTCATCATCTGTAGCCTTGTTTCACTCTTTGTTTTCAGGAGAATATTGTTCCCTCTTGTTCCTCCCAGCTGCCCTCTCTGCCAAAGAGCCCCCCCACCCCCGAACTCTTTTTTTTTTTTTCCCTATAAGGCTTTCTGGTTTCTCCCTCACTTGAACGCCAGCCTTTGGCTTCCTGGCCGCTTATTGTTATTCAACTGGGTCAGTGGATCATCTCCCCTGATTCGTTCCTTCTAATCAGCTCACAGTTTTCTTGACCAGTGAGTGAGCAGTGCACATGCGTAAACTTGGGTTTATACATGCAGTGCAAACCATTGAAAAACCCAGGTCTTCTTATGATCCTACAATATATGCAGCAATGTCAAAGTGCTAGAGAGCAAGAAATTAAGCATAGGGAACTGTATGGACCATGCGGCTAATATCTGTAAGTAAATGAGATGTATGTAAAAGAAAACATGGAGGGGTAGGGGGAAACCTGGGGCTGTGATGGGTGTGAAACCTCTAACTTTTATCTCCCTCTTTTATCCTTTGAAAATCCTTGGCGAAATATATTACCTTGTAGCTTTCCTTAAAAATTTGTCACCTCTCAGTGATGACGAGGATGCTGATGATGACGACTAATACTTACTGAGTACTTGTATGCTGAGTGCTTTGTGAGCAGGTTCTCACTTAATCTTCATCATAATTCTGGGATAAATAATTATAAAACTACCTTTTCACCTGTGCTCCAAGGTCAAAGATTCAATCCCTGCTGAAGCTACGGTGTGAACTCAAACACCCTGACCAGAGCGTTCACGCTGTGAATCACTAGGCTCTATTAGCTGACTCATGGGAAATGGAATCCAATAGCGCCACTTTCCTTTGCCGCGCTCTGTGCACTTTGACCTCTTAGGAAATCCTGCAGACTTGAATGCCATCTATACTTTGACAATCCCAAGATCACTTCTCCAGCCTGGATCCAACACCTGCACTGGCAATTCTAATTTGATTTTTTTTGTTTGGTAACCATGAGGTTATGAATTCATGAACGGGTAGTATAGGATGTGCAAAGATTCTGTTTGTCTGGACCTTCTCCCTCTGATTATGAACCTGTTCTCACTCTCCATGCTTTATCATAAAAGATGGAGATGAAAGTGAGCTCAAACCTGGCCATCACATTTGGTGATGTCCTTAAGGTATAAATTACAGGGGTTTTTTTGTTTTATTTTTATTTTTTGGTATATTTTATTGAATATGCTTTTAACAGTTGCCCATTTTCCTCCCTTTATCCCCTCCGCCCTGTACCCCATCCCATCATCCCCACACTTCCTACTTCATGTCCATGGGCTGCACACACCAGTTCTTTGGCTTCTTAATTTCCCACACTACTCCCAGCCTCCCCTGTCCACTTTTTTTTTTACAGTCAACATTTTCCCACCACCACTTTCCCCAGCCCCACCCACCCCCACCTCCTACCCTCAATCCTTCCCTCATTTGGCTTTGTTGGTGGGTCTTTTATGCATGTTCCTCGATGACCCTTCACCTCCCTTGCCCTTGTCATCCCCTTCCCTCCTCCCCTCTAGTTACTGTCAGTTTGCTTTTTATTTCAGTGTAGCTGGTTATATTTTGCTTGCTTGTTTGTTGATTAGGTTACACTTATAGGTGAGATCATATGGTATCTGTTTTTCACCACCTGGCTTATTTCACTTAGCATAATGCCTTCCAGTTCCATACATGCTGTCATGAAGGGTAGTAGCTCCTTTTTCCTTTCTGCTGTGTAGTATTCCATTGTGTAAATGTACCACAGTTTTTTGATCCACTCATTTACTGTTGGGCACTTAGGTTGCTTCCAATTCTTGGCTATTGTAAATAGTGCTGCTATGAACATAGGGGTGCATAGGTTCTTTTGAATTGGTAATTTGGGATCCTTAGGGTATATTCCCAGCAATGAGTTCTTTGGATCAAAAGGCAGTTCCTTTTTTAGTTTTTTGAGGAAATTCCAAAATGTTTTCCACAATGGTGGCACCAGTCTGCATTCTCGCCAATAGTGCCCTAGGGTTCCCTTTTCTCCACATCCTCACCAGCACTTGTTGTTTGTTGATTTTTTAATGATAGCCATTCTGATAGGAGTGAGGTTATATCTCATTGTGGTTTTAATTTGCATCTCTCTGATGGCTAGTGATGTTGAGCATCTTTTCATGTGTATTGGACATCTGTATGTCCTCCTTGGAGAAGTGTCTATTCAGGTCCTTTGCCCATTTTTTAATTGGGTTGTTTGTCTTCCTGGAGTGGAGTCATGTGAGTTCTTTACATATTTCAGAGACCAAACCATTCAAAGAACCAGCTTCTGGATTCATTGATCCTTTCAATTGTTTTTTCTCAGTCTCTAGGTCATTGAATTCTTCTGTGAACTTGATTATGTCCTTCCTTAAACTCACTCTGGGCTTTATTTGTGGTTCCTTCTTTAGTTCTATTAGATGTAAGATTAGGTTGTTCACTTGAGATTTTTCTCTCTTCTTTAGGTAGGCCTGTATTGCTATGAATTTTTCTGCCAGGGTTGCCTTCATCACATCCCATAGGTTTTGGGTTGTTGTGTGTTCATTTTCATTTGTTTCCAGTTATTTTTTTTTATTTTTTCCTTGGTCTCACTGTTAACCTATTCATTATTTAATAACATGCTATTTGGTCTGCAAGTATTTTTGGAGTTTTTGAGTTTTTTCTTGAAGTTGGTTTCTAGTTTCAAGCCATTGTGATCCAAGAAGATGTTTGTTATGATTTCATTTTCTTGAATTTTTTGAGATTTGTTTTGTATCCTACCATGTGGTCTATGTTTGAAAATTATCCATATGCATTTGCAAAGAATATATATTTTGCTTCCTTGGAGTTAAATGCTCTGTAAGTATCAATTAAATCCATTTGATCTAAGGTGTCATTCAATGCCACTATATCCTTGTTGATTTTTTGTTTGGACAATCTATCCATTTTTGAGAGTAGGGTGTTGAAATCCCTTTCTTAAAGTCCTCTTAGATTTTCTTTATGTACTTAAGTGCTCCTATGTTGGGTGCATATATTTTTACAAAGGTTATAACCTCTTATTGGACAACTCCCTTAAGTTATTATGTAGTGACTTTCTTTGTCTCATGTTATGGCCTTTGTTTTGAAGTCTATTTTGCCTGATATAAGTATTGTTACCCCAGTTTTTTTTTTTTTAATATCCATTTGCTTGGAATATTTTTTTCCATCCCTTCACTTTCAGCCTGTGTAGATCTTTTATTCTGAAGTGGGTCCCTCGTAGACAGCATATATGTGGGTTGTGTTGTCTTATCCATTCAGCTATCCTATGTCTTTTGATTGGAGAATTTAATCCATCTACATTTAAGGTTATAATTGATAAGTATGTATTCATTGCCATTTTTTCCCTTTGTGCCTGTGTTCCTCTCTCTCTCTCTCTCTCTCTCTTTTTCTTCATCTTCTTAAAGCAGTCCCTTTAGCATCTCTTGCAATGGTGATTTCATGATGTATTCTTTTCACCTTTTTTGGTTTGGGAAGCTCCTTATTTCATCTTCCATTTTAAATGAGAGCTTTGCTAGGTAGAGTAGTGTTGGTTGCAGGTCTTTGCTTCCCATTAGTTGGAATATTTCATATGGTTCCCTTCTGGTTTATAGTTTTTGTGTTGAGAAATCAGTTGATAGCCTTATTGGAGCTTCCTTGTATGTTGCTAGCTATTTCTCCCTTGCTGCCTTTAAGATTCTCTCTTTGTCTTTAAATTGTGCCATTTTAATTATGATGTGTCTTGGAGTGGGCCTCTTTGGGTTCATCTTGATTGGAACCCTCTGTGCTTCCTGAATTTGCATGACTTTTTCCCTCACCAAGTTAGGGAAGTTTTCTGTCATTATTTTTTCAAACAGGTTTTGTATCCCTTACTACTTTTCTTCTCCTTCTGGAATCCCTATGATACAAATGTTGTTACCTTTCATGTTGTCCTGCAGCTCCCTTAAACTATCCTCATTCTTTCTGAGTCTTTTTTTCACTTTGTTGCACTGACAGCATGTTTTGTTCTACCTTGTCTTCCAACTCACCCATTTGATTTTCTGCTTCATCTAGCCTGCTTTTAATTCCTTCTAGTGTATTCTTCATTTCAGATATTGTATTCTTCATTTTTTCCTGTTCTTTATTCATGGTTTCTTTGTTCTTTTTCATGCTGATATAGGTCCCACTAAGTTCTTCCCAGCTCTCACTGAATTCCTTTGATACCCTTGTAACCATTACTTTGAACTCTATGTCTGATAAATTGCTTGCCTCAATTTCATTTAGCCCTCTTTCTGAGAATTCTTCCTTTCCTTTCTATTGGGAGTTATTTCTTTGTCTCCCCATTTTAGGTGGCTCTTTTTGTTTTTTTCTGCATATGAGATTGATCTGCTTTGACTCCCTGTCTTTGTGGGGTGGCCTTCTGTGGTAGGAGTTCTGTGGGACTCGGTGGTGCAATCTCCCTGAACTCCTGTGCCGGATACTCTAGGGAATGCCCTTTATGCAGTTTTTGTGGGTTCTCTTGTTGTAATCGGGTTTTCAGCTTGTTCATTAGTGGATTCTCCCCTCCGACTGGCTGACTTAGAGTCACACCCCCAACATGTCTTATATGCTGCTGTACAGGAACTGCAGGAGGGTGCAAATCCTCTTCTGTACTCAGCTTCAAAAATTCACATCAGCCAAAATTCTGTTGATTGTCAGGTCACTTCCAGAAGATCAGCTGAAAATATGTGCTTGGGGCATGATCAGGTGGGCTCAGCTTCCACCTACTCAGCTGCCATCTTTGCCTTTGAGTTAATTTTTTTCTTTTAAAACATAGTGAACAAAAAAGATTCATAAGCGTCTACCCAGGTATATGCCTGTCTCCCTCTTCAATGGTCCTACAAATCAATCAGTACGTTTAATAAAATCGGTTAGTGAAAGTAACAATTTGTATTTTAAGTAGTTCATAAGGCCAATCTCCCTTTTAAAAGTTTTAACTGCAGTTTTAAAAACAACTTTTATATTTATAAAATTAACATGTTTTTATTGCAAATCTGCTTAAGCTTATGTTCGATCAGCGTACCTTAATATAAACAGGGGCATGAACACAGGAGGAATGAGTCATAACTTTGTGTTGCTTCTTCTTATACAGTACATACATTCTGTATGTATGTATATGAAATATACAATTGGAAAAATGTAATACAGGAAAAAGGAGCTACTGATGATGCTTGAATAATGCTCAATGATATTAGATCCTTACTCTGGGTGTTCACATTAAACAAGGTGCTCGCACCCTTGACTTTCTGTACTGGAGAAAATGGCAAGGCTTAGGAGGATGAGGCTTCACAGGTGTGCCCTTGATAAAACACGGTCAAGCTGCATGCAGCCACACAGCTGTTAGAGAGCCCGGGATCGAAAAGAAATGCCAAGCTCCCATGGATCAGGGGTATTGTGACTTTGCCTTGATAAATTCAGAGAAGGTCTAGGGGTGAAGAGATTACTGCCATTTGATGAGACAATACCAATCTTTCTTCTCTAAGTGCCTTCAGTTTATCAGCTATAGCTTATAAATGCAACTTGGTTTATTTATAAAGAATTAGTTCTTTCCAGAAACATTTATGTAAAGATTCTTTTATAGGGAGGTTTTCTAGTTCATGTTTAAAGAAACAGACATGAGGTTGCATTATAAATAAGATTGTATTTATGGAAGCTTCCAGGAACATGCCTATTATGTTAATTTGGTTATGAGAATAAAATAAAGCTGCATTATTTCTTAGTGTCATAGACAATCCTGTTCCAGAGCATTTGCATTGCTTTGTGCTTGTTTTGCTGAAAGCAAAGCTTTGTGTTTTGAAAGAGAACTTCTAAACATGTAGAAAATGTTCACAGTAGCTTGTTTGTGATGGAAAACGAAAAACTGAAAACTGCAGTATTATGTGTGGAACAGACAAGTATATTATGATTTATTCAAATAGTAGGATACTCTGCATTAGTGACAATGAATGAAGCTCAGCTCAGACATAAACTGTGAAAAAAGTCACAGAAGACAATACATTTAAAAAATCATAATATAGGTAAACTGCAAAAATAGACAAAACTAAACAAATTGTTGCCTAGAAATACATAAACATGTGTTAACACTATCAAGAAAGGCAAGAGAATGACTATCACATATTTCAGAACAGTGGTTCCCTGGGAGGGCGAAAGGGGAATTAAATCAGGAAGAGCAAACGGAGGGTTTCTCTGACCCCAGATCTGTGGCCTATTTCTTAAGTTCGGTTGTAGATACATGGATGTTCATTCCATGACTATCCTTTAAACTGTACCTCTATATTACATCCCCGGGATATAAAAAAGAAAAAAGAAAAGCAAGTGGGAATTCTTTAGCAAAAGCAATCTGGAACAGGAGAAAATTAACTTGACACTGTTTGTGAATTTCAAACATAACAGAAGTGGCTTTAGTTCCTGCTTGTTTTTGTGGTTTACCACATGTGAGCAGTTGCAAACAAGTGAGAACAGTCCTTGGAATCCATTGTGTTTCATAGGTGTGGTGTCTTACATCATGTGTTAGGCCGTCGTCTTTGTTTGGTCCTTCAGCAGGCTAGCCTATGAACAGAAAAAGTGTGGTGCAAATTCCTCTGACTACAGCAAAGTGTAAGTTTTCACAGTTTTCATTCCATTTATTAAACTAGCATGTGAATGTCGACATTTACAAATCACTGAAATCATAGATTTGCAGGTTTTGTTTCAGCATAAGAAAAATGATAAACAGAGAGATCTAGCCTGTATCTTCAGTTCTATAACTTGGGCGTGGAAAACAATGTAGCTAATTCTTCAAAATTATTTAGCATGTCCTTTGAATATATTGAGTAATTGTTTCCAAATTATTCAGAATTAAAGCATTTAATTTTTGATATGTTGTATTCACCTTTAAAGTGAACTTATTCTTTTACTTCCTTTTGCAGGAATTTCTACAATCTTAATATGCATTGCCATTTCACTCATCAAAAGGATTCTCTGTGGAAAAAACTCCACAAATGAGCTGGGGAATCAGTGGGTGATTTAAACCCATGTCTAGCACAGCAGTTTACACATATTTGTTCTCAGTAAATGTCGGTGGAGTTGAATGGAATCTATGGAGTTTCCTTTAGAATCTATTTATTGAATAAACCAAGAAAAAATTTCAGAAATGTGTATAAAGCTTGAGACTGATTTTGCACAAAAGTTTCCACTGATTTTTCTAAATTTCAGGAACTTAATGTTACAAAATTTAACATAGACTAGTATCCACTAATAATTAAATGTCAAATATAGAAAAGTAAAATAAGAATTTGAATCCTCCTTAGAGGCCCTGATGCTGAAAAAATGTGGATTTGAGTTTTGTTTTCTCTATTCGTGCTTTTGGGCAAGATATCTTTTCTGTTATCTCCAGTTTTCACATTAAGGCAAAGAATGAGGAGAGATCATTTTCAAACTGTCTCTGAAGCTAAGCATCCTTCGCATCATTAGCCTGGTATTGTGACAAATGAATTTAGAGTTAAAAACCACAACATGGGTTTACAGTTCTTGCTCCAGCATTTATTAGCTATATTCATTGAGTGAATGTTTTAGCATCTATGAAAAATGGTGTCAAATATTGTGAGAATTAGGTGAAACATACAAGGTATTTTTTTAAGCTCGTACAATTCTGGATTGATATGATCTAAAACGTTTTTGAAAAATAATCCCAATTACATTCCTCGCTTACCTGCGGTCCAGACCGCCACTGACACTCACAGATCACTTCTCATACACGTGGAATTTGACATTACCTGGGGGAGACTAGCCTTTTATGCAAGATAAGATGTAAGACATTGACTGCATTGTCTTAATAGCTGTATGGTTCTCAAGATGCTTAATTTTTGTGGTTTCTAGAGCTTTGCTCTTTAATATTCCTCATTTGTCTGTTTCTTCCTGTCTTATGTATGTGTATAAACTCTTTAAATCTTAATGGATTTAGTAAGAGTTCTCAATGATACCTTATTTTCACATTTTGACTTGCTTGATCACACCCAAAGGGGTACGTACCTGAAATTAGATAACAAGAAAATAATCAATCAGATACAGAGTGTGGAATGTCAGTTGAAGTTCTTCCATTTCAAATTTCTTCTAGCATGCTATAAATGAATGGGATGCTTCTGCCTGGTACAATTCAAATGGGCTATGAATATCTGCTTGATTTCAGATTAATTTTAGCTTAATTCTTAAATTTCAAACTGTGGGACATAGTCCCATTAAAAAAATCTATAACCCTGAAGAATTCCTACCCCCTGCTTGATGCCTTAAGGCACTGATTTCCAAAATATACCTTCCTTTAAAGCCCGTATATCTTATTCTTGATGCTTTTGTCTCTTTTCTTGTGAAAACTCTTCAACACAATGCACCATATCTGTTACCTTCTACTTCAGAGATTTCTCTTTATGGTCAGTTAATCCATTCTCATTTTGTTCAGGTAATCCAAAAGCTAGCATACTTGAGATTCAAGAAGAGTCAATGTTCAGTTTGAATTCTTTTTTTTTCCCTCTTTCAAAAAGTTTTTTAATTTTTTTATTTTTAATTATATTTTATTGATTATGATATTACAGTTATCAGTTTGAAATCAAAGGCAGTAAAAGACAGATGTTCGCACTCAAATAGGTGGAAGGAGTTCCAGCCTTTTTGTTCTAACAGGTCTTTATCTGATTGGATGAGGCACACCCACATGAAGGAGGATGATCTATTTTACTCACTCTACTGACTCAGATGTTACTTTTTATTCTTTTTTGCAGGGGTGGGCTGGGAGTATCATTTACATTCAATTTTTTAAATTGAGGTATAATTGACATGTAACCTTATATTAGTTTTAGGTATACAACATAATGATTTGATATATGTATATATTGCACAATGATCACTACAGTAAGTTTAATTAACTCCTATAGCCACACATGGTCACATGTTTTTCCTTGTGATGAGAACTTTTAGGATCTACTCTCTTAGTAACTTCCAAATATACATTATGGTATTATTAACCACAATCACCAAGCTGTACATTGCGTCCCCAGAACTTATTGATCTTACAAGTAGAAGCTACAGTAAACTAACTCAACTGTTAATCTCATCCAGAAACAGACAACACAGGTACCGTGTCCCAGTCAAGTTGACATGTAAATTTAAACCATCACAACTCTTCAACTCAAATGCTTCCGCCGTGAAGCCCTGCCTGTCTCTCTAACCTGATACAGTCCATCGCCCTCCCTTAAGTTGCTTAGAACATTTTCCTGCTTTTTATTCTTTGGAGCTATTATTATTATTCAAAGTTATTGTGTTTTAAAATAAATTTTAAAAATTTAGAAAATGTAGAAAATGCTAATGACACAATGTTAAGTATAAAAAGCAAAATACAAAACTACATAAGTGATAATCATTTTATTTACTTATAGAAGCACAGAGAAATTGTTGGAAAGAAAATATATCAAAATGAGTGTTTTATCTTTAATGTGGCATTCTGGGAAATTTAAAAAAATTTTAATATGTTTTTCTATATTATCTATTTATATTATGATAAATTATTATTATTAACAGGAAAAAGTTATTTTTTAAAAGATGTTTGGTTCATGTGTAATTTGTGTCCCTAAAATGATCTTTTCATACATGAATTCATATAGATCACTATTTAGCAAGCTCATAATAAGAGGTTAGCTCATTAGTTGAAAAAAAAAGAAAGTATGGAAAACAAAGATCTGGTTTATATAACTTTTTAAAAATAAGATATTTAAAAGGTACAATTATAGTACCATACTTAATCTTTCATATGCAAACTGGAGTATATTATGGAAAATCAAAATTGTAATTACATGAATCACTAAAACATTTATAGAGATTAGCTTATCTAACAATTCTTTTGCTTTGTTATCAAACATATATGTCATATTGGAGTACAGCTGTACATAATTTTATAAGCAAAAAGTTGTAGTCGTACTTTAAAGTACTAATCAACTGGTAGCATAATCATATTTTATAATTGTCAAATGATTAAGATTAAACTTAGAAAAATTAATAGAAAAATTACAATGTAAAAAGACAAAATTTATAAATAGGATCATCAAGATAAGGATGAATCAAGGTCCCCAAAATAAGGGTTTTCGAAATAATGATTCCTAAAATAGTTCAAAGTTTAAAACATCTTGAAACCTAAATAATACATAATGTATTTTATGCTATAAGAATGGTCCTTTGATTATCAGGATAATATTAATTAATACAAGTAGTTTAATTCTAGATATTGTTCCTCACAATGACGTATTGACAGTCCTAGTTTAAATTTCAGTTACGCTGATTTCCAGGCCTTTCAGACTTGCGTGCTTTCTGGTTCATGGTCTCTAATACATGTGAGAGGGCCAGCACTAATCCGTGTGTCTGGAAACCTTCTATTCATACCCTGACCTAAAGGCTATGATGGCTTTGCTGCTATGGTGACCGCCTGACCTGGTCTCCACTGTGCTGTGTTGGGCAGAGGAGAAATCAAAGTTACTCAGAGCGGCACCTTGATCCACCTTTAAAGAGACCAAGGGTGTTTCAAGAGAGGGAGAGGAAAAGGAGACAGGAACAAGAAGAGAGGGAGATGAGCTGGTGCTGACTGAGTTGGTTGAGGGAGAACTGAGGAAGGAAAAAACAAGAGAGAATGTTGGGTACTTGTTGAGCCACATAAGCAACAGGAAAAGAAGATGGCAAAGGGCATTTTAAAAGACTTGGTCATGTGAGATGAATGATCCTTTGTGGTACTTTCCAAGAGAATTTAATAAAAGTCTAAATTGGTTACAGTGAATTATTTAGAATGTTATGCATTATTCTGTTTCTGTGAATGTGATAACCATGTAGAAAGTGGACCAAACAGCCATCTTTACGTGGGAGGATGAGAGCTATGGCCTCCCTTTCACAAAAGCTTGTATTAAAAGTTGTATAACCTTAAGTGCTAAACTGAAAATCTAGGATCCAATACCATCGTGAAATGCTATCATCTCTACTTCTAAACATAGCTCAGGTATGATCACCCCTCACCTTTTCCTCTAGACTGCTGCGCCGCTTTGACCGCTCTTTGAAACCCATCCTTCTCTACTACATAATAACCAAAATGCGTCTTTTACCATGTAAATTATGTCGCATCATTCCTCTGACCATATCCCGGCAATGGCTTCTCATCAAACTCAGAATAAAATTCTCACTAAGACTTGTAAGGCCTTTGATGAGCTGCTTCCTTTTGACTTCTCCATTCTTATCTCCCTCTTCTTGTTTTTACACATTGACTCCGTCTAAAACAGGTCCCTGCCCCCTCATTCTCACTCCCCCATCATTCTCTCCCTCTATACGTTCTTTTTCTTCATAATATTCATCAGTACCTGAAGCTCTATCTTATATTTATCTATTTAATTGTTTCTTGTGTGTATCCCCTTCTAGAATGTAAGCTTCATAGAGGTTGCAGCTTGGCTCTGTGCACAAATGCGGGTCCACCCACTAGACCATTTTCTTTCATTCTGAGGTTGGATGAGTGAATCAGTGATTAGTGCACATGTAAGAAAACACTCTGTTCACGATGCCTACCATGGTCTAGGCACTGTGTTGGGTGCCAGGGATATAAAACTGAACAAGGCAGACCTGCCTGTAAAAAGCTCTCACTGCTAGAAAAGCCAGAAATTAAATAAAAGATTAAATAATCACACATAATTAATTACATGTGTAAGGAGTGTTGATGATAATCCAAGAAAAGGAAACAACTTAAAATAAATTAATATTTTCCTTTAAATTTCAAGGATTTAACGAAACAAAGCAGACTAATTTTCTATAACATTTTTTTTCTCTTTAGTATTCTCTCTTAGAAGAAAAGGAATAAATATACAGTGACAATGTCAGAGAAAATATGGGTTAGACTCATACAGCGTGAAGAGAAAATGAGGTGGGAGATTTGTGGAGGCAGAGAACGAGGGAAATTGATATATCATAGTGTGGGGGAGGGGTGCCCTTCAGTTCATCATTCTCCACACGCTTCACAGGAATGCAGTTCAAGGACCTTAGTTTACGAAGTTCCCCACTGTTAGCACCCCCAAATGAGTGTGGTCTTAAGTGCACTAACTAATGACCCCATATAATGACTTAATAACAAATGACATTTGATCATTTATCAAATGACTGAGAGGATTTAACATAATCATGATGCAGATAAATCATTCTCAAATAATTTTTAAAATATCAAAAATATGTTTAAATGTTTATGTGACTATTGTCATTATCCATTATTTTAATTTTGAACATCTCTTCCTCTCCTCAAATTTTATTCTGAATTCAGAAATGAAATGTTAACATCATCAGATATACTCGACCTCCTTTTCCTGTTATCATATGTTTTCAAAAATATAGTCGGTTCTTGGAATCTTTAACTGAAACTTTGACTTAGAAAGAGCAATGTGTGCTTAAAAATAACCAAACATTATAATATACAGCAGCATGCATTAATGTTGAATAAAAGTAGTATGTCCAATTTAATTTTGGCAGCTAATCCTAAATCAGTTCCAGTAGCTGACTGTTTCCTTGACGTTGCCTGGGTCCTGCTCTTGATCTGCTTCTGGTTCTGCAGGAGGACGAGCTCCGCTGGAAGCTCATCGTTTACTCAGCGTCTCCCTGTCTTCCTGCTAAGGGTTTGCTGCACTCCCTGCCATTTCCTCTAGGTACACTTTCCCTTTTTCTCTTTCCATAACACCTCATCTTGCCTGAGCATCCCCACCTTTTGGGAGTTGCCTGTGCTTCACATGGCAGAGCAAAGCTTCTTCTTGGCAGGCCAAAGAGCTCCTGCCTGCGACCACAGTACATTTACGCACGTCCTCACCCTGCGCACCCTTTCCGTTCAAGCTGTGCACTCTGTGACCTCTGCCATCAAGCCCCCAAAGACATTGCCAGTGAAGAAGGTCTCACTTGCCGCACAGTATCAGGGCCAGTTTTAACTTTTCCCGATGTGGTTTCTTCCCAGAATGCCACCAGAAGCATGTTTATTAGGCATTAAACAAGAATTTATCATGTGCCAGATTCTGTTCTATATTAATTAATCCTCACAATAAGTCTCCGAAAGAGGTGCTATTATCAGCATTTACAAAGAAATTTGTTTTACAATAATTGTGGCTAGAACTGACACTAAAATTACACCAAGTGTCCTGGGTAACTGATTTCAGAAACCTACTGAAAAGATTTAACACTTCTCAAATTCTGATTTTGCTCAGTTTATTTTTCATTATTTCAACTTTTTTTAATTTCCAGGTATACTTATTAAGGAATCTAAAGATTCAAAATAAACCAATGATCCACTAAAAAATAAATTGTGGCTTCTCTTTGTCATTTTATTCTGCATAATTAAGCTCTCATTAATTTAAAAGGCACACAGAAAAAAACTAATGACTGACTAGATGTAACTTGAAGCAAATGAGTAAGAAAATGAAATTTGAAAACAAATATAACGTTAGGTAGCTGTACAGGCTGGTTAATTGGTATGCTAATTACAAAGAATTTTTACTTATTAGGCAAAATATATAAAATCAGGCAACTGAACCACATTTAGGAAGGCTACTCTAGGTACAATGTGATGCTGACAGTGGGACTAGGGGAAAGACGGAATGTTTTAAACTTCATCCTTTTAACATTTTACTAATACCAAAAGTGTTAGCCTTATTTAACCAGAACTGAGTTTTCACTATTGCAACAAATAAGTAAGATTAAAATTATAATAAAATAACCAAAATGGAATTGCATATAATACAAATGTTTTAATATAGGAACTGCTCATTTTTTTCTCTGTTCTTTCAATTACATTTTCTTTTTCAAGCAGTAGCTTAAATATTCAGTACTTAAGTACTGGAAAGGGATAACACAGCAGAAAATACCACTTTACAGTAACTTAGAAATTAAGAGTTATAAATCAAAGAAGATCGACCTACTAGACGAGAAAGCGAAGCCTTAGGCCAGTTACAAGCCACGTGCAGCCATTCGGTGCTCAGGGTGTTTTACTTCAAGCGTTGTACCTACAAATGACCTAGACTAGTTTTAAAGATATGGACAATGAAATAATATAAGAAACCGAGGTGAAAACGTTTATGTAGTTAAGTACCTCAATTATAAAGAAGGAATATTATTGAATTTAAATTAAATTTCACACATATGTATAGCATAGCACTATGGAATATTGACATAGCTACAAGAAGACATAAGCTAATTATTTGTGGAATTTAAGACTAGTAGAGACAGGGAAAACCAATGAAGAGTTGAAAAGCAACATGATACATGTTTTAGGAGAGTGTTCTCCAGCAGAAAAAAGAAGAAATAACATAATCAGATGTGCCTGTTCAAAAATTCACCCTATAATCGATGCATTATTGAACGCGAGGGGGACCAATGGCTGGCACAGGCAAGTACAATAGGAATCTATTATAATGGTCCATGTGAGAGACTTTGATTGTGGAGGGAAGAGGGTAGATGTGAGAATAAGTCAGGAGTAGAAATGACTGAACCTGGTAACTGATTTAACTTTGAACTAGGAAAGGAATACAAGAAAATTCCCAGGATTTGGGCATGAGCCACTGGGTAATGTGGAGGAAGATGGTAAGGTCTTTTGGAGATGCTGAGTAGAAAAGTCTTCAGGATATCCAGGGGGAGCTGTCCAGGAGGAAGTCATTATACGGGTATGGAAGTTTTACTTTTTGGCCAATAGGTAGTAATTTGGGGCATTTTGCTATTCAAAGTTGGAATGTGAATTTAATTAACTTGTATTCTGTAGCTAAGTATAGAATAAATGTAGCCCCAAGATTTAAGAAACGCTGCATTAAAAAAAGAAAAAAAAAAAACAAAACCCTTGCATCAAAGCCAGAACGAATGGGTCCTAAACCCATCTCCAACACTTACTAGCCATGTGACTGGAGGGATATTTCTGAACCCACCTGTGGAATCATTTTTGTTGTCCATAAAATGAGGATTACTATAATACCCACAGCAGTGCATAGCTATTGAATACATATAAAATCCTAGTGCTTGATAAATATTAGCTATTAATGTTGGTTTGAAATAACATGAAATTGCCATTTTAAAAGTCAGCCAAATATTAGCAACCTGATGATTTAATTTTATATCTGTCCAAGAATGAATCTAGTGGTGTTTTGCTGGTCCCCTGATGTAAACAGATGCCACAAATTATCTGGGAATATGATTGATGTAATGATATAATTCTTGGGAGAAAATTTAAAATTTATGTCTGAATTTCCCTGTAACCTCCAAGCTTTTTTCAATGTGGAAACAAAATGATATTTATTTCCACAAGAAATAATAAAAAATTTAAAAGTCTTGACAGTTATTTTTGAAATATACACTTTGTTTAAATACTGCTGTACAGTGAAGATAACCATTGGTATCTTTTGGATACCACCTTTGGAGAGGATTCAAATATGCTCTCTCTGGGGCTGGGAAAACCCACTTACCAACTAATCTCTGAGACTTAGATAGCTAAATAATTATGGAATCATAATTCATCTTTATTCACCCACTTACCATCTGCTTCCTTGAGGCTATATTCTAAGTAATTGAATCAAGAGAAGAAAAACATGAACCCAACATAGAAAAATCAAGCTGATCTGAAACAGTATGCATTGCCATATTATTATATTCAAGGAAAAAGTAAATTTGGATACTGGTAGTATTTCTATAAAACTAAATATTTCAATGGAGTTGCCAGTGTAAATCCTTTGTGCAATAAAATACTAAGGCTTGAGGTTCTATTCAGAGCAGAGATCATATAAATTTCAAAATCTAAATTAGGTAGCTAATCCAAATTCTGTCTGTGTCATCAGATGATGTGAATTTGAGGTTCCAGCACATATGGCCAAAAAATTCAGATATGTGTTTAAAATACCACAGAAAAGACCTGAGTGGGCAGTCACTTTACTGGGTTTTAATAAATGAGGATTGCAGTTTATTTGCACACAACACGAAAAGTAAATATTAAAATATGTTTATAACACCCAACAGGTATTTGACTTGCGAAAAGGAATCAAAGTCACGAAGTCACATCTAGGTGCACAATTACCTGGGAAATGTAATGTTTTACAAGTGTAGCAGTGTGCCCAGCTGAAAATTGTCATTTGGGTTAAATAGCAAGATATCTCTACCAGAGAAAGGGGAAAAGTTCC
Source organism: Mormoops blainvillei (assembly GCA_004026545.1). Lineage (NCBI taxonomy): Eukaryota > Metazoa > Chordata > Mammalia > Chiroptera > Mormoopidae > Mormoops > Mormoops blainvillei. Next base: position 340,483 of record PVJD01000204.1, on the reverse strand, counting down.
ATTTCTTCCAGGTGCTATGATTGTCTACACAGAGAACTACAAAGGCACTCTGATACACAGACAGAAAAGGGAAAGGATTGTAAAATTTTGCTCATGCGTGGAATATAAAACAAAAGCAACAAGCAAATGAACAAACAAAAAGCTAAACCTTCATAGATACAGACAACAAGATGGTGATTACCAGAGGGGAAAGGGGGGTGCAGGGTGGATGAAGAGGGAAAAGGGGGTCAGATATACAGTGATGGAGGGAAACTAGACTTTGGATAGTAGCACATAAGAGTATACAAATGTCATATTTTAAAATTGTACACTTGAAATGTATATAATGTTGTTAACCAATGTCATACCCGTAAACTTAATAATAATTAAAAAAACCTCAGAAGAGTGTTCATCAGGCTGGCTATACGTAAGGTCAACATGGGATCAATTGCTATATAAGCAATTAGAAGAATAGTACAAAGATTCTGTTCTTGCAGATAATTAAACTATAACTAGAAATAACTATTGAAATATATAATCACTTTATGGGAAATTACAAACAATATTGATGCATAAGAAATAGCCTAACTCTGACTGGTATGGCTCGGTTGGTTGGAGTATCATTGATAAACCAAAAGATTGTGAGTTCAGTCCCCAGTAAGGGCACATACCTAGGTTATGATTTCAAGGTTGCGCTGTATGGGAGGGAACCAATCAATGTTCCTCTCTCATATTGATGTTTCTCTCTCTCTCTCTCCTCTCTCTCTCTCTCTCTCTTTCTCTCTCTCAGCAATGAAAAAAATTTCCTGGGGTGAGAATTTAAAAAAATAGCCTAAAATGTTGACATGGCATTTTCATGAATAAAAATTCTGTATTATGAAGAGTCTATTCCTACTCAATTTATCCACAAATTTGAAATAAACCCAATAAAGTTCTCAACAATGTTTCCAATGTTTCACAAAAAGTTGACGAATAGATTTTTTAAACTCATTTGGGAGAATGAATGGCAAAGAATATCCAAGAAAAACTTGAAGAAAATAAAAGAGTGGGGTTTGCCTACTAGTATTAAGATTTATTATGATATTAAATCATAATATCATTTGTATAAGTTGTTTGTTATACATTAAATTGGTTGTGGAGAGTACTCCAGAAAGAGACTATTATACATATTTAACCTTGCTATATAATAGCAAAGTTAAAAAACATAACAAATCAATTAACAGCTGATGTTGGGGCAAATGATTATCTTAACAAAAGGCGAGGCTGCATCAGTACCATGCTATACACACCAATAGTTACAAGTGGATTACAAATATAAAATTAAAATCAAACCCTAAAATTTTAGAACAAAATTTAAGAGGCTATCTTTAGTATATCAGGATATGGAAGTATTTATTGAATCATGCACACAAAGCATTGACCACAAAGGAAAAATAGACAATCTGGACTACATTGAAGTTTTAACATTATATATAAAAAACATCACAAAATTAAAAGATAAACAATAGAATAGAAAAAGGCAATTATGATTTATATAAATCACAGACAACAAGTTTACATAATGAAGAACTACAAACCTATAAGAAAATGACTAACAATCCACCAATATAAAAATGGATTTGAACAGGTTGTAAACAAATATTTGCCAAAGAGAATCCTATGAAAGCATGCTTTCTTCACTAATTATCAAGAAAGAGAGTTAAACAGTGTGCGAGCAATTTAAACCCAACAGAATTTGGCCAAAATTTAAGTATTTTTTGACTGTTGGTAAGGCTAGTAGGAAAAAGGAAGATTTATGTATTGCTCTTGAAAGGAAAGATTTGTGCAAACATTTTGGATAAAGCCTGACAATAGCTAGTAAAGGTGAAGATGAGCTTATTCTATAATTAACTTCTAGATATATACTCTGGAGAGAAATCTGTCTAAACATGTACCTTAGAGATAAACTCATGTGTGTACCTAAAAATATTTAAAATGACATTTATTGCAGTGTTTTTGTTAATACTAAAAAAGTGGAAACATGCTAATGTCTGTCATTAGAAGACTGAAGAAATAAATGATTGCATATTCCATGTTTATGAAATCAAATGCTGGGTAATTGTCAAAATGAATAAAATAGAAATAACATGGTAATAAGACTAAATTTCAAACCCACTATTTATTGAAAATAAATGGCAGGCTAGTATATACTGTTTATAATGTACTGTTTATAAATATAAATTATATAAGTAAACAGTATTACATTTATTAAAACCTAAAAACATACACAAAAGCTCTAGTAATCTTTACAGACACATTTATAGTAATATTATGGAGATTCTTAAAGTTGTATAAAACTAGGTTTATTTACCTAAAATTTTTCTTTATTTTATTGACTTTTAGAGAGACAGAGGAAGGCAGAGAGAAAGAAAAAGGTAGAAACATTGATTTTGTGTTCCACTTATTTATGCATTCATTGGCTGATTCTTGTATGTGCCCTGGCTGGGAATCGAATCATCAACCTTGGCATATCAGGATGACATTATAACCAACCGAGCTACCTGACCACGGCTAAACCTAGGTTTATAGTCTCACCTCTTTCACATATTGATGTGACCTTGAATATTTAACCTCTCTCATGCAAACCGTCTCATTTGTAAAACGGACTGGTGGTCTATAGTTTAGATGAAATTATATAATGCATGTGAAATGCTTAGCACAGTTGCCTACTGCGTAGCCAAACTGAATGCATGGAAGCTATTGTCGTTACTGCCTGTGACACATGCATCTGGGATCACTACGGTACCTAGGAATGCTCTAGACTAGGTCCTAACTCAGAAAGGTTTTCTATGGGGCTCTTCCAAGCAGTTTCAGCACACTTCAGCAAAGGCAAAAAGGGTAGAACCGTTTGAACATGCAAACCCAAGGAAATAAGAATTAACTAAAAGTCGTATTTCAATAAAAAGTTCCTCCTCTGCAAACATACACTTTTGGAAGGAAGTTAGCCATTTTATTTGGGGTAAGAAGGAAGGATAGGAGAATTTGTTTCGATGGCCAAAGCTGATAAATGCGCAATCTCCAAACACAGTCACATATGAATTGGGTGGAGTAGGGACGCAATTCAGCCCATAACGGATGATAAGCTAAGTGAGCGGGGAGCTGTGTCTATTTTTGCACCCCATTATATGCCTGGTATCCTGCACACTATAGCTACTCAGCATCCCCTCTTATAGCCCCACTGTAAAGATGAGGAAACTGGAGCTCAGAGAGATTAATGAGCTTGCTTGAGTTCATGCAGCTACTGAGAGCTGGGAATCACACTCAAGCCCGCATAATTCTACCAATCCTAAAATAAGGAACTTCATGAAGCAGAATTTGGTTCTGTTCACAGCCACAAATCTTTCATCTATACCAAGGTCACCATGGTCAGCATCATTTGAAAACTGTCCCTGGTATTTGCTAAACAGAGTAAATCTAAAGGTAAGATTAATTCAATAAAACTGCATAAGGGTTAAAAACATCAGAAGTCTGTGAGAAATAAGGTATTTTTCAATAGTTGGCTAGAAACCGTAGAAAGCTAGAGATTTTTATGAGAAACAGTGTTTAACAGGAAAGTTCTTTGTAAAGAAATACAGTTGAAAGAGGCAGAGATGAAACGTGCAAATGTAAAGTTACTTGCCTGTGGGGCTCTGTAAACTGGAACATCCAGGCCCGAGGCTGAAGCAGAGTCTTACCTTACAAACAAAAGCTGTGATTCTTGGACGAAGGTTCAGGGCTAGGCAGGAGAAAGCCAACTGAACATCTAGAGAAATGTAATGAATTGAATCCTGACTTGCTTCTGCCGATTACAGGCCTGCAGTTGTACTGCCCAGTGATTCTTGTGCTCCTGTTGAGAGGCCTGAGGCATTTCATAGCCTCTCTAAACTCAGCAAGGAGAAACCAAGATCACCAAGCTGGGAGGCTCTTGGGGGTGGGACCCGCACGCTCATTTTTGTTTCTCTAAAGCCTAGGAAAATGCCAGGTGTCCGGTCAGTGCTCAACAAATAACTGAGTGAATAAACAGGCTCCTGACCCAATGTACTGTTTCACCCTTCACCCTTCAGACTTGCAGACCGCTTATTGTTCAGTGTGTGCAACCACGGGTCAATTCGAGGCCTTACCACCTGTGCAGCCGGGCCACTCAGAGTCATTCTCAACTCCTTACTCTTTTTCACGCTCCACAGCCAATCTCTAACATCTGCTAAGTCATCAGAAACCTTTCCTCTACTTTTGATTCTCACTAGTTTAGACAGTTTTTACCCCCAAAATGATTGCAATATGGTCCTGTGTGATTTTCCCCTCTCCGTTCTCTCTACACTCATTCATCCTCCACACTGACGGGAGGATTTTTAAAAAAATAAAAGTCCCCAGTGACATCCATCAGAGAAGATTCTTATTGCTAGCGTGACTATACTTCAGACACATTTACATTCTGTCAGCACAATATCCTTTTCCTTAAGTTTTGCCTTTGCTCATACTGTTTCTGCTTCTCTACCTGGCAAACTCCATCTAGACTTTAACGCTCAAAAATAACTCCCCTCTCAAGTCTTCTCCTAATCCTCTGCACACAGCCCTTTCCTGTCCTCATAACTTCTTTGTATATCCTTCTTTTTTCTGGTGGTGATCATATCGTAAACTGGCTATGTTTTTCTTTTAGTTTTATTGAGATTAATTGATATGCCGCACTGCGTAAGATTAAGGTTTATAGCATAACTTGACCTACTTGTGGTATTGCAGAATGATTACCATAATAAACTTGGGTAATATCCATCATCTCATAAAATGCAAAAAAAAAAGAAACAGAAAAAGAAAAAGGAAAAATTTATGATGAGCGCTTTTAGTACTTACTCTCTTAGCAACTTTCAAATATTCCATACCGAAATGTTTCCTATTGTCATCATGTTACATGTAACATCCTAAGCACTTTTTTATCTCAAAACTAGAAGTTTGTACCTTTTGACCATCTTCATGTAATACCCTCCCCCTGATTTTTACTTTCTTTTAGATTCCACATATAAGTGAGATCATACAGTATTTGTCTTTCTCTGACTTATTTCACTTAGCGTAATTCCCTTAAAGCACATTCTTGTTGTTGTAAATGGCAGGGTTTTCTTCCTTTTTATGGTTGGGTGATATTTCATCATCTATATCTATGTATCTAACACAAGTTCTTTATTCATCTGTTGAGGGACACTTACATTGTTTCCATGTTCTGGCTATTGTAAATGATGCTGCCATTTGAATATTTTCCTTGGGAAACAAAAAATGTCTATTCAGGTCCTTTTCCCATTTTTTTAATTAAATTTTATTAAATTTTGTTGATACTGAGTTGTATGAGTTTTTAATATATTTTGGATATTTACCTTTTATCAAATATATGGTTTTTGCAAACTTTCTCCGAATCTGTAAATTGTCTTTTCATTTTGATTATTTCTTTTCCAGTGCAGAAGCATTTAAGTTTGATATAGTCCCACTTACTAACTTTTGATTTTGTTGTTTGTGCTTTAGGTGTCATCCAAAAACCAAGATTCAAGTCAAGGAGCTTTTTTCCTTTTTGGAGTTTTATGGTTTCAGGTCTTATATTTAAGTCTTTAATTCATTTCAGGTTACTTTTTAAGCATGGTATAGACGGGAGTCTAGTTTAATTCTTTACATGTAAACCAGTGCCATTTATTGCAGAAACCCTCTTTTCTCCATTGAGTATTCTTGATTCCCTCATTAAATGTTAGTTGACCCTGTCAGTATGGGTTCTTTCTGGGCTCTCCCCATTGGTCTATGTGTTGTTTTTTTTTATGCCAGTACCATGCTATGTTGATTATTATGGCTTTATAATATTGCTTGAAGTCAGGAATTGTGACACCTCCCACTTTCTTCTTTCTCAGGGTTGCTTTGGCTATTCAAGATCTTTTGAGGGTCCATATAAATATTAGGATTGTTTTTTCCACCTCTGTATAAATATGCCATTGGAATCTTGAAAGAGATTGCATTAAATTTGTAGGTGGTTTTGGCAGAATGTACATTTTAAAAATATGAATTCCATTTCACACCAGTCAGAATGGCCATCATAAACAAATCAACAAACAACAAGTGCTCTCAAGGTTGTGCAGAAAAGGGAACCCTAGTGACCCTATATAATCTGATTGCAGGTGACTCCTCCAACCTCAGTGCCTTTACATTCCCGTCCTTACTCACTCTGTCCTAGCACATGTGTTAGGCATGTCCTAGGCATGTGTTGGCCTTCTTGCTGGGCTCAGGCATCCCAAGCAATTCCTGCTTCAGGGTTACAACTCTCCATTTTTGTGTGTTTTCCCACTGCTCACTCCTAAAATTCATTCAACTCTGGATCAAAACATCACATCCTCAGAAGGTCCTGTCTGTCAGCTGTACTGACGATAGGAACCCCTGTGCCCCTGTATTTCTTCCCTGAAATTTATTTCATTGCTTCCTTATTGCTCATACCATTAGAATATAAAGGCTTTGAGGCAAGTTTATCTTGTTTACCGCTCTATCCCAGTCCTGGAAGTATGCCTGGGAGCACTACATATTGATTGACTGAATAAACTCCTCGAGACCACAGACTATTTTATTTATCTTTAAGTTTCTCCACCAAGTTTCTCTAGATACAAGTTAGGTAGCCAAGGAACAGTTGCGAGTGTATTGAAATCAAGTCTGAAAGCAATTCATAACAACTTCTGAAGCTCTCTTCTTTTGATTAAAGTCTTTAACCAGGCAGTTTGTGAAAGCGAATTCTCATAACTTCTGGGTAGCCAAGGTTCCAGGACCCATTTTCTTTAGTGCCCAGCGATTCTGAATGTTCAGTATTCCCGTGGCTGAGGGGCTCCTTCAATAAGATTCACTTTGTTTTGATCAGTGTGAAAATGGTGATATTTGACTATCTTTGATTACATTTTTGCAGTCATTTGGGAAGATACATGGACCCTGCTTTGAAGTATTCTGAGTGAATCATTTTTTACATTTTATGCAAATCTGAGTTATAATAGAACGATTGGGGGAAAATGTGTTCTCTTGAGACACATTTTCAGGATCTCATCTAATTAGTAAGGCAAGGCATATTTATATCTGACTACACAGCATGCTTGCAAAAGGATGTATATTTTAAAAAATCAAAAATTGAATTTTTTAAACGTTAGCAGGCCCTCTACTTACCTTTTTTGAGCCATATGCAGTTTTAACTTGATTTCTAAACAAAGAAATCTTCTTTCTAGGGATTTCTTAATATTCTAGAGACCTGAGGGAGCTTGTGATAGCCCGTGCTATCAAAAATACATCAGCATGTGTGGATCATTCCTCTTCACTGATAAAACTGTCAGTCTTAACCAACTCTACATCCCCTTTTGTATTTCACTTTTAATACAATATTAAACATTGCAAAATGACAATGCTAATTTTAAACATACCTTTTACATGTGCTCTATTTTGCCATATAAATTATTCAGTAAATTTTGCTAATGGTTCATTAATCCCTAATTGTGTGCCTTTGTTTTTCTTCCTTTTTAGAGATAAAAATATGGTGTGCTGCATTTCTAAATAAATTCCTTTTTTTGTCTGTCCATTGTGCCCTTTTCCTCAGGTGTATAATTGGATTCTTCGGTCACATATTTCAAAATATACACCACAAACTGAGTTGGGAAAATGTAGTATTTCTAAGTTTAAATGCAACAATTCTGTGCATTCAAATAAAATATTACACCGAGAAGATGTATAACCTTAATGTGCCAGAAAGCCGCTTTAGCGTTTTGGACAACAAAAGCTCATGGTACATTCTTTACTTCAGCATATTTCAGAAGTGAACAAAAATAAAAGATACAATTTTGACTGCTATCACTAACAATTTGCTTCTTTTTATGGTACATTTTAGATTTTCTTAACGTGGGTGATTTAATTTCACAAAGAAAGTATGTTTTATCTTAGTATCTGGTTCTACCTTATCTATCATGTTTCTGCAGTTATGAAAATGAACAGATGCTAAGCATGGAACATATTTTTAAATCCATGAATTATAGTAAATGACATCCAGTTCTTTGAAGGAGTTATTGCACAGTACCAAGAGCAGGTATCTTAAAACCAGGTTGATCCGGGTCACCAGATGGAAAGCCAATCCAAGGAGGGACTTAAGTGAACCCATAGCTCAGAGTAAGCTCTTTTAGATCAAGACAGTGTAGATATGCATTTCTGCATTGTAAAGAGAAATACCACATTGAATTATATGTGTTATAATATTCTGTTTATAATTCAATAACAAAAGAAATAAATTATCATATAGTGAGATTATCAGAAACAGAACCAATCAAGTGAATATTAGTATATCAAGACCTACTTCAACAAATACTTATTGAGAAACTTTCAATGGGTCAGGCATGGTTCTAGGCACAAGGGCTGTTTCCTGTAGGTGTATGAAAATAAAGGATCTATGTGCAACAGCAAAGAGTCTCTCAGTCAGGGTGCTCGTGTGTGTAGAAAGCATAGGTGCCCCGTTTTCATGATGTTCACATTACAACGGTTTTGTGCAGAGCAAATATCATCTGCCTGCTTTAGCAACTCTCTTCCCTGGCTATGCATCTTTTACTCTGCGGCTTGTCTGGCTTCTTTTTGACTTCCTCAAGATGTTCAGGGTTCTTTCTGCAAGACTGTCACTTGCAACTTTCCTCCCAGTGATTGATCTGCTAAAAATAGAGAACCTAAAATGGTCTCACTTTTATTCTTTTTAGCCCACAAACTTATTTTTTCTTGAAAATTCTTTTTAAGTTTACATGCATTTTTCTACTTAACATTTACATATACTTTTTATTTCTTATAAACATATTGTGTCACTCACAGAGGACCTGATTTATCTCTTCTTTCATTGCAAAATAGCATAGTAATGGGCAGATAAAGAAAACTACTTCCTTCCAAAAGCTCTGGAGGTTAATTTTTTTTCATATTTTAACTATATATTTTTAAAAAATGATAAATCCAAGAAATGCTCTGTTTACCATGAACAAAGAAATAACTAGTTTGGATTTTTCAATTAATCTCTTCAAACAAATGTTACACTGTATTGATTAAGAAATTACCTTTAGAAAGATTGTCATTGGGAAACAATTATATAAGTATAAAAACAAAGTATAAATAATAGCATTACTTAAATTATAAAATTGATTCTTGGCAAGATTTGTATTAGGTTTTGGGATAGACACCAAAGTTTATATATAACTTTTCCAGTTTTTTAATAACTTCTCCTCTGCCCCACCTCTCTCAGTCTTGTTAAATGCTTTTGACTATAGCATCTCTATCCTGCAAAAATAAATTATTTTTATTTTTAAGCATCTGGAACAAGTGAAAGGATAAACTGATGACATAGGAGCAGTTTCTTAGAACTTAGAGGACCTTTAATTAATATTTAAAGCATGATCCAGGAATGTTTTACAAAGTGGAGTTAAAAATTCCATTCAGTTATAATTTATGTCTCATAAAATTTTTTTTATTGTTTTTAGCTTATTATTGATACCTAAATATTCCAGGTTCATTCCAAAATATCTTTGGAAGGTTAACACACCAAAGCTACATATATTTTCTCTATTATAAACAATATTTATGTTATGATTTAGCATGTATACTGGGAACTCACAAACAATGCAGTAAATGTGTCTAATTTTGAATCAGTTGATTTTGACCTTTATTACCACTGAATTTGGGGATAGGAAGAAGGTTGACATATAAAAAAAATCATTTGGCTAAAAGCCTCTTGAGCAGGCAACATATTGAGATGAAAGAGCTTTGAAAAATAAAAGAAATAGAACCTGTAGGTTAGGCCTGCCAGTGCCATTAAGATAGTTCACTGTCACTTCAGGCAACTCAGTGAAGGCCTCTGGAGTGTAGTCCCTCATGGGTGTCAATCCAGGAGGACGGCTGAGAGTGTGTCAGAGATCAAATGTAAGTGGAAGCAGCCAGGTTCAAGCAAAAGTGGTGGGGACTATGGTCAACTGGACACATACATCCTTGGCGAAGACTTGAAGATCCATATTTTGAAGCCAGGTGGTAACTATACATCCCTTTTAGTTTATATATTGAGTTCTCAAATAAAAATCAACAAGTATTTATTTGGTACTTCAGTTAGAAAACCTCGTTATGACTTGAGAAGTCACCAAAAAAAGGGGATAAAAATATGAGTAATGGTTTCTGCCTAAGACGCATTCAGTTTAGTTTGAGAAATGGCTAGTTCTCCAAGTGACATAGGGAAAACGGTAATTATTTAACAAAAAGAGCTATGTCTCCTCTCAAAGACCTTAGGTGTGTGTCAGCAGCAGGCATTTTAGAAATGGAAGTACACTCAAGCACAAGAGGCTGAGGAAAGGCTTCACTGAGGCCAAGGTCAAGTGTAAAGGTCAAGGTAAAGGTCAAGAATAAGTACCAGGTATAAGATCTGGACTGGGACAGAAGGCGGGGGCTCCTCAGGGAGAGCCCCCTGAGGGGCTCCCTCAGGTCAGGGAGTTGATCTTCAGAGAGACCTGCTGTGAACACTATTAAAGAGCCTGGCTTTGTTTGTTCTTGGTTTTTGTTAGTGGAAGGCTCTTGTTAGGAAAATTAGTAGTGAAATTGTCACTTGGACTCTTTAGAGTGTTTTTGATATATTCTGATATCAGCCAAACATTTGGTTGTGTTACGTATATTTCAATGTTGAATCTGGAAACTTTTGCACAGATTTACTTTGTGAATAAATATGTTCACTTGATCACAACAAAATTAATTTATCGCCATTGTATTTGCATTTTTATCCCATTAAACATCTGTTTTCACTACACTGTTGTCTCTGGTTATAGTCTCTCTTTCTTTAGCAAAACATCTTTTACCATGTCCCCAAATGCTAGAAAATGTGCAACAATGAAGTGAGATGCATCCAGATAGATGACCTAATAATGGAAAACACTGGTATCAGGCTTTTATTTTTACAAGCATTTATTTCTTTAAAGAATTTTGTAGTATATGCTGTATTCATTTTGCAATAAAGAAGATTTGTAAAAGAAGCCTTCTCCATGTTTTTAAGAATGGTTAATGCCGTAGCACAGAGTAGGATTACTATAGAAATCACTGCAGTTGGACGTGGAAGATAGCATAGCCCATTCCTTTCATGCCATTTACTTATTCAACAGCTATTTATGCTATCGAATGTGTGCACACTTCTAAGTTACAAGCACACAACAGTAAACAAGACAGCAAGGTCAGTGCTTTCTATGTTCTACAAAGGAGATTTGCCTACAGATTACCAGTCTAGGACCCAGGTCCTGTGAATCCCAGGCTGTGTTCTTTCCCCTAAACCAACTGTATCCACATGTATATCTGGTTGAATATTTTAATGGTAGCTCAATAACCTACTTTGTTCCAGGGAAGATGAAAAAAAAGGTCCTGAAGTGAGGTTTCTGAAATACGTGTTGAATGTAAGTAAAATCACTGAGATGCTTACGAGGTCTGTCCAGAAAAAGTCTAACAGCCATTGTTAATATAATGAAAATGGTTTGTGTGACAGTGTTGCAACCTGGCAGCTCAGGCAAGTGGACTGGATTGTGCGGGCGTGAACGTTGACAACTTCACCATATCAGTCAGTGGGGGTGGTAGACGCTGTTGAGTGAGCATGCGTGTGTATTGCATGGCTGTTGCATTTAAAATGACTGACCAAGAAGAGCAACAAATCTGCATCAAATTTTTCATTAAACTTGAACATTCCTCCACAGAAACTACTCGGATGATTCAGAAAGCCACAGCTGTGGACAACGGGTGATTGGCAGCTTCATCTCAACAATGCCCCCACTCATGCATCACATCTTGTGCAGAGTTTTTTGGCAAAACCTCAAATCACCCAGGTGACTCAGCCCCACTACAGCCCAGATTTGGCACCCTGTGACTCCCAGCTTTTCCCAAAACTAAAATCATCTTTGAAAGGGAAGATAATTCAGGCCATTGATGAGATTCAGAAAAATAATGACAGGGCAGCTGATGGTGATTGGGAGAACTCTGTGAGGTCCCAAGGTGCCTGCTTTGAAGGGGACTGAGATATTCATTGTCCTGTGTACAATGTGTTTTGTATCTTGTATCTTCAATAAATCTCTCTATTTTTTTCATAGTATATGGCTGGATACTTTATGGACAGGCCATGGTGTATGACAAGCATAAATGTCCAAGGCACTCCCAGCTGCCCAGGATGAATCTTATTTTGCTTCCCTGGTTGTGTGACCAGAGAGCCATATATTCAGATATATTTTGCCTCCTCAGTCGGCTTCCTACTATGTTATACAGAGGTAAACATAATTATTTAAAATACATAACAAAATCATCTTAAATATAACTAAGGCTCACTTGCAGATTATTTCTGCTGAATAAGCATATAGAAAAGACACTTTATTACTTCAATTACTCCAGCAAGATCACACCTGGTGCTAGATGCATGGTTCAAGAACCTCAGTACATTAGCGTAGCAGCTGGGCTATTAATCATGGGTGTCAACTGCTTTCTGCTAATTAACCTTAATTGAGCTCTCTGTTATGGAAGCACCATTTCCAATGAAACAGCTTAGCAATGATACCAAAATAACAGAGCATGGTAGAATCCAGGATTAACATTACCTCCCGTGCTCGAATAACAATGCAAAATTCACTTTGCTGCAATGCAAAATCTATTGTCTCCTATCAAAGTTTAAAAATTACATAGGGCAAACATTGGTACGCTATGTATACCATTTGCATAATAAAGTAATTTAGGAAAGCATTTTGACACCACGTTTGTGTGTTCATTTTATGTTTAAGTAAAGCCAATTAGAATATACCATTTTTAATAAAAATATGTAGAATTTTTAAAGATTCAAAGATTAAAATCTCATATCATCCATTAGTTAACATGACTGTGAACTTAGCCATGCTTGAAACTAAATCTTTATTTCATTTATGTTCAGTATTATTTCAAATAGTACCACAAAATGTTTATTAGAATAGAATTCTGCTGCAATAGGCAGCTTTATTAATCTGCCTGGAGATATACAGTGCAATTAATTCTAAATTTGATAACCAGCAAGCACTTCAAATGTTCAATAGGTTATTTATTAAAAAGCAAATTAAAAAGAAATAAGTTTTTCTGCCAACGAACAGAATGCTTGGATTTAAAAATGGCCAGAAGGATACTGGTATTAATAAGCTTTGTCAAATTCATTTTCAGACATGCATGGGGGAGTTCGTACTATTTTTCTGTTCATGTCACAGTGTCTGTCAAGAAGAGAGCTCAGACACCTTGGGGAAAGCTTTCTGATGTGCGAGTATTTGAAAATAAAAAAGACAAGATAGACATTTAACAGATTCACAAGGGAAAGGAAACCCTGAAGGATCTTGTGAAAAATTAAAGCAGTGACAATGGAAGAAGTGTTAGGAAAAGGTTTAACCATGAATATAAATTTGGGCAAGAACAACAAATATCAATACTGGTGATAAAATTAGCATGAATAAGGATTTATATGGTATGAATGAGGCAACCCAGGCTATGAGAGAATATGTCTTATGGACTCAAAATTTATACCATAAGAGGAATGCGGCAGCTTATTTTAACGGAAAAGCCCAGAAGCGGGAAGTGTCAGGCACAGTTCAGCCAGGGCTTTCACTCTATATTTCTTCTCAGTAAGTTGTTTCTCCTTTATTTTTGTGTCTGGACGCTGTCCTTATGCTGGCTATCCTGAGGGTCACTGCCTGGCTGGAGGAAGCAACAGGAGTTCCGTGCTTCTCATATGTATCTAGTAGGGGACTGAGAGAAGAGTATTTTCTCCCACAACCACTTAAAAAGCCTGAATTTTGTTCTGACAAAATCTGTCTGAAACAATGAGCAGAGCCAGGGGAAGGCTGTGTATTGCTTGGCTAATACCTGGTTTCCTGCCCAACCCCAAAACTAATTACTTTGGCAGATGGAAGGAGATTATGATGAATGTTGGAACTAATGTTTGGATTGAGGGAAGGATGTTTTCTCAAAGAAAAATCTGGGAGATATCAGGAAGCTGAAGATAGGGAGTGAATGCTGAGTAGGCAACTGATCATTTTCATTCAATATCTCAAAGGATCTTTATAATATAGTCAATAATGTGATGTGGATAAAGCAACTAACAGTGTGTGATGTGTTATATCCCTTCTTGTTCACATACCTCTGTCTCTCTATGTACCCTTGGCAACTGTCTTAATCCATTGGTGTCTTAGTTTTTACACACTAGAATATTTGACTATTAAGATTCCTTCTGCACCAAAAATCTGATAGTGATAACCGCTACTGACATTATGTAAACTCAGGGCATAGGAACAGGTGTGTCAAAAGGAGGATGAATTGTGTTGGAAGGAAATGAATGGCTGCAGCTAACCAAATACCACTGGGTCTTCTGTCCCCATTCTGTGAAAGTGGCCCTCATGCTGGTATTTCAATGACTAGAGAAAAGAAGCTATAGCATGCCCATTTAACTCCAGCTTGCCCTGGGCCCAGCTTCGTCTCTGCCATGATCAAGCGCATGAGCTGATAATAAAGACCAGTGATCTGTAGCATTTAGCTCAGTGGCATGAGAACCTGACCTAAGGCGTACCGCTGAAAACTGAAATTTAGTTATCTAACCTGGACTCAGTCATCTCAGCTTTTTAGAAAAGGGATTTTAAAACGTAGGTATGGTTGAGCAATACTACTTAAATGATTTTCAGGGAAACCGGAAGTAAAATCAGAACTGCACCATATAATTTAGTGTCAAGTAGCAGGCCATTATTAAGTGAAGTGAAAATAAGATAGCAAACTAACCAATGTTAAAACCACGCAAAATTTCTTCAGCCAAAAGATGAAGGGCACAAAAATAAATACAAAAGTAAATACAATTTTTGTCTGATACTGAAATAGTTCCTTTATACTCAGTTACACAATCTGTGCTTGCTAAGTATACCTCGCTCCTAATAATTTGGAGTGGATTAATTCTGTTATTTGCTTTATTATTAGTTGCTTTTGTGCATCATAACAGCAGCTTCAATTTTATTTTCCAACTTATTGGCCTCTGAAGCAACAAACACATTTTCCTCTATTGAAATACAAAATAGAAGCCATATATTAGCAAGTGATTTTCTTTTTTTATTTCAAATTTTACTTTATTCTTATTTTACTGTTTTCTTTGTTATATTTTTTCCATTACTATTTATTCCCCTCACATCCCTTGCCCCCCACATTCACCACCCTGCTGCCCATGTCCACGAGTTCTTTTTCCTTTTTGCTCTATCCCTCCACCCTCTAACCCCTCCCCATAGCTGTCATCCTGCTCTCTATCTGAGTCTGTCTCTATTTTGCCTGTTAGCTCAGTTCATTTATTAGATTCCACGTGTGAGTGAAATCATATAGTATTTGTCTTTGTCTGACTGGCTTATTTCACTTAGCCCAATGTTCTCTAAGTTTGATAAGGGGTTAATATCCAAAGTTTACAAAGAACTTATAAAACTTAACACGAAAATAACAAAAGAATTCAATTAAGAAACGGGCAAAGGATCTGAACAGATACTTCTCCAAAGATGGCCCACAGACATATGAAAAGACTCTCAACATCACTAATTATCAGAGAAATGGAAATTAAAACCACAGTGAGATATCGCTTCACACCTCTCAGAAAGACTATCATCAATAAATCAACAAACAATGAGTGCTGGAGAGGATGTGGAGAAAGGGAGAAACCCTTTTGTACTGTTGGTAGGAATACAGACTGGTGCGGACACTGTGGAAAGCAGCATGGAGATACTTCCACAAATAAAAAATGGATCTGCCTTTTGACCCAGTGATCCCACTTCTGGGAATATATCCAAAAAACCCCAAAACACTAATTTGAAAGAACATAAGCAACACCATGTTCATTGCAGTGTTATTTACAATCGCCAAGATATGGAAGCACCCCAACTGTCCATCAGTAGGTGAGTGGATAAAACAACTATGGGACATTTACATGATGGAATACTACTCAGCCATAAAAAAAGAAAAAGAAAAAGAAAAAAATTTACCCTTGCAACAGCAAGCGATTTTTAAAAACTGGTGAGTGAATGGAGAGACAGCACTGCCATGTATTTTTCATGGGACTATAAATGTCCAAAGGCTTTTTGGAAGGCACTTTGGCAGTTTATAAAGTGGTCATCCTCCATGGTCATCCACCAATTCCACCTCTAAGCATCTAAAAGGAACGCGGAAGAGCAAAAAGATGTTTGTACCATGGCGATTCCACTATGAAGTACCTTGACAAAAAAACAACAACAAAAAACTACTGTGCTGGCCAGTGTGGCTCAGTTGGCAGGGCACCGTTCCACAAAGCAAAAAGTCATGTGTTCAATTCTCAGTCAGGGCACATGCCTGGGTTTCAGGCCTGGCCCCCGTCAACTAATGGATATTTCTCTCCCACATCAGTGTTTCTCTCCCTCTTTTCCTCACTACCTTCCCCTGTCTGTAAAAAAATAATAAACTCTTTAAAAAAAACAGAAATAATATAAATGCATATCCACTTGAGAATTAATAAATATATATGTATATGTTATGTGTATTTTTATAAAATATATTGATAAACATATATCTTAAAACAATAAGAAAAACCAGTAGGTGCTGACATAAATCTCTATGAACTACATTTTAAAACATCAAAAATGGTAATAATTGTAGGATCTCATTTATGCTAAAATATGTACGAGAACATATGTTTGGATAAATGATAGAAACATATACTCAGAAATGTTAGCCACCATTACTTTTGAAGAAAATCATAAAATAAGGGAAGTATTAAGAGAAGAATATTTTAATTCATTTTCTGTTTTAAATGTTTACAATGAGAATATATTCATATAAATATTTTTAAAGTTATTTTAAAAACCAATCTGGAAAAATAAAGAAAAAAAAGCCAGGAGAATTATAAAAATGAGGCACAATGGGGTGGAAAGGATTTATTCTAACAGGTATTAAAGTAATATGCTTGACAAAAAGATCATTTTGAAAAAGATTTGATAACTACCGTGCACTGTATATCTAAGTAAAGTCTGGATTTATCAAATGATTAATTATAATAACAAATCCATAAAATCAATAGAAGGAAATACAACTTGTTACTTTAATTATTTGGGGCTTGGAATGTTCTTTCACAACATGAAACGCCAGCCAGAAACCATAATAACAATATAAATACATGGTTTGACTGTGTAAAAATTAAAACATACTGTATGGAAAATAAAGATACCATATATAGATTATAACAGACAGAAAATAAACATAAGTAACAAATAATTAATACCCTAATATACAAACATTCTTGCCAATTAAATATGAGTAAATGATAAATGCACCAGTGGAAGAAGGGGCAAATGGCTTGTGTGTACACCAAGCAACCATTCCTATCTTTGTAACTGCAAACTCCAAGATTCGGCCACCCTTGTTCTCAAGGGGCTTAGGACACACAGACCACCAACAGTGTCTAGAATTCCACCCACAGCAGATTTTCAAGCTTTTTTCAAGAGAAAATTAACCCTGAGAAGCCGTTTGCTTAACAGGCTGTTGCCTTTCCTTATACAAAGATTATCTTAGCAACATAATTTTTTCCAAAAGAAAAGTAAAATCTTCTGGCATTAATTTAAGCAAACATTGCCAATTGCTATTTTCATATTTCCCCTGGTCACTCTAGTTTATGTTGGAAAGTTGAAGACGAACATCTTTTCCCCACTGATGCCTTCTTGTATTTGGCAAGCGCAGACGCCGCTCTGGGATTTCGGGAACCAATAAAATTTCATTATATTTATTCACATTTGGATAGATATCTTATGAAAAGAACAAGTTCACCTCTGTTCAAAACATTCATTTCTTTGTTTTTTTGCAAAACAGCTCATGAAACTTTCTTTTGATAACTGGTGAATTTGGTAAATTTTTTTTCTTGTTTTTCCAATTTTTATTGTTATTCTATTACAATTGTTCCAATTTCCCCCCTTTTGCCCAACCCACCCCCCAACAGTCAACCCCCACACAGTTGTCCACATCCATGGAGATATTGATTTTAAAATCAAGTCAAGATAGTAACTAGAGCATAGAACTTAAGTTCTGTTTTGAAATGTTTGCTTGGGAAGTAGTTAGGGATTACCACTCAAACATTTACCATAGTTGGAAATAACTTTAATCAGTATAAAAGATAAGCACTGGTAGAAAGAAATTATGATTTAACAAACATTTATGGAGTTCATGCTGTGTGCCAAGTTCTCTTCCCAATAGTATGGGACAAACTCCCAGGAGTTTTCTAAGTGTTTTGTTTCCACATGAAAAATATATTTATTTTGTGCTTTTCATCTTTTTGCTGGAGAAATTTTGCACAGTTCTACCATTGGTTATTTTGCTATCTTATCTTTTATCATTTTATTATGGCCTGCTGGTTGACACTAAATAGTGCGGTATAATGATAATTAATGAATTAACTAGAATTTCTACTGTGTCATTGAAGGTAATCAATGATATTAAATGTCCTTGGAACATTCCTGACTTTAATGGAAATACCACCAAGGCAGCAAATTATTAGAAACCAAATTTTGATGTTCAAATTATAATATTCGATATATAAAAATTAACCACTTTTCCCATAGATTTCTAGAAAATATCCTTTATCAGTTGAAGAAAGTTTCATATTTATGAAACTTTATTAGATACACCGATAGATATTATAGTGTTAATTTTTCTCAAATGCCTATTAAGCATCGAATTTGATTATCCTACATTTTTTAGCCTGTTAATATAGTAAATTAGAGTATATTTCCTAATGTTGAATTGCATCTGTTCTTGGAATAAACCAGTCCTTACTACAACATATTATTTTTATAATATTTAGCTAGATTAAACTTTTTTGTTTAGAATATTTTTACCTTTATACTTATAAGTGAGGTCGTAATATTGATTCCCATTTGTATTTATTACAGTTGAGTATTTCTAGACCTCAGAGTTTAAATACTATTCAGTGCATGGGGTGGTTTTGTCAGGGGTCTTTGCACAGCCCATACAGGGCTGCAAAAGTAGATTTACAGTTGTGAGTACACAACACTGAGTAAGTAAAGCTATTGTAATAATCATAACCTGAGTCTCTTTCCATACAAACAACTGTAAATCTACTTTAACTGACCCCTGCATGTGCACCTATGTTTATTTCAGCATTATTCAAAATAGCCAGCACATGAAAACAACCTAAGTGTCCTTTGACTCATGATTGGATAAGGAAGTGAGATCATATGTATATGATATATACATAGGAATACTACTCAACTCTAAAAAAAGATAAACTATTGCCATTTAGGAGAACATGATGGATCTTAAGAGAATTATGCTGAGTGAAATAAGTCAAATAGAAAAGGATAAAGCCGTATGATATCAATCATATGTGGGATATAAAACAAAAAACAACAAATGAACAAGTAAAACAAACAAACTCACCCGCAGATTAGTGGTAACCAGGGAGGAAGTTTGGCGGCAGGTAGCACGAAGAGAGTAAAGGGTCAAATATATGATGACAGAAGTAGAGCAGACTTTGGGTGGTGAGCACACAATAGAGTATACAGATGACATCTTGTTACATTGTTCACCTGAAACCTATATAATGTTACTATATAACCTATATAACCTATATAATGTTATTAACTAATGTTACCCCAATAAACTAAAAATAATAATATTTCATTATTAAATTAATTTGCATTTATATGATTATTAATGGTGTTGAGTACCTCTTTGCATGTTTATTAGCTTTCTGGATATTCTAAACTTTTTCTTTTAAGATCATAAAGAAAACAGAACTCTGGCAAGATTAATCAAGGTAAAAGAGAGAAAATTAAAATAACCAATACACAGTAAAAATGATGTAATCACGCAGGTAAAATAAATTTTTTAAAAAAACAGAAAATTCTAGAAGTTTGCTGGAAAAAAAACAAAGAATTACCAGAAAAACATGAAGTCAGAGTTTCGAATTTCTTATCACCAACACCTGATGCTTGAAGACAATGTAGCAACATAGTCAATGTTTTGATGGAAAATTACTTTTAATCTAGAATGGTGTCTTCAGTCTAATTATCCTACAGTTGTGAAGGTGAAATAAAGAAATCTTCAGACACAAAAAAACTGAATAAGCTTAATATTCACAGGCTTCCTCTGAAAGCATTACTTCTGAGTAACTAGCTTGCAACTCCCTATGCGTATGGCCCTTTTTATTGCCTTTTAGGACAGTCTCTACCGGCTCCCTGGCACTGGCCTTGGGTCCTTACTGGTCAGGAGGAAGGGAAAGAGGGAGGGAAGGAGTTTCTGTAGTTTCAGAGCATGCATAGCAATGTACTCCACCAAGTTGATCTTCTTCCACATTTGCTTGGTCTCTCAGTGGCAGTTATGATGTATGAGGGGGGACTCAAAAAAAGAAAAGGAATTTATTTATAAAAATCTGTGTATTTATTCTTACATGTTTAAACTTCAATCACCTTTAAAGTACTCTCCATTTGATGTAATATACCTATCAATATGTTTTTTCACTGCTCAAAAATAGTTTTTGAACTCGTCAATTGTGTTGCCTTTTTAGTGCCTCTGCCATCTTTTGCATCACCTCTTCCACACTGGTAAAATATTTCCCTTTGAGGACTTCTTTCATCTGGAGAAACAAAAAATAAGTCTCTTGGGGTGAGATCCTGTGAACAGGGAGGGTGGGGCATGAGCATCAGGCCTTTTTTTGGTCAAAAACTGCTTAACACTCAGGGCAGTGTGAGCAGATGCGCTGGTAAATCACCCATCATGAAGTGGGCAAACGTGTTTTAAGAGTCTTCAGAAAAATTCACTGAAGCTGAATGCAGCCTCTCACAACAACGCCAGCTAGTGCACAGATACAGATGGACCCTACAACACATGCTTAGAGAGGGAAGCCTGTACTACAAGGGATCTGCCCTCCAGAAGATAATTATGGTTTTATTGGGGTGGTCCTCCCTCACATTCAAAACATTTTTCCACTCTCCGCTAGCTCTCCAGAATCTGGCATCTGCTTACTTGTCCTCATGTCTTTGACCTACTGAATAGGTCCTACTCTGAGCTGACATCCTCCTTGGATGTTCCACAGGACAGGATGTAAATGGGTTTTTTTTTTAAGTGTTTGGGGGTTGATGATGCTAAAGGACTCATTTCCTGTGGAATTTCTCAGGCTTTGATACATTAACTTGCACTGCAAATTTCCCTCTAAGAAGGGACTACAACATGCGGTGAATGCAATGTTAAGCAGATGAATTTGGCCACAGAGCCCCTGGGGAACAAGGGGCATTGTACAGGGATCCTGCTCTAAAGAAGAACCTTAGGAAAACTCTGTTCTGGAATTTTGTGGCCTTGTCTCATACTCTGTGATCTCTGATATTCAATATCAAAAATAAAGACCCCATTTTCTGTTCTTCGCCTACTACCTGGTTAACAGTATACATACAATAAATATTTGTTCAACAAAAAAATAAGTGACCGAAGGAGCTCATTATTATAAAAATGCTTTAAAAGTTGACCATGTAATCTGCAGTAAGCCATTGCTTATATTTATGCTGGAATGTGATTTCACTCAGAAACTGACAGATTTTAAAGAAAACAAAAATCTGGCCTATTTTTAATTGCATGATGTGCCACCAGGGAAACTAAACTCACTGAAAGCTCTGAATCCTGTAAATGTAATCAAAATCATCTGCTGTATACGCAGTTTGCTGTCACACAGTCCAGTGGCCACTGTCTGTACCCAGCCTGAGGCATATCACCAGCCTGGGTCCTTGGGCCTTATCTGCAAAACGACCTGCACTGATTTACATTTGTGCTGTGCTTCGTTGGACGAGCCTCAGATGCCTATGTATTGACTAGATTTACCAGGCTCAGCATTTCGATTTTGTGTTTCTAAGAGTCATGTCCATATTACCCACTGCCCCACAATCTTACTATGTAGTCTTTGCCTCACTTGATGTGATCTTTAAGATTGCTCAGAGTTGTAATGGATTTGTATCCATTAGGATACAAATAAATGTTGTAACTGTAAAATAGAGAACTATAGTCAATAGATTGTAACAAAATGGAAGAGTTGTTTCAAGATTTGGAGGGCAAGTAAAACCAATACTGTAACATTCAGTAGAAAAAAAATAAAATTCCCTTATTATGTGACCGTTATATCTACTTTGTTTTGTAAAAAATAATGATAAAACTAACTAACCTGGCAAAAATTCATGAATTTGCTCTCTCTGCAATTTCTCTTCCTCTGTCGCCTTTTCCAAAATACTAGAAACTTTGTTTCCCTTATCAGCAAAAAAGGACACAGTAAGATATATGATAT
Organism: Mormoops blainvillei; assembly: GCA_004026545.1. NCBI lineage: Eukaryota > Metazoa > Chordata > Mammalia > Chiroptera > Mormoopidae > Mormoops > Mormoops blainvillei. The sequence continues at coordinate 318,126 of PVJD01000204.1, read as the reverse complement.
AGAACAAACTTCAAGAATTGTAGTTTGAGGGTTTGAGAAAATGACTTTTCTCTTCATTTGTAAAGCTGCCCACATTGCTACCCACCTCCTTGGGTTGATAAACACAGGATTATACAAGGTAAAATATGTAAAGCAAAATGCAGAGCACAGCATGGGTGCTCTCCAATTATTAATTTTTCACTTTCCCACATATCCATCTACATAGTGCCAATTCTAAAAAAATTCACAACAAACCGTCTGTGTTTTATTTTAAAAGGCAGATTCCCTTCCTCCTAAGAAACTCTTATATGAATGCAACTTCATTTCCCCATTTTTTCTATTGTTTGAACCTCATTTAGATAGAAAAGTCCTTATATAACATATCTTTGTGTTCTGTATCAGACTTCAACATGTCACTTTAACCTTTTATTCTACTTTTTCAGTTCTAACAATGTCAGAGTTCACAAAGGATTTGGTCTCCTAACAATGGGGTTAAAAGTTGGAAATTTGCTATATTCAAATAGCCTCACTTCTCTTCAAGGTACATGTTTAAAAATTATTTTTCTAGCCTTTGTTGAAACAACTGAATGCTCACCATAGTACAATTCATCATAGTGAATTAGAGTTGGATAAGTAGACACATTTTGCAATTAAGAAAGCTTCCCGTTTGCATCCATTTTTACAAACAATTGTGAAGTTGACTTGAGCTCTTACAGAATGGTCAAATTACAGTGGTAATTTGAATTACACTGGCCAATTTCAGTTCATCGCCTCCTAACTACTAAACATTTCATGGGGTACACTTTCAACTCCGCTCTTGGACCTTAGCTCCTCCCCTCTCTCCTCCGGTAAGACCTGACACATTTAGCAGTTCTGAATCCCGTGCATGTACAGACAGGTGAGTGCAGCAGGAGCAGGTAGGTTAAATGAAGAGGTAGGCAGAAGGGGTGGGAAGAGAGGGTTTTTTGATCAGAACCAAACACACACTAAAAACGCTTTATCCTTTGTACTGGTAGTGAAATGAAGGATCTTTTATGCTTTCCACACCCAAGTTTCAACTGGATAGCTAACTGAAGACATTTTCTTTTAGAAAAGCCACAAATCACTTTTTCAAAGCTTGAATTAATTAGGCCCTGTGCAACAATGTTTCTCTGTGCCTGTTCAGTTTTCAAAATGGAAATCTGTAGAATGTCAGTTCCTTTTTAGTTGGGGGAAAGATATGACCTCATGAAGCCCCCTTTAAAACATTCCTCCAGTGCAGGCATTTTAAATAATTTCTCAAAGGAAAGCACTATATTCCGAGTGAATAGCATGACATTATGAACTACATCTAACATAAGATTTTGCTTCGACAGGCCTGTCAATGCTCCGTAGTTCCACTGTAATGAAATGAAAATTATGTGAGCTTGGAAGAAATATCTTCCTCACCCTGATTCTCCCTATTAACTGTAGAATTGTACTATTTTCTTCACCATGACAACAAAAGCACACAATAGATCTTACTCTCACCTTCTTTGCACAAGGTGACAGGGGGAAACAGTAACAAAGAATAGTGAAGCAAACACAGATTTCAGGAAGCAAGGAGTTAAGGAAACCATGAACGAAGGGCTGTGTGAGCTCAATGATCAGCATTACCGAGCCTGTTCCAGGGGTTACTAGACTAGGTAATGCAACCCAGAGAAAAGACTTTCAGTTTATACCTGATTAAATCTCAGAATGAGTGACTTTTAATGTCAGCCAGTCAACTGAGAGACCAGTTTAAATGCTCTCATTTTTCAGTAAGGTTAATGTCAGTAAAAGACATAGATTGATCAGCATTCTTGAAATAAGGCTCTGAATTACTCACACACAGTGTCATTTAAAAGCAAATGATTTGTTCTTATCAGAACATATAGTTCTTTTAGTGATTTTTAGAGAAGCAAGGCTGATTGGCATTATGAACTATTCTAGCCGTAATTTTCCACCCGGAAAATAGTTTGGTTTAAAATGTCAGATATTCTATATTCTGTTCAATTGGCATTGTTCAAAACATTCAAAGCCATTCATCTTCCTCTGACGTTCTGAGGTTTGTAATGGGTTGTCTTTCACTAGGACACGCTGGTATAGAGAAAACTACCAGAAATGAGCCAAGTGATTATTCCCTGTTAATGGAAAAGCAGGGAAAAATCACATCAGAGTTCTACTTTGTTACCTGAGAAATAATGCAAGAATTAATAAAAGAATTAAGTACTAGAAAAAAAGAAATCAAATCATTGTATTGCAGCCAGGAAGCTAAGAAGAAAGAAAAAACAAAAACAACAAAAACAACAAAAAATTCAGTCACGGTGTTTGACTGGTGTGGGTTTTTAAAGATTGTTTAAAAAATCAGCTCGGTCATCTATCTTAAATAAAATAAGGTGACAGATACTTCATGTTGTGTTATTGGTACCCAGGTAGTTTTTAATGTCATGTTAAAAGATATTCAAAGCAAAGTTGACATTTATATTCAGGGAAAAGTTTAGAGTAGTATTTTTTGAATAGAAAAGTAATTTGAGAGAAATTTTAGAAAGATGATGGAGGGAATACTTGTTAAAATAAGTGCCCTTTAGGCCTTGGCTGGGAAGCTGAGTTGGTTAGAGCCTCGACCCAAAATGCCAAGGCTGAGGGTTTAGTCCCCAGTCAGAGCACATATAAAAATCAACAAACAAACGCACGTAAGTAGAACAACAAATCGATGTTTATCTCTCTCTCTCTCTCTCTGCCTTCCTCTCTCTCCCTGAAGTCAATCATACAAAATAATAAATAAAAATAAGATAAAATAACTTCCCTCTTTGAAGCTCAGCAGAATGAAGAAAAATAATTAAAAATAGCAAAGAGAATTCCACTGGTATTAAAACTAGACAATAGTACCGATGTGATGCTAAAATGTCAACACTGGACTGAAAGTTGCCGCATGACCTGGAACAAATTGAGTGAGCACACTAAGAGTGAGTCAGCACACAGGTTCCACAAAGGAGAGCCCAGTCAGCACAAGGAAATTAGTGAAGGAAGGCGTGGCCCGGGGTTATCAGTTGCTGAGCCCTTACTCCATACCAAGCACAGTGCCAAGAACTTTACCTGAGCCATTTCAATGACTCCTCCCAATAAGTTGCTACTATTATCATCTTCATTTTATAGATATTAGAACTAAAGTGTTTCTCCAAGGTCACAAGGCACAGGTGTCTTTGACTTTAAACTTTCCCCAAGTCACTAAGCAATGCATTCCTCAAGGAGAAAGTTCTGGAGTGCTCTTCTTACAATCCCGAACGCTGAAGGAGAATTGAAAGTGGAAGAAAGAATACCCCGGCGGCAAATGATTCAGGGGCGGGGAGTGAGACAACAGCTTGGGCAAGTGAAGGGGCAAGGCGGAGAAGGAAAAGGAAGGCCACGCAAGAACTATTTCCTACGTATTTTTACGAGGACTTCCTTAGGATTGTCGTCTAACTGGAATAGAAGACCTAGAAGCAAGTCTGGGTTAGGGAGATGCAAAATAATAGGTCTGGGCTCGCTTAAACCATAGACTGAAGCGATTCGTGCAGAGAAAATAACCAAGCGGAGGACTGTTGACTAACGAAATATCAAAAAGATGTTGCCATCCCCAAAGATAACTGGACTGCCCAGAGAAGCCAGAACAAAGGTCATGTCTGCGGGAATTCCCACAAGTCAGGTTCTATGCCCTGAATGGGGGAGTTGGCTGAAACAGAGTTCACAACAGATGTGGAGATTTCAAAAAAAAAAGTAGATAGATTGTAGTTGTCACAGTAATCCAGATTCCAGATTGGGTGACTCTGAGAGTCTCAGAATCTCTTGCAGCGGGTTCTGTGAAACACCAATTGGATCCCTATTCAGGAAAAACATGACTACTATAGTTTCTGTTTAGTCACGGTGCCAATGATTCACAGCTTCGCTGAGCTCACGTCATTGATCCAGCTTCCATTTGCCCAGTTGTAATATAAATGTTACTTTTTAAGCTTTAAGGCTCTTTGCAATCAAAAGTTCTATGATCCCTTAGGACTACTAAGGAGTTTATCAGAACCCACAGACAAACTAGAATAATCTCACCTTCATAAGAGCTGAAAGGTTTGGAGGGGTGGGCCTAGGCTGGAGAAGAGGTGACAGCTTTAAGTTAGGGATGTAACTTAAAATTCTACAATGCCGTTTCTCAGTTGCAAGAGATAGCTTTCAGCTTGAGGTCAGTACCGGATGTGCTCAGTGGCTTACTGATAGCTTGTTTGTTACTTTGCACCAATTAGGTAGCATAAGGATAAATTATAAATGTTTCTACTTATAAAAGTTATTTGGGCTTACTGTACAGTATTTAAAATCAATATATTGAATGAAAAAAATATAAATTGCTCAGTAATATCCCCTGAGAACCATAGTAATGTTTTGATTTGTTTCTGTATAGTTTGGATACTTTCTGATTTCTCCTACTAAACAATAAATCTTCTCATTACAAGGATTTCTTTTCTTTTATCTTCAGATCCCTGAGCTTGACATAAGTGTTTTATAAATATTGATTTATGTAGCAACAGTTAATATTGTTTTTTGAAAAGTTCTACCACTTTTTCAATAACTCCTTTTTATCTTGTTATAGCTATTTTACCTAAAACTACACTAAACAAATGTAAGTGATATTTGACCTTGTGGTTCAGATTTGATTACATGTCACATTTCAGCAAGAATTGTGTGAAGTGCTCCTACTGGGGTGGCAGGGAACCTTCCAAAATGGTCATAATATTGATGTACATAATTATACCAACTAATTTAATGGGGGAAAAAAGGTGCTTATAAACTGGAGTCCAGTGCACTCTTTTCAGGAATTTTAAACATTATCCTTATAATGTTATCTCCCTTTCAGTGACTTCTTCATATATCCACATTCTAGCCCCACTGCAAGTTGGTCCCATCATATATTGTGAATGAATGGTGTCTGAATTCATTAATATGTATGACATAAAGGAGGATATGAGTGCTATGTGCTCATAATGAGAGATGGCTAGTTGAGATGAATTGCATCACTTTTATTTTTCATTAAATTTAATGAGAATGTTTTTATCATAATTTTTAAATTTTATTAAATTTACTGCAGTAACTGGGTTAATAAGATTGTATGTTTTAAGTATACACTTCTGTAATATGTCATCTGTATATTGCACTGTGTGTTCACCACCCAAAGTCAAGTCTCCTCCTGTCACCATATATTTGACCCCATTTTACCTTTTTCTACCTCTCCCCACCCTATCCCTTCTGGTAACCATCATAGTGTTTCCTGTGTCTATGAGATTTTTGTTTGTTTGTTTGTTTGTTTTTCTTGCTTCTTCATTTGTTGCTTTCTGTTTTATATTCCACATGTAAGTGAAATCATATGGTTCTTGACTTTTTCCATCTGGCTTATTTCATTCAGCAATGATATTCTCAAGATCCATCCATGTTGTCACAAATTGCAGTATTTCATCTTTTCTTATGGCTGTGTAGTATTCCATAGCATATATGGACCACACCTTCTTTATCCAGTCATCTGTCTAAGGACACACATGTTGTTTCCATGTCTTGGCCACCATGAATAAAGCTGCAATGGACATGGGGATACATATATCTTTATGAATAAATGTTGCCCATTTTTTCAGGTAGATGCCCAGAAGAGGGATTGCTGGCTTATATGGTAACTCTGCTCTTACTTTTTGAGGAACATCCATATTGTTTTCCACAGTAGCTGTGTCAATTTACATTCCCACCAATGGTGCACGAGGGGTTTCCTTTCTCACCACAACCTTTCAAACACTTGTTATTTCTTGTGTTATTGAAAGTGGTTCTTCTCACACGTGTGAGGTGGTATCTCATTGTGATTTTAATTTGTATTTCCCTTACAGCTGGTGAAGTTGGGCATCTTTTCATGTACCTGTTGGCCATTTGTATGCCTTCTTCGGAGAAACTTCTCATCACGGCCCCTGCCCACTCTAGGAAAGCAAATTGGTTTTCTAACATGATAGTTGGTTTGAGGAGGTATTGCATCACCAAAGGAACACCACTGGAGCTTCTGAGTTAATGGGGCACCAATTCTGGATGAGAACTTTATGCCTGGCAACTGGGCTCAGGTACATAAATTTAGAGTCAGTGGGGCTGGGAGGAGAGACATGGCCCTAGGTTGTCGCTAATAATTACAGCGCCAGCTTCTAATGGCAACAGGAACTGGGGAAAAGTTAGAATGCTACAGCATCTTCCCATGAGAACAACTGTGACTCAGTGTTCTCTGTGACACCTCAGTGCTATAAACAGGCATGTCATCATTTGCAAGGGATAAAATTATACCTATGAGTGCACTAGTCCTTTTAAATTCCCCAAGTTTGCAAACTCCCCATTAGTTCCAACACTTACTGATATTTTAATGAACATCACCACTGTGTAGAGAAAACATCTTGAACATCTTGAATGGAAAACAACTTGCACTTTAATTATTTTCAATTCCCAGGCCAGATAGCACATATAGTTGCAATCATTTCACATAGTACTACAGACCCCCCCAAATTATTAATGAGATTTAGGGAAAAATGCATATGAGTCATGCAGATTATTTTATATACAATTGTGATATAGGTCTCTTGTGTATGCATTATTATGCAGCCAATTTCAATAACACATCAAAACAGTGACTGTTTTATTGTTCTATAAATTTTCCCCAATTGGCCTGAGTTCCTAAACTAACATTTCAAGATAAAAATAAATTTTGTTTTTAATAATTTCTAAGTTTTTAATAATTATAATTACAAGGCTAACTTTTGAACTTAGATTTCCTTAAAGATGCATGGATTGGCCTCAGTCCGGGGACCGGTCATGTCAAATGAGGGTCGGTTAGGGCTACACTGGTGTTTCTAATTGAATCTGGGCCTAGCTCTTAGTTTTTTTTTTGACACCATAAGTCCTTGCTACATCAGAGGACACTTGACATCTTAGCAACACATATGATAACTTACAACTACCGGTAGGGACATGTGACCTATGAAGGCTGTGCTGGGCGCGATAATTAAGTGCATCATCATTTCAGGCACATCACTAAAGTAGGGTAATACTTCTCTTCCTGTCCCCCTTAGTGACTCGCCCTTTGGGGTTTTGGCATCTTTCTCGGTACCCCACAGAGACAGTAGTGCCCCTTTCTGCTCCTGACCCTCCTGGGGTCCTAGCTAAGTTTTCACATAAGCTCACTCCATGTGGCTCCTGGCTAGCATATACTTGGCTCAACATACATGTAGTAAATGGATGAATAAGTGATTAAATAAATATGTACATATGTGTGAATAAATCATAAAATGAATAGGCTTCCTTCCCAAGCATCATCTCATACTTGGGTCCTTTTCTTTACTGACTTTCCATGCTTGCATTAATATTGAAATTTATTCCACTACCCACCCAACCCCAGCAACTATACTATAGCTGGAGAAATACAAGGGGGAGGGAGGAAGAGAGAGAGAGAGGGAGAGAGAGATACATTTCTAGATGAATGGCTTGCTGAGAATAGACATTTAGCAGAACATACTGAAGGAAGCCTCTTCTCAGTGTTGCAATTGCTAAACAACTTTGGGGAGATACTAGAGACCTTGTCCTGTTAGTAATGAAAATTTTAATCTAATGAAAAGAGTCATAGACAGGGTCAAAATGGGACACAGGAAGTTAGCATAGGCTGGACAACACCCATAATCAAATTCTGACAGAACTATAAGAACGATAGTTTCTTAATCCTATTAGGTAAAGGTTTTTATCAATTTCTAATGAGTAGGAATAAAAAAATGTCAGGACACCAGATATTATTTTTACTTTTAGAATTGCTACCCCACTGAAAGTCACAAGAACTCCTCTGTATTAGTTATTTCAGCCAAGTTTTGTTTTTCACTCAAAGCTCCAAAAATAGGATGTGCCTGCTAAGAGTCTTTCACCTCATTGTGTCTCTAGTATATCCAGATGTATTGGCTATTCCTAAGGCACCAGGATGTGTTTTTATGTCCTACACAGAGAATTTCTGTCTTGTCAAGATTAGTTTTAACCCTAAAAGTCAGGGAAAGAAAAAGACCGTTAGCACTAACTCCATATTCAAATAGTGTCTGGAAACTTCATTTAACCTCTATCCTTTCAAACTCCAGAATCAATAGTTGAGTTATAGGAGAAATGATATTGAGCTTCCAGTTTTCCACAATTTTACTCACTTGGGTAGTCAGCGATTCTCAGCAAGAAGTGCTTTTCCCCTAAGTGGCACTTGGTAATATCTGGAGACATTTTTATTTGTTACAACTGGAGAGATGCTACTGACATTTAGTAGAGGTAGAAGGCAAGAATGCTGCTAAAATTCTTGTAATGCCCACAACTCCCATAAAAGAATTTTTGGTCCAAAAACGCCAATAGTACTAAGTTGGGAAACCCCATGTTATAATATAGTGGGTTTCCTGCCCCCTTAACAGGGGTGTCACATCTATCATATTGTAGGGACCTTACAGGAGGACTAAATGATTCCCAGGATTCTTTAGAGTTAGAAATTTGAAGAAAATGACTATTACTTTGAGGCTCAGTAATTTTAAATGAGTTTCAAAATATTTTTAACTAATATTGCATTGGAATGTTTTAATAATTTTATGAGAGCCAGATTTGAAATCTCAAGATCTAGTAATATTAAGCCCCACTTTGCAAGTTAACAAAGTTCCTTAATATCTATGAGTTTCAATGCTTGCATTTACAAAATGAACTACATTTCATTTTGAATGAAATGAACTAAAACATGTCTGCCTACCTCACAGGAGGCTTTAAGAAAAAAGAATCCTAAATTGCATATGTAAAATCACTTTCATAAGAATAAGATAAACATAAAGTATTATTGTGGCTTTTTATATTGCAAAGTTCCTTTTGAATAATCAAGCATCTGATTTTATGACCTTTTCTTTTTCCAGAATAATTACATCAACTTTTCAGATAATTTAAAGACATTATTTTTAAAATAAGTAGCATATTCCTTAGGATCCTAGCCCATACCACCAATTTTACTTCAATAGAAAAGGAAGAAAAATACAAATTTTAAACTAAATATGATGGAGGAGACTCTATTAAGCACAATTTTAATTTAAATAAATGACAACTTAGCTTTTATATGTCATCTTTTACTCATTTATATGTACATATAGGTTCCTGAAGCCATAGCAATTTTAATTTGCCACAAAAGATGGCTGCTTTAAGACTTTAAGCTAAGAGTGAGCTCTTATTATATAATTACTAACACTGGCTAGAGAATTAAATCTGTAATCACAATATACAGTAAAAAGAAATAAAGCTAAGTTTGTATCACACAGTGAGAAGTGGTCTGGTGATGTGTTAAATAAGCCACACTCTCAAACGCCCGTAGAGGATCATGCAGGTAAAAGACTACCGGAGCCTGGAAAGGGCCCGTGCTATTCCCCTCCAAGCCGATGATGTTGTCATGTGGGGTCACGGGCCTGGTGCCTCCAGATCTCAGAGTTTTTAAAGAGAAACCATGAACTCCAGTGTTGATGTGAAATTTCCATATATTAAAAGCATCTATAGAGCAAATTTTGCCTAATGGCTATCTGCAACCACTGTTCTAAATAAACAGTTTAAAGACAATACTTTCCACCCCAATGTCCCAGTCTTTAAAAAAAGGAAAAAAAAAAACGTTTGACCAGTGATAATTTTCATTGTTCCTTAGTAAAGTCCCTGTAAGGAGCACGCACAAGAGAAACCATGCGAAGTCTGCACAGTAACCTGGAACCCTCCTTCAAGGCCCTGATGCCTTGGCCTCTCCTTCCTTCTTAGCTGAGAAGGCCAGGATCTCTCAGAGGCCAGAAAGCTCATGCCATAGACTCTAGCCCCGTTTGTAGGAATAGATCACAACCACATTTATATCAGCTCCAGAAACATTGCTCCTTTTCAGAGCAATCCAGCTTTCAACTCAGGATCAATAACTAGACATACTCCGGTGCAAATTAAGAGGGAATATTGAAAAGTTACACTAAATATTTCAAGGGCTTTTAAATAGTCTCAAAAATGCATTGTTTACTAAGCCTACGTACATAGGCATGGTTTTGATAATTTATATCAAATCATTCTAATAAGATTGCCTTTTCTGTGTAAAGTTTACACTCTTTCTTAGCACCTTTCACAGCTCTAACAGCTCTGCAATATAGTGAATATTTGAACTATGTGATAGTCGACCAATCAGAACCTTTATCAGACACATGGTTTTGATTTTAATAATGTTGACATATTCTCTAATTTGCAGTTGTTTCCATTGAATTCACCCAGTTCACTCTCTTAATCTTATGTCAAAAAGCCTTTGAAACATAGCAGAAAAAAACTGTGTTGCAATTTCTGTTTTGAAGCAGTGTTGATAATAAATCCTAAATTGTTCAACATTTTTTCAAATGTGCATCTCAATAAGATTAATATCCCATCACTGCGTGTTTTTAGGAAGACTAAGATACCAAAAACCCCCAAACCATTGAAAAAAATTCAGATCACTGTCACCTTTTCAAAATGTGCTGAACTTCAAAAAACACAAAGAACCACAAAGCTTGGTTTATTTGCTGGGCAAATACACAACCATATATAACTAGTCATATATTTCTTCCACCCAGATTCACCTCTCAAACCCATCATTTTCAGGGCAAGTCTTAAGAACTAGAAATTCCAAATGCAATTACTAACAGGGCACTGACCACTTTAAAAAGTTAACCCCGGAGTCATTATACATTATTGATAATTATTGAAAATCTGGCACTGTGGAAGATGAAAGAATAGTGGAAATCGTGATTTTTGCTCTCACTAAGATCTAGAGAAAATCAAATATACCGGAGCCAATCAGAGAGCTACTAACTGTGCTCCAGCAGTAAGAGGCAGTGAATATCCAGAGGAAGTGGGAGGGTCTGAAATAGTCAGAGACAACTCCTTGGGAAATAGGAGTTTGATGTTTACTATACCCTGCAAATCCCCATGTGCAACTTCTTTGTTACAACGGAGCCAGGTTCTCAGGGTTAATGATCCTACATGACAAAATTAGCCATAATGGCACGATGTACCTGACTTTAAAAAATCTGTAACTCTAAAGCTAGGTGTTTGTTTGTTTGTTTGTTTGTTTTTGCTTGACAGCCACGTTATTCTATTTTATTAATAATAATATAAGTACATACACATAAAGAATATACGCTTTAATATGATCTACTTTGCCTAGTTTTATGACACAGCTTTGGTGGGATCAAATTATGTAGCTTCAGACTGAGCTTCAATTTAATCTGTTGAGTAAGTTACTCAGAAACAGCAATAGTGGATGAAATCTACAGGTTCACGTGTACTACTGAACAGCCAAAAATAACATTCGGTATTTTTTTGTTGATATTAGAACTACCTACCAGTGGTTGTACTCTGGGGGGAGTTTAATCATTGTCAGTTAAGAGAGCAACTCCAGGGCCCAGTGGAAACTATAAACACGCCAGGATGGCACGGCATCCTATGTCTACATATGCATATATATATACACACACACACATGCATATATTTTTCTATATGTGTGTATATAAATAAAATTATTAAGAAAAATAAACTTGTTTTCTGATATTTCTTCAAATAAAATAGTTTTCATATATGTGTGCACGTGTGTGTAATGACTGCATGAGAAAATCTTAATACAATGTAAAATAGTATTTTTAGTATTTTATTGGGATAAATGGGGGATAGGATGAGAAAAAACTGAAAATAAAGAACCAAAAATTGAGAAATTATATCTTTTTCTAAGAAACACCATATGAAAAGGGAAACAAAATATATTTTTATGCATGCAAAGTCTGACATTCATTGAGTAATGTTTTCAGAAAAGGAAACAATTTTAGCAAGGAAAACAATTTTAAAAGCCTGTAATTATTTATAACATAAATAGCCAAATGCAGAAAACACAGGTTGTCCACCTCGTTTTTATAAATATCAATAAGGTCAAGGGGTTGATAGTGTCATTAAGTTCTTCCGTGTCTTTACTAACTTTTTTTTTGTCTAATTGACTATTAATTGCTGAAAGATATTAAGATCTCCAAATAATTGAGAAATCATTTATCTCTCCATTTAATTCTTTCAATTTTTTATTTCATATATCTTAAGTTTTATTATTTGTCACATAAACATTTAGGATTATTGTATTTTCTTAATGAATTGACCCTTTACCATTTAGAAATGTCCCTATTTATATCTGATAATACCCTTTGTCTTGATGTGTTCTTTATTTGATATTAATATATTCAACTCAGGCTTTTTATTCTGCTTACATGGCATATCTTTTTCTATACATGCACTTTAAACCTATTTGTTTTTTATGTTTAAAGTGTATTCTTTTAGATTATAACACAGCTGGGTCTTGCCTACTTTTTAAAGTTGATTCTGAGCCCTACTACCTTTTAACTGGACTGTTTAGATCATTAACATTTAAAATAATTTTTGATACTGTTGGCTTCAGACCTACAATTTCAATTTCTTTTTCTGTTTGCCAAATGTTTGTTTCCCTGTTCTTCCTTTTCCTGTCTTTTATTAGGTTACTAAATATTTGTTAAACTCCATTTTTAATTTTTGTTGACCTTTTAGCTATAAATTTTTGCATTCTTTTAGTGGTTTCATATATATAGTGCTATACATTCTAACTTTTTAGTTTATATAGTTATTGTTCTGTTTCATGTAAAACATGGAAACCTTGCAGCTATACAGGGGTGGGCAAAAGTAAGTGTACAGTTGAAATACAATAAATAAAAAATAATAATACAAGAATAAACTGTGTTTTGTGGACTCATAGCTGTAAACCTACTTTTTCCCACCCTCAGATAGTTTGAGTTAACCCCTCTCTGTCATGTTAAATGGCTTATGCATTACACTATATATGTTACAAATCCCACACTTCAATTTTACCAATTTTTTTTTCTATTAGTAGTCATATGCATTTTAAAGAACTCCAGGAAGTAATAGTCTTTCACTTGTTGAGCACTGAGTATTGAACATACACATTTGAAAGGAGACGCACAGAACAGACTGACCTCAGCACACTACTGAAACCCAAACTGCTTCTTATTCCCAAGAACGAGTTACCACTCTTCTTCACAGTGCTGGGTTGTCTAAATTGCTCAAGAATGTCTTCTGCCGTTAGAATGACCTGAGAATATATATTGGTCATCCTTCATGTTAAATTTTTAGTGGCAAATCCTACCCCTTAGCACTCTGTTTGAGGCGACTGAATCTATGGAAACACACACAGAAAGGAGGACTTGAGCGTCCTCTATGCAATCATTCTGCCTTGAAGTTGCAGAAATTGAGACCCAGGGAAACTACCTGATCTAAGGAAAGCCATACAATTAATTAATACACAAATTTAGAGTAGGTGTCTCCTGACTTCTGTAGATCAATTCTTACTTGAAATTCAGGTGCTTTTTAAACCTAGTAAAATGTAGTCTCTTTCATTCTAGTGTCTTCTCACTCCTACTAGATGACAAAAGCATTGAGGGCACAGTGTGTTAGGGTTCATTTTATGTTTGACCCCTTAGCATCTAGAACAGTGTCTAACACAATAAGTCAAAGTTACAGAGTGGAGGACCACAGTGTGCAAGAGTTTTGTTTGCCCCCCACCCCAACCTTGTTTTTTTCTTTCCAATCTGAATTTGAATTATCTGGGGAGTAGGATATCTACAGATGCCTCAGTGTTGCCCACCTTTGTGGGGGTTTTTTTTAGATCAAAAAATTGTGGTACATTTACACAAAAGAATACTATGCAGCAGAAAGAAAGAAGGGGCTCCTACCTTTCACAACAGCATGGATGGAACTGGAGAGTATTATGCTAAGTGAAATAAGCCAGGCGGTGAAAGACAGCTACCATATGATGTCACCTATAAGAAGAGCCTGATGAACAAAACAAACAAATGAGCAAAATAGAACCAGAAGCATGGAAACAAGGAACAGACTGACAGGGATCAGAGGGGGCAGGAAGAAGAGAATAAAGGAGGAAAGAAGGGAAAATGTCTCGTTAAAGGACAAGCATAAATGGCCCACCTTTCTATTTCATTTGTGAGAGCCATTCTACATATCCATGTATCCCATGGAGCCTTGAAGTTTATAAGTACTCAGTAAGTAGCAAATGAAGACTCAGGATATCAGATACCTAGGGTTTTGGGTTTTTTTTCTTTAGATTAAGGAGGGTAGTGTGACCAACCCTCCTGGTTTCCCCAAGACTGTCCTGGCTTTGGAACTTCAGGTTTTGTATTTTGGAAAACCCCTCAGTCCTGGGGAAATTAAAATGATTGGTTACTTATAGCTGGTCATTTTCTTCCACAAAATAAGTTTTTTATCAACATAATAGCAAAGTGTTAATGATTTACATGTCCATTTACCTCATATAATAAAGAATAACTTAACACTATCATGTATAACTGAAATTTGCTAAGAGAGTGGGACTTAAATTTCTCACCAAAATATAAATAAATAAATATGAGGTGACAGATAGATATGGTAATTACCCAGAGGGGAGGAATCCCTTCACAATGTGTATATCGATTCATCATAATGTATACTTTAAATACCTTCAGCTTTTATTTGCCAATTAAACCTCAACGAGACTGAACAAATAAATTTTGGCTTGCCTGAAAAAAATTACAACCACTGAATAAAAATTACAACCACTGAAAAAAATTACAACCACTGAATAAAATCTGTATACCTTCTCTCAAGAAATTTGTAATAGATCATGACCTAATCATACACTAGTTTTGTTTATCAGTCCTTAATTAAGCTCATCATGACCTGTTCTGAATAGAAATGACTATCCTTCCTTTGACTTCAGTAATATTTCAGTTTTTTGAGATACATCTTAGCCTTTCAAAAGGACCTCCAGTACCTCAAATTATGTCAACAACTTTCCATTAAAGAAGTAGCAGTTCTTCCTCAGTCCTTCTGGTAAGTGTGCCTCCCTCAGAGAGGGATGTCCTCTGAGGACCTGCCAATGATGCTCTTGTAGGTGGTCTTTCTTCTTCCCAAAACTCCCTCTCTGAACCAAATCCATTTTTTTTCATAGGAGACCAGTTGCTGTCATAATTTGTTCTGTTGGTCGAGTTGCAACCATTCCTTTTCCCTCAAGTTTTCGCATTAGAGGCACTCGTGAGTTATTTATGAGTGTGACATGAACTGCTTCCAGCAGCGTTGTGTGTCCCTTTCCCTCCCCCTTCCCAAGCTGCTCCAGGCCTCTGGCAAACCTCTGGTTTTACAAGAGAGTTTCTCTCTCTCTCTCTCCCCCCTCATATTTTATAACACATTTAAATTGAGAGAAAATAAAAAATTTTAGATTTTGCTCTTTCCTTTTAAAACAATATCAGTAGTGGCTCTGGAGTTGAAAGGATAAAATAATATGGGTAGGAATTACACCAGACGGAGGGTGGGGATGGGTGTTGGAGAGGGAGGAGAAAGAAAGGAGGTAAAGATGGAGATTAGAGAAAAATAGCTCTTATCTTCTTCCCTGTCTTCTCTCTGTCTTGGTAGAAGTCCCTGATTCTGTGTCTACTTCTCTGTTCAAAATCTTCTTATTTCTACTTTGACCCTGGCAATCTGATTTGATAAAATTCACTTTTAAAATATAATCTGTATTTCATATATCATACCTTGAATATTGGAATGAGATAAAATAGCAAGAATTTATATTAATTAATTAAAACTTTTAAATATTTTCAAATAAGACTTTCAAATTATGATATAAATTTATGTAAAAAACACAAATCAGAAATTTCTCCAGTTTTGATTAAATAAAATCTGGTACTGTTACTACAAATTCCTACAATTTTTTTCCACCAGCTCCATTGAAAGATTAAAGGGCCAAACACTATCTTTTTTCATCCCTTCCCCTTGGAATTCCTGTCACTCTAATTTAGCATACCTTATTTCTTCATGGAAATAGCACTGTTTAGTTTATTAAAAATTCATGGGACACAATTTTCTCTTGAGTACATAGGGCCTAAGGCTTTCAACTATGTTTTTATTATTGCCTAAAAATTACCCATATTTAAAAGATTCATGAATTTAGAGAGTTACTATGGGCCAAGTGTCAGCAATGCCTTTTTTAGAGTTATAGAACACCAGACTAGAAAAGACTATGAGGTCATTCATTTTGTCTTTACTTTTGGAAAGACTTGCCCTACATCAATCGCAAAAGATAAATAACTAATATTATTTGTAGAAAAAGATGTCACTATTCACTTTGGTGTTTAACACTTTTAGTGAAGGTATTATCTCTTATGGAATGCCTTTTCTGATAATAATGATTCTATTTTTCTTAGCAGATAGAGTTTTAAAGTAGGCTCTATGCTTCAAAATTCCTCTTTTCTGAATTTTCATGATTACACGTTACCTGATCCATTTTTAAAGTTACTATATATCTCTTAAATTAGTAACCTAGATAATATTTTACTTCTTTGATTCCACAGCTCTCAGTATGCTTTATGAATTTTATACCTTTTTGTATTACTTATTTTATAACCCAAGCAGCTAGCACAGGTTTTGCAAGTCAATATATGTTAAAGGTCAAAGAGAACAATAAAATGAAGATCCACAAAAGGAGTCCATTAGAGTTTGGAGGCTGAAAGTTTGTGAGACAGAGCTGAAAAGCCAATCTTGTCTATTATGAGCTATGCTTTGTTATGATTCTCATCTGCTATTATTAGTATTGTTCAAGATTCAAGTGCTTCTTCATTTATTGAGTGTATCCTCGATATGTATTAAAACTGGGTATCATTATTTTCCTGGTGACAAAGCCACCTAGAATTAGTCATCTAGATTATTCTATCCATTTGATTGGTTCTTGGCTTTTTGGCTAAGATCAAGTGTAGATTTTTTCTATCCATTTCATCCCTTCAGGGCTACAGGTTTATTGTGTAGAGAATGTATTAAGATGGCAGAGGTTTTTAGCCAGATCTGAAGTCTTGCAAGGAATTTAAAATCATTTTTTGAACATCAGTACCTTGACATGTCTGTTAATAACTGCAGTCACTCATCGAGTACATACTAAGTTCCAAGGATTGTGCTAAAAAGCATTTGCAGACACCATTTTATGTAATCCTCACAACGGTCCTATCAGGCAATTACATCACTTCATTTTAAAAGTCAGGAAACTGAGTCTTAGAAAGGCTAAATGGCTGACCCAACTTTGCAAAGCTAGAGAGCGGCAGAAATGATTTCCCCAGTCCGTCTGATTCCAAAGCCTTGTTATTTCCCAGTAAGTCAGTATTTCCCAGAGATTGATTGATGACCTACAATTCACTTGTTAATATTGATGAAAGCTGAAGCTTTGGATAAGCATGGAAGTTAAAGCTAATAAGCTTCTTTTAAAAGATAAGACTACAGAAAAACATTAAACTGCAGTGGATAATTTGATTGACAGAGACATTTCAATATTGTGCTTAATCTCAAAACATGGAGGACCCATAAAAATGTATGTTGTTTTTCCTTGCCCTTCAACAGAATCATCTGTCTATCAATCACAGAAAGCTGACTGTGGATTTTAAAATATATTTTGTATATTTATATGTATATTAACTTTTTTATATTTATTTATTTTATATATTAATAGATTTACATGTTAATAGTTTATATCTATATTACATATAAATATTTGAAAAGGATTGCATAACCATCTTTTTATATTATTGTACTAAAAACATATCACTTAAAATTTACCATCTTACCTATTTCTAAGAATACAGTTCAGTGGTGTTAAATATGAATATTGTTGTGCAACCAATCTCTTCAACTTACTCATCTTGCAACTAAAACTTTATGCCCATTAAAAAACATTTCCCACCCCCCTAGCACCTGACAACCATCATTCAAGCTTCTGTTTCTATGAATTTGACTACTCTAAACACCTCATATAAGTGGAATCATACAGTATTTGTTTTTCTCTGTGTGTGTGTGAGACTAGATGATTTTACTTAACATAAAATCTCCAAGACTCATCCATATTGCAGCATGTGTCAGGATTTCCTTTCTTTTAAGGCTGAATAATAGCCCGTTGTATGTATATACCAAATTTTGTTTAACCACTTATCCGTTGATGGCCATTTGGGTTGCTTCCACCTTCAGCTACTGTGGATAATGCTGCTACGAATATGGGTGTACAGATATTTCTTCAAGGTCCTGCTTTCAATTTTTTGTGTATATACACAGAACTGGATGTGCTGGATTATATGGTACTTGTATTTTTAATTTTTTGAAGAGCCACCATACTGTCTTCCATAGTTGTGCCACTTTACATTCCCTCCCACACTGTACACTGTTTCTATTTCTTTACAACCTTGCCAACACTTGTTATTTTCTATTGGTTTTGTTTTGTTTTTAATAATAGCCATGTGGAGGTGAGGTGATATGTCATTGTGGTTTTGATTTGCATTTACCTAAAGATTATTAATGATGACCTTTTCATATCCTTGTTGGCCATTCGTATATCATCTTTAAAGAAATGTCTATTCAAATCCTCTGCCCATTTTTTAAACTGAGTTGCTTTTTGTTGTTATTGAGTTGTGAGAAACTCATCACAGTTTCTACTGCAGTACCTGACAATCTTCAGGTAGGAATGATGCATAATAAGGTAATCCAAGATAAAATACCAGAGAATTTAACAAAATTATAAGTGTATTTGTATTTTCTCCCCACATTAAATATGAATGCAAGAGAAAGTTTTTTAAAAAGGTAGACTGATTTAAAGTATATAAACATTTGGTAAACCTAAGGAAGTGTTTTTTACTTCATTTAATGCTGATTTTTTCTTTATTTTTTTCATTGTTGTTCAATAACCATTGTCCCCATTTTCCCCCCTTGACTCTCCCCCACCCTACCCACCCCTCCCTCCCACATTCAGCCCTCCCCACCATAGGTCCTTTATACATGCTACTTGACTTGATCCTTCTCCTCCCTTTCCCCCACCTTATCCCTCTCTCCCCTCCCCTCTGGTTACTATCAGTTTGTTTTTTTTATTTTCATGTCTCTGGTTCCATTTTACTTGCTTGTTTGTTTTGTTGATTAGGTTCCACGTATAGGTGAGATCATAAGGTATTTGTCTTTCACCACGTGGCTTATTTCACTTAGCATAATGCTCTCCAGTTCCATCCATGCTGTCATGAAGGGTGGGAGTTCCTTCTTTCTGCTGCATAGTATTCCATCGTGTAAAGGCACCACAGTTTTTTTATCCACTCATTTACTGGTGGGCATTTAAACTGTTTCCCCACTTGGCAATTGTAAATTGTGCTGCTGTGAACATTGGGGTGCATAGGTTCTTTTGAATTGGTTAATGCTGATTTTGAACATATTATTGAAGTAATGATTAAATATTAGTATGACTCATGCTTGAGCTAGGATAGAGTTTAGGCACCATCTAATCTAACCCCCTCATTTTCTAGATAAGGAAACATTAAAGGAGAGAGTATTTGTTACACAGATAGTGAATGGTGGAGCTGGGCCTGAAAACCAGGAGCCCAGGTCTCCAGCTAGAGAATTTTTTCCACCTCCTGCACTGTTGTCCCCAAATAGAACAAAGCTGAGGATATTGTCCTTGGGATTTACTAAATTAGGATCACATACACCAGATTCTATTCCTTCTCTTGTTACTTACTAGTTGTAATATCTTTAGCAAGACACTGAACTGCAGTGATGTTCAGTATTTTCCATCAATAAACAAGCATAAAAAATACTTGCCCATTCTTTTATCAATGGTGATTATGAAGCACAAATGAGATACAATATGTGAGAACAATTTGAAAATGTATAGTTTTGTGCAAGCGTAAGGTGGTTGCATTTAAATCTTATATTTATCTCTAAGTACTTGTGCCTATAAAGTGGCTAATTGTGTCCGACACACGTCAAATCTTTAACAGTTCTTCCCTTTCCTGTTTCTTGATATGTCTCCTTATCTGCAAAATGAGAAAGGCTGAGCTAGATGACAGCTACAGACCAATCTAACCAAAGATCAGTGATGCTGTGATATGTCATGTCCTCTTAACGACCATTGCAACTAAAAATTCTCCTGAGTATATTAAGTGTAAACCCTGAGCAGTGGTGCTGAACAAGACTGTAACCTACACATTTTCTTTATGTTCCATATCTTGTCAAATAAGCAACAGAATCATCTATTTCATAAAGCCCTGAATTTCCATGTCTTTCTTCCTTCTCCCAAATCTAAAACTAGAATAAAGATTTCTCTCCTTTGTTTATAACGATGACAATAAAAACAACTCCTTTAAAGAGTATACACTTTAGGTTTATATCCTGGATCATCTGCTCATGGCTGAGTAAGTTTGGACAAGGCATTAAATCCCTTAGGACCTCGGTTCTACAAATACATAAAACGGGAGTAGCGTTCTCTACCTTCTAGAGTTACGGTCAGGACTGAGGGACATATCCTAGATGAGGTGCCTAGCACAGAGCCAGAGTGTAGGTGTTCATTAAATGCTCATTTCCCTCCTCCCCTTTCTCACTCCACCATTGTGGAACCTGTTGGGATCCACAAATAAGGTCAGACAACTTATATTAGCGGTGCTGCTCATGAGAAAAACCTGAGGAACGAGAGCATTAGCAGCAGTCCAAACAACATAAGGGTTGTTGATGTTGTATTTTCTGATTGATGATTCATGGAAATGCTGACTAGCTGGAAGGCCAAGGGCCGAGTCACGGGCCCCTTGAGTAGAGATGATCCTGAAGACATGAGGAGGGATCATAAGTGAAATCTGAACATGGAAATGTCTTATCAGCGGGCCAAGAGAAATAAGTTATTTCCCAGGGGAACTGCTTCACAGTGAGTGAGGTTGGCAGTTCAGAACCTATATTTTTAACAGGTGGCTGTGTGGAAGTCATTATTTTCTGGAGAGCTCAGTGTTTCTGAAATAGTTGAGGAGACTTTTTAGAGGACTTAGTCTGAGTTTGAAAGAAACCTGGTCAAATTAAATTGCAAATATAAAATTCACAAGAAGTCACACACTTAAAGAAGATCTTTAGAGTAATTGTACTCATGACCATGGGACTTTATTAAAGTGTTAAGTCTCTGGCTAATGCATTAGCGGTTATTTAAAATTGGTTTTTATTTAGAAAATAGGCCATACTGAAACCTGTCTTGACTGAATCGTTGATCAAGAGAATTGGATTTGTGGTGGATTCACATTGGCACAAAGGCTCATGCTGAGAAAAACCTCAGACCCTTTCACTGTCATGTCAGGGTGATAGTCCTCCAAAGCAACCTTGTTTTTGTCTGGACAACAATAACATCACTCTAAATAAGGCTTTTAAACCCTACCTCTATAACATTCTAGACTGAATAATGCTTTGTTTGGGCGTTGTCTTATCTGTTATAGGTTATTTAGCACCTGCCCCTCCCCAGTGTCTAACCACTAAATGCCAGTAGCACCTCCCACCACTTGACAATCAAAACTGTCTTCAGATATTATCACATGTCCCTTAGGGAGCAAAATTATCCCAGATTGGGAGCCACTGGCCCTAACAAAAAAGAAAGGTGCTCATTTCCCAACATAAAATCTATTCACTTAAGTATCTATTGTCTTAAACAAGATGTTCTTTTAAAAAGACAATCACACGACATGACAAGGTGCAGGCCACTTTGAGGAAGGAAAAAAAATGAAAACAAAACAGGTATCAGAGCCAGACTCAGGCATGGCACAAAAATTGAAACTTTTATGTAGAAGATATTTACAATAATTATAATTAATGTTAATCTGTTCATCTAACAGCAAAGGTAGACAACATACAAAATCAAGTGGGTAATTTCAGCAGAAAGGTATAAACTATAAGAATCATATGGAAATGCTAGAAATCAAAAATATCTTCCAGGAACTCATCAGTCAACTTGACACAGCTAAGGAAAGAATCAGCGACCTTAAAGACAAATCAATAGTGATCATACAAGATGGAAAATAGATTGTCACAATATTTTTTTAAGTTTTCCACTTAAAGAACAATCTTCTAAGTGTTATTGAGTAATGAATTCACTTAATTTACATTTCCGTTTTCTACACTGCTCTGAGTCACATTTAACTGTTACTGTTTCTTATACTTTATGCCATCCTCTTTGACTCCTTCATGACTTTATTTCTTTATTTAAGTAATATTTTTTCAAACACTGGTTTAGTGGTTAAAGTTTATATATTTAATATTATTTTTGGTTTACCTCTACACTTAATTGAAAACCTGGGTAAAATTTTTGAAATTGCTTCTTCAGTGTCTTTTTTTATGCTTGAAAAGTTTTGTGGTTTTTTTTTTTCTTTTGCTTCATTTTTATTGTTGACACTCGTATGGATGCCCTTATTTTTCCTCCCTTCACCAGCCTCCAACCAGCCTCCATCCAGGAGAGAGGAGGAGGGGACTGAGTGAAAGAAAGTAAAGGGATTAGCCAAAAAACATGTATGCATAACTCTTCAATGTCTTTTAAATCTTCCAAAATTTCCTATGGTAAAACTGATGTCATTCAGGTGCCCTTCTTTTGTGGGTAAGCTGTTTACTTTTGGATACCCTAAGAAATTTCTTTTTAACTAGTGTTCTGATTTTGTTAGGAATTGATGAGGAATAGCTGGTTTTGTCATCAGTTTTGCAACACTCTTGGTGAGCTCTTTTAATCCAAAGATTATATATCTACTACACACTGAGAATTGTTCTTTGAATTTTTAATTTACTTTACCATTTTGTTTTCTCTCCAGTCTGTATTTTCTTTGTGGAACTTATGCCTTTTCTAACTCTGGGTCTCACCTCAGAGTCTCTTAATTTTTCCTAAATTTTTTAATAACTTTTTTACTTATACTATAAATCTTGGGAGATTTCTCTTATTTTCCAGCTCTCGAACTTGGTCATAAAGCATGTTCAGTTTACTGTTTAGTTGGTCCATTAGATTTATTCAGCCATCATTTTTTAAAGTTTCGCTATTATTTCTTCTCTAATCTTCAGGGAACCACTCTTCTGTATTTTTTTCCTTATTCATAGTAGTATATTTTGATTGCATCATAGATGGAAATCTATCCAATTTCTATAAATGAATTAATTAGAAATATTTGAAGGTGTTCTTCTCTTCTCTAAATTATTCACATTTTACTCTCTGTGGTCAGTTGTTGTTCTATATTCACTGATTTTGTTCTTCACATTTATGGGTTTTGCTTATGATTGTGATCATTGTTCAGTTTTAGTCTCTTCTCCCGTAAAACATTTTTTGGGGTTGTTTCTAGAGGAGGGGATGGGCTTACCTAACTCAAAAGAGGATTGTGGATGGGTGAGGAAAATTCTTCCTCCTACTCTGTCACCATTTGCATGATAATTAGCCATCAGTGTGCGTGGAGTTGAATTTATGGCCTGGTGGACCGTGTGGAGCAGAGGTGGAACTAGCAGCATCACCCTCCCCAACTCTTCCCGGGCCCAGCATGCTGAGGCTCCTGCCCATTCTCTGAGCCTGTTTCTCCAGACTTCTCGTTGATTCTGTGAGCTGGCTAAAACTCTTCCCACAAAGCCCTCTACTGTTTAAAGCCTTACTCTTCTGAAAGAACTCTTCCTAATAAGTGTGGCTATCTTTCATTGGCCTTCAGAGAAATAAACGCACTGCGTTTTTAAGCACATCTCTGAAAACTCGATGGATCCATTTCTCTCAGTGCCTCTCCATTTACCGGAGGGATGCTTTCAGCTTCCCTTAAGTGAAGAGGGCTTGTGGAGAGGAGGCTTCTATATATTCGGCATAGTAAGGAGGGCTTCACACTGAGGGTGGAAAGGTTTAGTCAATTTCACTTCTAAGCAGAAGCGCTTTTCTCTATCCTCACTGACCCTCTTTTCACCTCTCCCCTCTTCTGTGACTTTAGTAGAGTTCTGTAATAGCTGTAATTCTGGTCTTTTCTTCAAGTCTCTGCTGATAACCCCTTTGTGTAATAAACAGGAACTAGGAAGAACCCAGCCATCCCGTTTTTTAAGAAGGTGCTACTTTTATCTTTGTATTGATTGAATCTGAGCTTATAAGTCTCTGGTATATTGCTCTGTGGTTTTCTATACTTAGATTTCATCAACAGGTAATTCCATCAGTTCCCTTTTTATAAAATGTTTTACATGAATTTCTGATGAATCTCTGATGTCATTTCTTTCCCAGAAGTGGTATACATTATTATTATTACTGTTATTATTATTACTAAAACACTTTTCTACATTCCAATGGGAATTTGGGAGAAATAAATGTGTTCAGTCACTGTCTGGTTTTGCCATTATATGAAATTTTCACTGATTCTCAATCCTGGCTGCACCTTGGAGAGGGTTTTGTTTTTTTGTTTGTTTGTTTTAAATACCTATGCTGGAGCCTCAGTCCCAAAGATGATGGTTTATTTAGTCTGGAATGGAACTCAGGCCTCAGTAGTTTTTTAAAGCTCCCCGGGTGATTGTATTATGGAGTAATATTGGAGGATGACTCTTCTAAGCAAATATGTGGCCATTTTTGAACAGAGGAGTAAACTCTCAAACTTTAGGGTCTATAAGAGCACTCAGAGGAAATTCTGCAGTCCCCTACTCAAGATGCTGATTAGGTAGGAGTCTGATCATTGCTTCTACTTTAGATATCCTCAAGGAAAACAAGGGCCTAAAATTTCCTTCAGCAGTTTTTGAAGACATTTTTCTTTCCTTCTTTATTTTTGTGTAGTTTAGTTGGTCCTCACTATCACATTTACCGATGGCAGATAAAGATAACCTGACACAGCTTCAAAATTCTCAATGCTGTGAACCAGGAAGCTACATTCAGTTAAAACTGACTGTTATATGCACCTTATATATTATCCCCAACCTGACCCATCCCAGTTCTCAAATACCAACTGCTTTATTTTCTCAGGATGACTTAATGGCCCATTCTGGGATTCCTTATTTTTTGAAGGTAGTCAATAGCTTTTCAAAATTAATAATCTAACAAACAATAGTGATGATCACAGACATAATTTTCATCAAGAAAAAATAGGTCAGTCATTTCTTCACACTAGAAGAGCAACATTATAATAATATTTTGCCATAGCTTTTTCAAGATAAAATCAATGAAGAAACCAAATGTGTCACTCTTTACAGAGAATATGAATTCCTCAAGGTCAGAAATAAAAGGAATTCATCTCTATGTCCTTGTATGTCATAATTGAGTTTAGCACTTCTCTAAAACTAGAATACGCAGCTACACACTCACAGGTTGTCTTAGAAGACAGTAGAGGACATAAGTGAAGAATCCTTCCTGGTGATGAGGGCTGCTGCATAGACTCTTAGCTGACATGGGATGTAAAGTTCTTCCAAATAGCCTGCCAAAGTAAAAGGACAAATATTTTCAAACGTTATAAAATCTTAAAGAGACATTAAATGTAAAGTTTTATTTTAGCCCATTATTTCAAAGAGCATATTTTCCACAAAATAAAATTCTAATTTTTGGAAGGCAATTTTAATCACATGCCTTTAATAAAATTATAATTTTTAAATACAAATAATTCTGCATTGTGTACATTAATATTATGATAAAAATGAAATCTATCTGTTTTTTTCCCATTATGAAACATGCACTCAAGTTCTGCATAAAATGTGTAGCCTTTTAAATTATAATCTGCTTAACACAAAAGAACATCTAATTTATTAACTCTTAATTATATGTGTTAAAAACAACCAAATATGCTGTCTTTTCTTTATGGCTGGAAATTTCCTCATAGAAAGAAATGAAATGCAGAATGTTTTGAGGGTATGTAATTAAAAAATCAGTATCTGAAATTTCACTTAAATAAAATGTAGAACAAAGACATGTGTCAATATTCTTTCTATGAGATTCTTAAAGTCTTGCCTGGAAAACATTTTTTGGTGCATTGCAAGTTGGGAAATTCAGATGAATTTCATTTGTATCATGATAACCAGAGGAAAACAGTATTTCTGAAAAAGGTGATAGAGACTGAAAGACTTAGAATCAAGACGTGGGTAAGAGTGTGGGCAAAATTACCAAGGATAACACTGTAGTACACCCTTATCTATGAAGTACGTGTTCCAAGACCCCCCACTGATGCCTAAAACCATGACTAGTACCTAACCCTGTATAGGATCTGTTCCTATGCATACCTGCCTTTTCCCTGAAAGAAAGCACTCTATGGCTTCTCTTTGGCCTATCGAATGGCTAGCATCACCACCATTGTGTTTTCAAGCCTTTATTAAGTAAAATAAGGGTTCTTGGAACCCAAGTGCTTTGATACTGTGACAGTCAATCATATAACTGAGACAGCTACTGAATGATTAACAGGCAGCAAGTGTAAACAGTGTGGATTTGCTGGACAAATGGATGATTCACATCCCCAGTGGGATGGAGCAAGACAAGACAAGATTTCATCATGGTTCTCAGAATGCTACACAATTTATAACTTTCAAAATGTTTATTTCTGGAGTTTCTCATTTAGTGTTTTCAGCTGACATTGGGTAACTAAAACTGCAGAAAACAAAACTGTGGATAAAGGGGGGGACTGCTGCATATGTTAATTATGTTCATACTGGTTGGGAAGAGCAACAACACGAAGGATTTATTCACTGATTTAACAAATATTTATCAAATGACTACTTGAATCCAGGCACTGCACAAGATGATTGAGATGTTGATAGCAAGAATGAAAAACAGAAAGTCTCTCTTCTCATGGAGGCCTCGGCCACCTGGAATATGCACACGTCAATCAAATGATTACAAAATAAATATATAAATGCAGGTTGTGCTTAGTTCTGTGGCAGTACATGACGCTGTAATGGTTTGGAACTAATTGATTCATGAAACAAACACTTCATAAAATCTAGTAACAATATTTTTCAGTAAAAAGAGAGTTTAAATTTATCAAAATCCCTCTAAATACATTTCATCCACAATAAGACTCATTGTTGTAGTTGAATTAATAAGGAAAAACATTGAAAACTTTCCAATACTAATGATGACAAGCTATAGTCAGCCTATATTGTTACAGAAATGCTACAAGCCCAGACATTGACTGCTGATCCTACAGTTGGCCTCTGAAGGGAATTTACCTGAAGGTCAGCCTTTTAGGCACATTAAAATTCAAAGAAAGAATTGCAAGTTTGATAAGAGTGTGATGATGAAGATTTAGTAAGCTTCACCTTGGATGAGAACTCTCGAAGCAAAGGGGAAACCTGACCATAAACTTTGGGTTAATTGTGATTATTATCTAAGCTGGTGCATTTCTGGTTAATTCATTTCTAATGAGTAAGAAAAAGTTGGATCAGATTATGTATTTCTGTTTTCCAGAGTAGAAGCAGGTATATGATGCAAATTAAAATTTCCAAGGTACTGACATCCATCATTATTGTTATAATAATGGGAGGTTAAATTGCTCATGAAATTTGTTAACATGGAATATGTTAATTTGTAACATTCTACTATCTCCCAGGACACCTTAAAGCCTACAAATTATTGAGGTTTTTGGTTGTCAAATGGATAAAGATATAAATGTAACATTAACACTGCTCTTCGTACTTAAGATGTTGTAAAAATTTATTTCTAGAATTCAAAGAAAGTCTTTAAATAGTTTACATGATCATGTAAAATATACTTACATAAATTAATAAACTGCAACAATGCATAAAAGTGAAAGTATTTATTTCTTAACTACATCTTTAAAATAAGCTAGTGTTTCATCTCTTAGTCCTCAAGGCAGTGAGCAAATATCTTGCTCACAAGTAAAAAGCCCTCTCTACATTAATTATTGAAAGGGCAAGAACAGGAACTCTTACAAAGCTACAAGAAAAAAATCAAACACCACCAACCTCATGAATTTTCAGAAGTTACCACCTGTGGCTAATAAAGCATAGCTAGGGCAGAATCCAGCATTCTTCACAAGTACTTCAATCTCATTATCCTTTTGAAGGCTTTGTTCCTTTGAGTTGCTTCGCTGCACTCAGAGACACTGGGATTTTGTTGTACATATATGCAATACATTTACGTATCTTTTCTCATTTATAAAGTATCAACCCAATCCATGTAAAGTTACTAATATAAATGACTGGCCTTATCTGTATTTGCTTTAATATGAAGTTAATGAATAGAGTGAGATTATGCAATTCAATCTTTGGAATTTTCTATGCTGTAATTCATAATAATACGAATATTTGTAACCACTTTTAAATTCAAAAACAGGGGTAAACAACATACTAGAAATTCAATAGCCTTGATAATGTCCAAAGCTATTGATAAGACAATGAACTAAAAGCAAATTTGCCTTTCTCCATTTCATTAAGTATCACAAAATAATTTTGAATCATGGTAACTCTAATGTAGAAATAGTTATTGTGTTCTGTATTTTTAATAAAATATTTGTTTTATATTTGTTTTATACTTACACATGTAAATTTAGAAAATTAAATGAGTATTTTTCTGTGAATGACTCAGATATGATAGTTTTTGTCAGATGAAAATCAGTTTATTTTCAAAATTACTTAGGGAAAATAACTGAGTAAGTATACTAAGGGATCAACTATAAGTTATTGATAAAGTCTGCTAAATATTCAGGGTTGTGAGGTTTTTGTGAGGAAAAATAAATATCATAGGTTAAATACCTATAAACCCTATTTTCTTAATGAGAATAGAGAAAACATTTTCACCCAACCAGTGAAAAGCCTGTAAAGTTGCTTAGATTTGAAATTTATACCTAAAGACTACATTTTGGCTTCTACCTCTGTATTTGTGTTTAATCACAAATTTCTGGGACTATCAAAATATGACTCATAAGTAGTATCAAGAAATATAACATAAAAAAAAGATGAAAAAATTTTGAGTTGGAATACAAACTGAAATTAAACAGCTCATTTAACATACGGCATAATGAATAAAAAGGGAGCAATGTCTAGAAATACTCTGGTATTAAAATTCTATAATAAAACAACCACCACAAAAACTCATAAATTATTTTAGATATTAGGACAGAAATATTATGTTGCTCCTAAATTATGTGGTATTAAACATACTGCAAAACACATAGGAAACTTGGGTGAAAATTTATAGATTTAAATGTTTTATAAAAATATTAGAATTAAAATTAGCAAATAGAAAGCTTTCAACTCAAAAGGTTTTAAAAGGCAAAAATAAATACAACACAATAGAATAAAGAAACCAAAGATAAAAACAAAAACTGATAAATGGAAAGCAAAGAAAAAAGAGAATTCATAATGAATCCAGAAACTGCTTGTATAAAACAAAGAAATCTCATCAGAGCTAATCAAAAGAAAGAAAGAGAAAAATACACAAACAAGTGAGAGATCATAAGAGTGAAGTAGATGGGACATGGGCCTTTACCCAGATAAAGAAGAAAATGAAGATTAAGGCATTGCTATATAAAATTCTATAAAAAATACATTGGAAAGTATTAATCAAACAGATGATTTTCTGATTTAAGAAAGAATCTATTTGGAAAGAAACAATAGGATTGGCTGAAGTCAATTTTAGTTAATAGAAGAGTAAAATTGAGATTAGAGAAAATTTTATATATATCAGTAATAACCCTTTTTGGAAATATAATGAAAAACTTCCATTCATGATATTGATAAAATACTTTTAAAAGAATAAACAACATAAAGTGTAAAAATTTACATAAAGAAAACAAAAGTTTTCTATGGAACAAAAAGTCTTTAAATAAATAGAAAAACATACTATGTTTCTAAATGGGAAAACCATATTCAGTTTCATTCTTTTCAAATTGGTAACAGAATTTAATGTAACAAAATTGATTGAAGTAAAACATTGAGGAACTTGAGCAAATAATACTCAAGTCCATCTGGGAAAAGTACAACATTTAGGGAAATTTTATAAAAGTGAAGTTAAAAGAGAAGATTTATATTATCATATATTTAAAACATATTTTAAACTATAATAATTTAAGAATGTGGACCTCATGATTTTTTTTAAAAAACCCCAAAAGCCATATTTAAAATGGAACAGAAATTTCAGAAACAGATCTAAGTAAATGTAAACTATTTAATATATCTAGGAGACAGTTTATACCAGTGGGAAATTATTCAATAAGTGATACTGAGACAATTGGCTTACCATTTAGCAAAATTAGAGTAAATCCCTATCTTATGTATTAAACCAAAATTAATTCCAGTGAGAACAAATATTTTAAAAGTTAAAAACAAGGATTAATGTTTAACAACATACAGATTCAACATTCTTTGTTAAAAACATGAAAATCTAAGCTAAAAGAAATTGGCACAATAGGAAAAAATGTTTTCGAGAAACATACCAAATTTATTTGCATGTTGTAATAATCTATGGTCGACATTCCAATAGAAAAATAATCCAAACACTTACTTTTATTTAGGCAATTTCCAAAGGAAGTAAAACAAATGTTCAAAAACATGAAAACCCTAGGCGACTGCTTCTTTCTTTGGGGAATAGATCCCCTACTTTCTGTGATTCTCTTGTAGCCAGCAACTATGACCCATGCATCCCCTCCCCCAGTGTGTATTGTGCGACCTATGCTACTCCAACCAGACTCTTGCAGAGGAATTCTGGTCCTGAGTGGAGGTGCACAGGGATGAAAAGTAAATGAAGCTAAAGCATTTGAAGGCAGCACCCTAGGAGAAGAGAACGCTCACAATTGCATGCTGCCCTTATTCCATGAAGCACCCAGTGTCCTTTCAATAGCCCTTCTTTCCTTATTTAAGGTAGACAGAATGTTTCTTGAAACCAAAGAATCCTGAGTAATGAAAACTGTTGAATGTCACTAGTGATCAAGGCAATATTAATTGAAATTATCATCTTTTTTTACCCTACATTTTAATAAATACTAAAACAAATGGTAATAGGCAAAAAGGTTTTATGGGTGAAAAAGAAAACTATAAAAATTTGTTCAGATGCATTTGTCTTTATATTTTGCTGTTTTTTAAAAAACTGATAAAAAGCATGAAAGGAAAAAAAAAAGAATTCAGTTTCTAATCTCACTTCTCAGGCTGAACACTATTTTCCCAAATAACTTTACAAGGATAACATAACATTAACATTATTTAAAGCCCGATAAAGATAATGTATTCATTAAGTTTCTACAGAGAAGAGATGGCAAGTTGAGTGCAGGTAACTTGAGATTCACAAAAATGTGAGCTGAGTTCAGGGAACTCAACAGAGGCTAACGCAATACCCATGGGGTCGCAGCAGCCGGAAGTCATCGCCGCCTGGGCCTGAAGAGGCCGCAGAGGGAATTACAGCAACACGGAGAGGAGCTGTGTGGCGCTGTGGCCTTCAGCGAAGTGCTCACCACGCCTCAAATGCTAGGACACCTTGGACTAGAAAGACAAATATAAGGTATGAAACTTAGATGAGGTTGACCAAGGGCAGTTTGGGAAACCTAAAAAGTATTATTAAATGTGTACTCCATTCTAAAACTAGCTTACACTTTTTAAAGAGGTATTATTTTCTAAAATCTGCACATATAATTTTTAATATTTTTGGTTTTATATATTTATATAAAGTATATTTAAATTTTTTTCAATTACAGTTGGCATTCAATATCATATGTTTCGGTTGTATAGCATATTGGGTAGACATTTATATAACTTAAAAAGTTATCTTTCTGATAAGTCTAATACCCCCCTGACACCAGACATAGTTATTACAATATTATTAACTCTATTCCCTATGCTGTACTTTATATCCCTGTGACTATTTCTAACTGCCAGTTTGTACTTCTTAAGTGTAAAATATATTTTTAATAAAAAATTAAAATTGTGTAAAATTTATAAGGGTGGGGTTTGTGGAGAAAAAGGCAAGCAAAAGGCCAAGAACAATTCTGATTCTAATTTCGTGTCCTGAACAAAATAATACAAACCATAGGTATTTTATTATAGGGATCCTTTACTTCACTGTCCCATTTTGTCAGTCCGCAAAGGCTAACTAGTGAAGGTAATAATGTCTGAGCTAAGATGATAAGGTGAGAGTCAGTTAGTAAGTCAAAACTAGTAAGTCCGCCAGTATATTGGAACTGATTACTCTGGCTCATGAGAGTTGACTATTAAATTTTTAGGACTTTTGAAAACTGGTTGTTAAATTCAGTCTTTGTTAAAAATTGAATTATACAGGGGTGGGGAAAAGTAGGTTTATAGTTGTAATAAAAATAAATAATATAATAATAAGTAATAATATAAAAATAAACTCTGTGTATTGTGTACTCATATCTGTAAACCTACTTTTGCTTAGCCCTGTATAAAGAAATAACTAAATAAATCACATCATATAGAAAGGTAAAACACTAAAAATTAATCACTTCCCAATTATTTCGCTGTGTTTTTCTGTTATCTGTACTCTTGAGATTTTTACATCTAATGAATCTGTGTGGTAGAAATACTATATAATGGCACTACTGTTTATCTTCTCAGCTTCCAAAGATGTTATATTGGCAACTTGAAATCAGCTATGGTGGAATATTTACACCATGGGACATGGCAACCTTTACAAATCAGAGGGGTGGTTGTGTTTTTCTTAGAATCAATTTTTATTTTTTTTATTTAGTTTGAAGTTTGAATGTCAAAAACCAGGTCTTACATTAATCTTTTCACAAAATAAAGCAGCTTTCTGCAGTAAAACATTAGTTCTGTGCCAAAGGTTATGTTTTTCCATCCTCATCTGCTGTCGCCATCTGTCAGCATCTTCTTTAACAATCACATTTTTCTTTGTAACAAGACACCTACATGTGGCTCGCTAGCTGTCCAGGTATGGTTTACAGCCAAAATGTGTAGCACTGTCCAACAAGAACTCCGGCGTTGTTTTATAGGCTTGAACGGGCCGAGCTAGCCTTAGTGTAGAATCAGTTTTTAAACATTTACCAGCATCCACTGGAAAAGTGACTAGTGGACTGGGAAAACAAAAACATGAACATTCTAAGTAAAGAGGTCTGCATAAATGGCGAAAAAGAGAGTGCAGTGACGTTATTAGTAGAGTAGCAGGACATGGTAGTTAGTAATGATAGTGGAGATGGCGGTGGTGGTGTAGCAATGGGAATGACGGTTTTGCCAGTGGAAATCAGGTTTTTCCACAGGGTCCCAAAGAAAGCATTCCAAGGGCCCGTGCCCAGGAGATTGTGGTGTGCAAGGTTTATTTGGGTGAAGATAGAAGCTGTCCCATCTCTGTCCGTCCGACCATGGAGAAGTCCAACCGTGTCCTCAGCACGGCCAGAACGAAAGCCAGTGTCCACAGTTTCTGCGTCATATTAAAGCTCAGTCTTTCGGAGCCCACGCCGTCGGCCACAGGCCCCTGTAGCTGCTAGAGCCACATGGTTGTGTGCAACCAGGCAAGAAAGAGCGTGCACAGGGCTGGAGTGGGTTCGCAAGAGAGAGAGAAAGAGGGAGAGAAAGAGGGGGAGAGAGAAAGAGGGAGAGTTTCTTTGCTCCCCTGGGCTTATATTAGCTTGAGTTTGGGATGGACTGGATGCTTTTTCTAAAAAACAGTCAACTTTCCAAGTCTTCCCAGGTTTTTGATGGGCCTACGCCCCCTAGTTAGAATGACAGGCCTATTAGTTAAGCACCTCACCCTGAGCCACACTCCGCAACAATCTGGCACTGGAGGAGAAAGGGCAGAGTGTTAGTCCCCTTGGACGACAATGCTGTGATCCCTGGGGTGTGAAGCTGTAGTTTCCTGGTAAGGCAAACTGGCTCATGCTCCCCGGTTTATTAAATTCAATTTCTAATTCCCTTTCCTCTTCTCTTCTATTAGCAATTAGCTAATGGTAGTATTTGCAAAAACTATCTTTATTAAATGCCAAAACTATGTTAGATGCAGAGACTCATTTAATCCTCATAATAACCCTATACAGCAGATAATAAAAACTTCCGCTTTGCCAATGAGAGGACTAAGGCCTGCGGAATTTAAAGAGTTTGCCTATGGGCTCGCAGCAGCAGAGCTGAGCTACAATCCTGATCATACTGGACCACATAGTTCGAACTCTTAATCACCACATGCTGTGTTTTTCGTATGGTAGACTGAGGCATCAATTTATGGGTGGGAAATGATGACAAATTGACTGAAGAGGTTAGCAAGGGTCTAAACATAAAGTACTTGCAGCAAAATGATAGTAATAATTATTCCAAGGGTCTATTGCATGGCGAGTAATAAACTAAGAACTTAATTCACTTCTCCACATGGTTCCTCACAATGAGCAGTCAGCAGCTCCCCTCTACTATTTTAACGCAACATTGTTGTTTTGTTAAAAAATGTGCCTGTTTATTACAATGAAAACAAAAAGAGGAAAGCTGAAAATATGCAAATACTCAACCCTGAAATAATTACTTGTAATATATGAACATCATTCTGCATATTGCTACGCACATACATACCGATGGCAGGTGATATATAGAGATGTAATTTTGTGGGGTAACATTCTGAGTCTATATTCTTCATGAATTTTTTATTTCATAATATTTTAGACTTACAGAAAAGTTGCAAAGATAGTATTCTCATATATCTTGCACTACCCAGATGGTTTCACTGTTGAAGACTACCAAAAATATAAGGAAAAAATAATGCCAAAGTTCAACAAACTTTTTCAGAAAATAACAGCGGAGGAAATACTTACTAACTCATTCGTTGAGGCCAGCATCACCCTAATACGAAAGCCAAAAAAGAAGCACGTTACAGGAAAGGAAAATATAGACCAATACCTCTCATGAACAGGAATGAAAAAAAATCTTTGTTGAAAGACTAACAAATTAAACCAATAATACTGGTAAATCAATAATGTATAATATGAATTTTATACCATAACAAAGTGAGACTTATTCCAGGTATATACAGATGGTTACATTTAAAATGGAATTCATCATATTTACAGGTTAAAGAAGAAAAATCATATGATCATATCAGTTGACAGGGAAAAATATTGACAACATTCAATGCTCATTCATGTTAATTGCTGAACAGTGGTCCCTTTTATGGATATATCACTATGTATCTGTCCATTTCTCTGTGAATGGAAACTAGAGTTGTTTTCAAATAAAGTTGATACGTACGAGTCTTTGAATAGACAAATGCTTTTATTTATCTTGGGTAACTACCTAAGAGCGGAATAGTTAGATCACACAATAAGTGTATACTAAACTTTTAAAGATTATTTTAAAGAAAATGGGTTGTGCCACTTTATATGGTATTGAACATACTATTTTTATATTCCCGTCAGCACTGTAAGAGAGCTCTAGTTCCTCCACATCCTTGCCAATATCTGCTGTGGTGGTGAGGCTTGTTAATTTTCAGCTTCTCTTCAATATGTAGTGATGTCTCATTGTAATTTTAATTTTTCATTTTCTTAAAGAAAAATAATGTTGAATCTGTTTTATGTGTTTACTTAACATCTATAAATGTTATTTTTGGAAGCATATATTCAAATTGTTTCCTCAAATTTTTTTTTGATTGTTTTCCAGTTACTGAGTTTTGAAGAGTTCCTTACTTATTCTGGATATATGTTCTTTAACAAATATATAACTTGCAGATATTTTCTCCCAATTTGTAGATTGTCTTTTTATTTCCTTAACAGTCTTTCAAAGAGCAGACATTTTTAATGAGGTACAATTTATTAATTTGTTCATTTATGAATTGTAGTTTTTATGTTATATCTAAGAATGTTTTGTTGAAAATGAGTTGATAGAGATTTTCTTACTTGGTTTTCTCTTATAAATTTTATAACTTTCAGTTTTACATTTAGGACTATGATAAATTTTCAGTTAATTTTTGTATATGTTGTGAGTTTTGTTCAAAGTTTTAGAGTTTTTTTGCATATGAATATCCAATTGTTCTAGCACCATTTGTTGAAAACAGTATAGTTTCTTCACTGTATTCTTTAAACCTTTGTCAAATATGTTTTTTATATATATTCATATATGTATTCTATTTCATTAATCTGTTTTGACACCAAAATTACATTGTCTTAAACACTGTAGGTTCAGAATGAGTCTTAAAATTAGTTGGTGTGAGTCCTCCAATTTTTCTTTTTTAAAGGTGTTTTGGCTATTCTAGGTCTTTTTGTTTTCCATAGAATTTTGGAATTATCTTGTCAATTTCAATAACAACAACAAAAGGAACTGCTGAGATTTAGACTGTGATTGCATTGAATCTATGAATCAATATATGCAGAACTGACATCTTAACAATACTGAGTTTAACAATATGTGAACACAGTTGAACTCTCCATTTGTTTAGGTTGTCTTCTTTCTCTCAGCAAACACTTTCCTAAGAGAACTGACAACTGCTTCAGTCCGAAGCACTTTGGAAAGACAAGCTTTTGCTTACACATGTATTTTCAGTTAATTTTAACCCTTGCTAACCATCACATCCTGTTCAGCTTACTTAATTTTAGCTGTTTTAGTCTAATCAAACTTCCTGGGTTTACCTTTTATGACTAGTTTCTTCAGGTAGTTTCCCTAGCTATTCACCCACAGCTAGCATTCTCTTACCATTTTTCATCTTATTATGAGAAGTTCTCCAGAATATTGTGGAGGGAAGACTGGAAAGAGATGAATGGTGAGAACACTGAAGTCTGTAGTGATTATGTGTAAAAGCACTTTCAGGCGGCAAGTCCTGTCTGGACCACAACCTCATATCCAGGCTTCTCTAGTTCTTTCTCCTTTCAAGATCTCATTTTTTTCCCATTACACCCCAGCTGGCTCCTACTTTAAAATTTGGCCACTACTGCTTTGAAGCATAAGTTTAAAGCTGGACCTATTCATTTAATTTTAATTTACTTGTTTTTTAATATCTGTTGTTTAACTTTCTTGCTCTTATTGTTTATCTTTTAAATTAAAGCAAATACAATATATAGCTTTTTGCACACAGAAAAACATCTTCATAAGCACTACAAGTCAGTTTGGCTACAAGATACTGGGAATCTATTCTTATCCCCAAATATAAAGTAATTTAACTGAACAGGAAATTTGGAATTTAAAAACAAATTTTGTATTGATCACTAGCAGTCTTTTCATTTTTGCTGTCCAATGGGGCATTCAGTGTTTTCATGTGGTTTGGTTTGAGTAAATAAAAATGCAAAGAGTTTCAATAAAAATGTGTAATATTCTAGTCTTGCAGAATTGTTCATGTTGATGATCTGGAATGCTGGAGTATTCTAAAATAAACTAAACACTCATGAATCTTTATTCAGATAATACCAATTCTTTATATGGATAATACTTCAATTTCAGATAATCAGCTAAATGTTTAATAAAATACTTTCATGTGTAACATTTGGATAAAATTTTACAGAACATCTTGGTTTTGCTCACAGTTTGTGGTTTTACTTTTCTGTTATAATAGTGTGCCTTTTTATAATTGCATCACCTAATTAAAAATTACAGCAAAATAAATGAGTCCCTATACCTCACATTTTACCTACAGTTGGGTGCCAAATGAAATCTCTAATGATAGAAATAGTTCATTCACTCAGCAGGAAGTAATCTTCTTTAAATAAAATAACCTTCATCTAAGTGGTCATTACAATTATCTTCAAATGTGAAGGGTAACCTAAGAGAGGGAAATTGATATTGGAGTGTTATTACTGTTTATGTGTCCCATCTCTGCATTCCACTTATTTATGTAAAGAAGACAAAAGGTTTAAACAATTATTTAATTATAAGGACATCTGAGTTCAACGAGATCTTTGAAAAAGGTTAGAATTTTTTCAATAAGATAAGGGTTACATTTTCATTATTAATTTAAAAAACTTTTGTGTTTGGTGCCTTCCTTTTTCTTACATCAATGTCATTTTGTAGCTTCAAACATCTGGAAGAACAGACTCTGTGAATTTAACACATAATAATATAAAGAAAAATAGCTCTCTTTATCATGATAAGACCAATAATAAAAATAGCTCAAAAAACCACCAAGACCCTAAGATTATAAGCTTCATAGAAACAGGTATCTTTGTTTCATACCCTGATGTACACAAGCCCTACAAGATGGTACACACTAGGTCCTCAATATTTATTGAATGAAAAAAATTGGTACACTCTTCAAATTCTAGTAAGAAAGCTATGATTCTTATAACTATGAAAGGTAAGCCACTCAACAGAAATAAAAAATAGAAAAACAAAAGAGAGGTAATAAAAGAAGTAAAAAAAAAAAAAGGAAAGAAGATGAAATAGGCTTGTCAACAGAGATTAGGGAAAGCAATACCGTAGAGTAGAAAGAAAAATGAGCCCAGGGACAGTGTGCCTTCCCACACCAGCAAAGAACACCAATGACTGAGGTAGGAAACAAAACTAGTCTGCATTTGGGTCAAGAAACTTCTGGTAGATTGAAGAGACTAGTAGAGACCAACATTTATTAAATACCTGCATGTACCAATTTGGTAGGAGTTTGAGGAAAAGATGAGTAGGAAAGAATCCATTTAGAAAATAGTAAGTTAAATCAGGTCGACTTCAATAGTACAAAATGTAATTCAGGAAAATTTCCTCCCCGAAATGCTGGCAGCCAATACTCTTGATCAACCTGGGGGCTGAGGCTCTTCTTTACATACAGCATTTTGCTTAGAGATAAAAAAAAATACATATCTTATATCCTGAATATTAACAAAAGTTAAATTTAGAACTCCATGAGCAATTTGAAGCATTTCTTAATTAGGCAAAGGCAGAATCTTAAGAATGTTGTACCAACCT
The DNA here is from genome assembly GCA_004026545.1 of Mormoops blainvillei. Classification (NCBI taxonomy): domain Eukaryota; kingdom Metazoa; phylum Chordata; class Mammalia; order Chiroptera; family Mormoopidae; genus Mormoops; species Mormoops blainvillei. Next base: position 279,435 of record PVJD01000204.1, on the reverse strand, counting down.
TCAAAAAGTAACAAATTGAAAGAATAAAAACTTAACCCAAGAAAATGTGATAAATTTGAATTAAAATGCATGCATTTCTTGGCTGACTAAGCATTCAGTAAACATTTATTATTGAATGATTTAAGCTTCAGAGTATCAAAATCCTAAAAAAAATTCAATTATATGCCTTCTGAGTCAAATCAAGTCCCTTCCATGGTGGTCCATGTGCATTCTCTTGAACGTTGAAATTCTCTTGTTTTTCTTTTTATATGTTAAGTAATTTTCTATTGTATCCTCAATATTTTGACTATTGTGTTATGAGATTCTGGGTTCTATCAAAATCTTCTGGAGAATATTAAATTGTTTTGTTTTAGCGAGCAACTAACTTGATTAGATTCAAGCTGCGAGTCTTGGTTCCAATTATCAGTTTAGTCTTCAAAGTCTGTGTGTGGTGCTGTTCTGTTTGGCTTCTCATTTGTATCACCCAGGAGTCAGCCTGGAAACTGGACAAGTGGTGTGTACTGTAAATTAGTTCTCAAAGCATTTGCCATGTCCATTCTAGTCAGTTCCATGTATACATAGCTTGAGAGTGAACTCAAAAATTCATACCACATTTAAAGAACTGTTTGCCCACCTCCCCCTTACCTGTGAATGCCTCAACCTTTCTGAATCCCAGAGTCCCTCTTGCCTGATGCTACAGCCTTCATGGGCTGTCACGGGCAACCAGATAACATGCAGGACTCAGGGAATAATGAAAATGTAGAGCCCTTGTTCAAAAATACTCAGAATTTAAAGATGGTAGCAGTTGAGCACTGAACCAAGCGTGCGACCCTTTTGAGCTTAGGGTTCTGTGCAGTGTTATTGACCATATACCCATAGCTCAACTGAAAATCAGCATCCAGCCAAGGAAATGACATAAGCACGTCATAATGGAAGATTGGTTATTCAATATAAACACCTTTGGTTGACAATAATATTCATGCATATTCAGGGGCAAAAGGGAAACTTACCTGTTATAATATGTATCAATATTTTTATGAATATATTAGACCCTCATTATGTGTGGATTCCATATTTGCGAATTTGCCTACTCACTAAAACTTATTTGCAATCCCAAAATCAGTATGCATGGATGGTGCTTTTGCAGACATTTGTGGATATGTGCTGAGTGGCACAAAAACTGGAGGGGCCCATTGCACGTGTCCCCAGCAGAGGCCAAGTAAGACCACTCTCTGCCTTCTTGTTTCAACTCTCATGCTGTGAACAAGCGTCTCTTTTGCAGTCTATTTGGGGCTTTTTTTTTTTTTTTGCATTTTTTGCATTTTTTGCCTTTGGTGGTAGTTTCATTGTTTAAAATGGCCCCCAGCCATACTGCTCAAGCTCTGTCCGGTGTTTTTTAGGCAAGAGAGCATGTCCTTTGCCTTACTGGAAACATGTGTATTCTTTAGGTTTTGTTCAGGCTTAAGTTATAGTGCTACACTTGTGCACTATATTTTCATTCAATGTTAACAAAATAAAAGTATACATTAGATACGGTGTCTTTAAATAAAAATATCATATAGAACAAGGTTATGTTTTGGTCAGTGGCTAAGATGTTGTGACTATAATCTTGTAGGACTCTAACCCTGTATTTTCCCTAAGAGCAATAGTTCATTATTTGCTACTTCATTGTTCACGGACTTTGGAAACCATAACTACAGTGAATAGTGAAAATCAACTATGCATGTATAGTGTAGCTATAGAATCTTAAAGAGTGAGCGCATGACAAAAACATACTTCAGGAGGTCTTTCCTACGAGAGGGGGTCGAGAATGAACAGTACTAATTACTTATTTTAGGTCGGGTATTTTATATACATTACATATCTTTACCTTAGATTGCATGTATTATCTTATTATCTTTACAAAATCATTGATGTAGAATTCTGATTCATATTGACAACTGAAGAAAGAGATCCAAGATATCAGCTTGTCACTGCTGGGGTGAAGATTTGAATCCTTGTCTCTGTGAATTTTGTTCCTATGATATGGTAAGGTGTATGGCCATTCCATTTGTCCCCTTGGACCTGTCCTTTTCTCTATGTGGACAAAAATATTTGATAATTCTCTACAATAGGCTACTAGGAAAATGGTAATGAGCCAAGAATGAGTGGGACCAACATGAACAGACAGCTCAAGTTGGAGGCCGACCTACATCCCATGTGTAAGGGAAGCTGTGTAGTCATATTTACGACTGGTTGGGAATTACTTGCACTTCAATTGAGGCTGGCTTTACTAACCATGGGATCCAAGTTGCTGGGGGACAGAGGTCAGTCGCTACTTCTCAGGGAGGACCCGAATTATGGCTTCAGGGAGTTCTGTCTGAACATGATTCAGTCCAGGGTCTAAAGGTTTAAAAACAGGGTTTTCCTTTTCCTCCCACAATAAAATACATAACAAAAGGGAGGAGAGTCCCTAGTTAAAATTGTTTGGGCTTTAGCACATGTGACAATCAATAAATCATAATAGAAACCTGATAATAAGGTAAGGTTTTGTTGGAACCAGAAGCCTGGTGAATACACATGACAGGCAGCTACTGTGAGCCCTCTGTGAAGCACGCTGATTCCAAACCTACCTCACTGGTAAGAACAACTGTCCACCTACCCTCATAGGCCTGGGCAGGATTTGTATAGAAAATGTTCAGCAGCACTGAGCCTGTGTGTTCAAAGTCTTTGATACTCATAGATGGAAAAGACACAAATGAAAGGCCCCTTTGAACCATGAATTGTCCCAAAATTCAAAGCCCATACTTTATAAAGTTAAAAAAAAAAACTAATTACCAATATTGAGTAAATTAAGGGGGGAAGTCACAATATGAATGATTTACTAAATAGCATATCTCATTGCCAATTCCCTCCCTTGTCCCTCCATTGTTACCTGTTCATATGGTTCATGTAATATTTATAAAGTAGATGCAGGTCATCCTCAAAAATTCTGAAAAACTGGAAGAATGCTTTCAAAATGAAATATATATATATATATATAGTGAAATCATTCATTTATGCTCCTCTTGGTGAAAACAGAACTGAGTCAGGGCAGTGCTCTGCTGTCTTTATCACTACTAAAGGTTCATGGAGTCCCACTGGACCACAGCCCGTATTCTGACCTTTGAGCTGAGGCCCCCCAAGAGCATGTTCAGTTTCCCACCACTCCAGCATCATTCATAAAGTGGCAACTTTTTACATTCCAAAGTGTTATTCTTTATGTTTTGGGTTTTTAAAAACATGCATGGGAGACATGACAGTATGCAAACCCTCAGCTGCCAGCACTGCACAGATGGGCTTGGGAACACCGAGTGACGCAAACCTGCAGGCCCCGAGCAGCTCGCAGGAAGCCTGGGCAGAGGGTCTGGCGCAGAAGACAGTGAGGAGCTGCTGGGTGCTCCACGATAGATGTGCTTGTTCTCCTGCCTCGGGTAAAGCCATTTTGATCTCCAGGGCTAGACTGAAAAACATATAATTCAATCTAGTTTTGAAAGAAGAGCCCAGTCACACAAACACTGGCCAACAATGTTAAAACATATGAACTGAAATATCAAAGGGATTTCATGTTTCACTAAATGACCAGTGCTGCGTGTTTGATATCTCCATTTCATTGAATATTTCTTAATTCATTTAAAATGTATAGGCCTGCTGTGTTAAGTCCATGGTTCCATATGGGAACATCACCTTTCAAAAGAGAAACACAAAAACAGACTGTTAACGTGTTTGCTTCTGGTTTTTATTTTGTCCCACTTCTATACTTAGTCCCAAACAGCAGCTCACATTTACTTCTTCTCATTTTTTAAATTTTCTCTTCTTTTCGCTTCCTCCTCTCTTATTATTACTCACTTTTCTATGCCCCTGAAAAGTTTACTTTTTTAAAAAAAATACATCTGCCTTAAGAGTCAGCCCTTTTAATTAGTTAGTGACATCACTAACCAGCCTTGGTCCTGAGAGACTGAATACAAACAGACAACAGCTAGATCATATATAAAAATAGAACTCTGACCCACAATCTACGGCGACCAGTCCAGGAAGCCAAACCACAATTCCTGTAGAAATTGGCCCCAAATGGTCAGGAATTGATAAACGACTGACAGCTTCTGTAAGGTTTGGTCCTGCTTCCAATTTAAGACCAACTGGAGAGAGCCAAATATGCTCCCCTAACTAATTGCATAGGATGCCTTGCTTCTAGAGAGCTAGCCTCCAGCTTCACCATGCCAACAGCCTCCAGCCAGAGTCCATCTGAAGCCTCTCCTTTTTTCCACAGTACAGCTTTCCCACTCCTCTGCCTGCCTTCGAGTCTCTGCCAGAACGCAAGTGAGGGTGGCCGACTCCCTTACTACAGCGAGCCCTGTATAAATAGTCTTTGCTTGTTCTCATTTGTGTCGACTTTTTATTTATTTCCAGTTCTTTTGTTCTATAAAGTTGCCAATCCAGAAATTCTTTGAATAAATACCGTGGCCTTGGGTTTTCTGAAAATATCAGGTCTAATTCCTGCCTTTAATACCACTTTATCTCTTAGGAGGCTTTAGAGGGAACCGCTGTTTTGCTTTACCACAACTTTTATTTGACTAAAAAAATGGTGGCTCTTAAGCTGAAAATAAAATTATAAATTTGTTTCCATACATGTAATAGGGCATCTAATAATCCTTGTTATATCTATTGATGAATATATTCTGAAAAGTCATTCAGTAATATGCCAAACAGGAGCTATAAACATACAATTTTTTTATCTAAAACTGTTATGTAAGGACTTTGAGGTTTCTAGTAGTTCAGGGCTTTCCATTCTATTCACGTTTTTGTTGAAATAAAAGGTAAAAGAAAATGACCTTGTATATGCATATTAGAACTTCTAACAGGTAAGGGTTTCCATGGATACTGTTATGCAGTCAAAGAGTTTGTGTGTAAAGAAAGATATTCACTGCCAGTTCTAAGAGATTCTCCTCTGATAAAGAACTCCTGCCAATCGTTTCATATATCTTGACTTTCTAAAAGGATAAAAATAATATATATCGTGTGTTGTATTGTAAGGTATAAGATAGTTCTATCTCAACAACCTTTTCAATCATCTGGCCTAGTCTAGAAATGCCTTGAAATTTTGTTAAAGCTTAAAAAAATCTATGAAGGTTTTATAAGCAAATGTTCATGAGTTTAAAGTATCACTTTCTAGACCTTTATAAAGCACTTTTGTTCTTTTTCTTTGTCATCATTTAGGCAGCTTAAATTACGAATGTTAGAACAAAAGTATACCTTTTATTTATAATAGCTTTTGGAGCAGTTTTGTCTTGACTTAAAAATTTTTTCAGTCTTTGAATTTTATTTCCTGACACCCCACCCAAGTTAAATTTTCTGGAGCTTTTCTATCCTTTTGAGAAACATGCCAAAAAAAGATGCAAGATTTCAGGTCATGGAACTACTAGGTTAATTTTAAGCCATATAGTTTTACAAGGAACTTGATGAGATTCTATGACATTTTAATGAGTGAAGTTATTCTAAACAACATGTTTTTAATATAGTACCGACCTGTGCTTAAACAATTGTAAATTGTGAGTATGACCAATTGCATTTTTTAAACAAATAATCTGAAAAATAATGTGATTTTATTCTAATTTAAGAATCAAGTCTTAATTATTTTCGACTTTTACCAGGTAACATGTGCTTTGGACGGCACCAAGTGTACGTTGTGATTAAAATGGTAAAAATAAAAGGCAATCAAAATATCACTCGACCTTCAAATGCTTAAATAATACATTTTTATGACAAATTTTCACGATTTATGTTTTCATGTCCACAGATGCAAAGGATTTCCATTGAGTACAATATTGCCGTGGTCCATTACACTATTATAATTTAAGATAAGTGACTGTCGAAAATATGTTAAATAATATGAGAGGAAACGTGTAAGTGAAAACTATTTAGCGTTAACATTGAGCTTAGGCTTGGCTTAATCAAGATGATATTTTAATGATTACCAGGGATATTGCTCTTAGAAAATGGTTCCTTTGTAATTAATTGTTGTATTGTGCACTGCTGGAAGAAGTCCTCTTTCAAAGGCTACTTTAAATAATAGGTATTTCATAATATGTATTCAGTATGTGATTAAACAGAATATTTCAGTATTGTTCTTATATTCAGCATTGAATTATGTAAACTTCTAGAGCGAGGTATCATAAAGTTGCTTTCTGATGATTTTTCATGATAATATAGAATATCCTCGTTTTATATCTTCTTCCCTTGTTACATAGTTTGAGATGGGCATTTTCCAAAGGTAACTATGAATTGTCTTCTGATTTTACACTCCCTCTTAAAAACTCATCCATTCTAAGGCTTTAACCACAAACTGGTCATTTCAAAAACCCACATGCCCCACCCAGACATTTTCCCTGAGTTTCTGATGAAAGTATTAAATGCTTACTTGAGAGTTCTGTCCATATATGCATCTTGAACCATATAAGCTTTACACCACACTCAGCAACTTCCAACAAAATCTATTTCTCCTGTAAGATATAGACCTGAACACAAGGCTGGCTGTGGCCTCCACCTCAGTACTCACTTCTGACATGTGCTGAAGTCCCGTGAGCTCTCTGTTCCAAGGCCTTCTCAAACCTGCCCTTCCTTTCCATTGCCATTGCTGCTGCATTAATTCACACTCACATGTTTTTCCTGAATTATTTGAATAGCTCCTGATATGTCTCCTAAACTGTATTCCTTCTTTCCAGAATTCATTCACTGTAGCCAAAATAATCCTTCTACAGCACAAGACTAATCAACCTAGTATTTTTATTTTAAAAAATGTTTATTTTTTTAAGGACAAAGATCAAATTCTTTAAAATGTTATATGGCGTCTTCTATGGTCTGGCTATGGCGTGGTGATGCCATCTTTTAACATTTAATCTCCGAGCCTTCCTTCCACATATAAAATGTCCTCCGGTCTGTTGTTCATCATTACACTTTGCACTTTCATGTTTGCTTCCAAGCTTTAGCACTTTCTATTCCTTTTGCCTAGAATGTCCTTCCAACTTACCTCACCTTCCCTAATTCCCCAATATTCACCCATCGGACTCCAAATCATTAGGAGGAAACATTTGCGTCACTTTTTGGAAGAACCCAGCCTCTATTGCATTTACTCCCACCCTCCCCACAGAGTAAGAAATTTTCAACTCTGCACTTCATTATCTCTCATGTGTCCCTTTAGTACAACATGTATCACGTTAGATCACAAATTTTCTGTTGTATTAGTTTCACCGCTCACAACTCATTGGTTTAAGGAGAAAACGCTGGTCCTGAGACTGAGGGGGAGGATAAGTTTTCTCAATCTTTCATTGTATTACTTCAAAGCTGCCAGTTTTAAGCTATCGAGCAAGGGACCCAGATCAATTAACACCTAAAATCCTTCCCAACCCCATTATAGAATGTTTTATAATTCTCTGGTTTCCAAATAACATCCAGCGTATGTCTGTGCAATAGCATATTTTAACAGGTATTTATAGGATCCCAACTGTATACCTAGATCTGTGTTTGACTTTGAAAGACAGTGAATCTACATTTGCCTTCTTGGTTTATAAGATTTAGGCTAATTTAGTGCTACCTTTCTAGATTTAAGCGCACATAATTGTAAAATGTAAGAGAAAATAGTAAGTTACAAGAATTATGTTTTAATAACTGAAAATATAATAATTTCTATGCTGTAACTCAAAAAGTCAAGATATTTGCTCAAATGGTTTCATCAATTGCAAAATGTTTATAGAAAGTTTTTAGTCTTGAGAAGGCAAGTTTGTTGACAGTTTTTATTTATTTCTCATGACCAGTTGTCTAAAGAAATTAGGAGACACAGTTCTGGTTGGTACTGTGGACAAGAAGGGTCACACAGGCTCTGGATCCAAAATCCAGGAAAAGGTGAGTGCAGGTCCTGGGCAAATTAGCTGATGAATTATCTCTCCCTACCTTTACCCTTACTTATTCCTAGCATCAGGGAAAAACTAATAAGTTACAAGGATAATATTTAACATGTTGAATTCATAATATACCAAGTAGTTTAATATCAAGTTGACAATCAACAAAAATAATAATTTTGACACCAATTCTTCCATGATGACTTCTTTAACTCCAGTACAGTTAGTAATCTTTCATTTTGCATACCCATAGTTTGTTGTGCATATCTTTAGTAGAGCAGCTCTCAAATGGGCACATATTATTATTGTCATTTTTTTTACAGAGGAGGAAGCTAGGCAACAGAAATGGTGGATGCGCTGGGGAAGCTCACACAGCCAGGAAATGGTACCCCTGGAATCTAAGGCCAGGGAACCTAATTCCACAGTCAGTGCTCCTAAATGCCACATTACGGCTTTATCCTTGGGACAATTTGACCAAAGAAAAGAAAAGGACACAGCAGCGTTGAGAGACAGAGCTGGAGACTATAGAGATGAAAGCTTTGTCTTAAACATATTGAGATTTATAGGCCAATTAGGAGATGCATGCACTTGGGCCTCAAGCCTTTTTAGTACCAGCCAATGAACCTGCTCCTCTTTTCTGAATCAGGCACCTGAGATACTAAAAATGGATCAGTCCCTCTGCTGGGATTCATTCCAGCCCAGGAATAACTACTGCACCTGCAGGGAACGTAAAGTACTCTTAACAAATCATGGTTAGTTGCCCTGGGGGAGAATATAATCTAGCAGAGGAACCCAAGAGAATGTATACAGAAGTTAAATCTTAATGTACACTTAAATACCAATGCAATGAAGCCCCAGCGAATGCCACCATTTACAATAGGAAGTGCCTTGTTCCTGCTCTTCAGTGAGGGAGAAATCCCTTTGCAGACATGCAGCCTTGAAGGGAGTGGAGCTATGGGCAGCTCTTGGAAGGTCTGGTTCACTTCACTGACCTGGAGTAAAGAGGGGATGTTCCTGATGAAAGAAACAATGAGAGCAAAGATGTCCCATGGGAAATGTGCCATGCATTCCCAAAGGAGGATCCTGAAATATCACTTTTGGAAAAGCAGGTTGGATAACAGTGGTGGCAGTATTGCCAGGAATGGTTCAAGACTAAGTGCAAACTTTGAAATGAGAAGATAGTGATTCCCAACTTGTGGAGCTAATTACAGCATGTTCTCAGTTTTCAAGTTTGCAATCAGACACCGATTATTAATGCAGCATTCAGAGCTGGGAACACATGGTAGCCTCATCTTCCTCCTGCCACAGGTCTCAGAGTTAAGGGATTCTCACTTATTCCTCCTGTGCCAAAATGTTGAATTCTTATAGCTGGGTCATTTTTGGAAAGATTTAAGCCACCTTCAGCCACATGGACACTGATTGAGAGCTCCCTATTCTAGGGAAGGCATAGAAATGTAGGCCCAAATGTTTTGCATATTTTTCTTTAATTGAAAAAGAAAAGAGCTAGTATCTTTAAATATTTGCTTCTATTAAAAAATACCACATGTTTCTAGAGGACATTTTGTACATCGAAGCAAATTTAAATAATGTAAAAAAGACACACCAAAAAAGTTTTAAATCACTCTCAATTCCACCACCAAAAAGATCACCATTATAAACATCTTATATATGCTATCTTTCTTTCCTGAGACTGATTGATTGATTGATTGGTTTGACTGTCTGTTTATTTATAAATGTGTAGCAAGCTCTTGGAATTGCCATGTCAATATTCTTTTCCTTATGCTTGGGAGGGTTGTGCCCAGACATTTTATTTGTCTTATACTATACAGCAGTGACTTAAGTAACTTTACTATTCTCATTCATTCATTCTCTCTCTCTCTCTCTCTCTCTCTGTGAATACATGTGTTTCTCTTCTTTCCTCTGAGATAAACTGAGAATCTGAGAATGTTCATCTGCATTCAGTATACTTTCCCTGGAGAGGGAGATAGGGTAGGGGACAGGGAGATAGGGTAGGGGACAGGGAGGTGGCTAAGCTGAGAGGACACCTGGGTTCTGATGTTTCTCTTCTGAGATTTGGCTCAATGTCTTAGACAAGAGTTTGCTAAGTCTGGTTGGGGACGCACCTCATTCTCACAGAGGGCAGTTCAGGAGGAGAGAGTACCATTATACTTGGAACCATTTTCCAAATTCAGAGTGTAGTTGTCGGGGTTTTGTTTCAGAAAGCATCAACTTCCTTTTGCATTTTCTCCATCTTACCTATAATTTACAGTAGCCATTTCCGCCATGGCCTTATCAAAAAAAAAAAAAAGTAAGGTAAATTATGGTTAGTTTTTCTGCATATCTGGGGATATTGTGAGAATATCATGATTTAGTCAATGCACCAAACTAACCTATGGAGTTGGGGGCAGTTTGAGCCTCACCTGTACTGTCTTTTCTCTCTGACACCTTCTACTCCGCTCCCAAACCTCATGCTTCTTCCCTTCATTATGTTATTGAAGGTTACATTGTCACATTACAACATTATGTGCCTTTTCTAGTTTTACTGTTGTTAATTCATATGTACATGCACATATATTTTTTTAATATATAAAATTTACTCACTTTGTTAGGTATGGAGGAAGAGTCTGGTAATAACAGATATCTCTGAAACTATGGAGTACCTCTGTTCTAATGATTTCACTAACCAAGTTTTTAGTTTTTCTTTATGTGCTCTTCTTCTTAGCATCTGAAAGAGCAATCGTTCCTCACTTGAGCCACATTTAGAACTGGAACCCGCTTCCCCCCACAGCTAAAACCCCAGCTATATTCTTAAATCTTCTGACATTAGCTCAGATTGACTTTCATATTATAATTTTTAATTGCCAATGAGAGAAGTAAAATGATAATAGCACAGTTTAGTATGTAAAAGTTGAAAATCAAATCAGATTATCCGAAGAAGCACAACTTCTTCTGGAAACTAAGACAATAAACTACTTTCTTCTGTGAATATTCAGAAATACAGCACTGAGTAATGGCCTTAAAAGTGATCTTATATAAAGAATGATATCTACTTTTATTAAACTGTTTTGTATAGGATCTGCCAAATATCAAGATACCTTTAGTATTTCTACCTATTCCTAGTGACAATGAGTAACAAACATTGCACAGTGAATTCAATATATTAAATAAGATTCTGGTTTTGTAAACTAATTCTTTTCAATAGGTGACATATAGCACAAAACACAAAGAATAGAGTGAAAGTCTCTTCTTGCCCTGTCTTCCGGCACCCCAGTTCCCAAAGGAAGGGAATATTTAATACAAAAATTCAATAAAAGTTCTGCAAAATAAAGGAAGACCTGGATCTGTGTATTGTATGGATTTATCTTTTATCTCAAAAAAAAAAAATCAATCCAGAATAGTTGACTGGGAGACATATCCTAGTAAAACCATTGAACTTTAAAAATAAAGAAAAGATCCCTCTGGGTTTCCAGACAAAATCAAAGTCACTTAGAAAGGAAAAAGCATCTGGTTGTCAGCAACATCAAAGCAAGAAGGCAGTGCAGAAACACTCTTTGGAAACTTAAAGAAAGAAGGATAATTAAAGCATTGTATATCGAGCAAGCTCTTCTCAAATATTAAACCTACCCAGGAGTTTTTCTTGGGGAATCTACTAAAGGATGAACTTTATTTAGCAAAGAGACGATTTAAAAAAAACAGCAGAAGAACTACTAATGAGGATTAAATATACTTAATTGTAGATCTAAGACTATAACATAGGTGGGAATGAGAAAGATTAGTATGCAAATATTCTTTGCTGTGTCAAAGTCACAGACCAAAAAAAAAAGGAGAAGAAAAAATGGGAGAAAATAGAAAATAGAATACACTTATTGACCTTCATAATAGGTAGAAATAAAAGAGAATTATTTAGAGTTGGCAAAATAGTTGACAAATAAACCAAGAAAGAAAGGGACTAAGAAAATTAAATATAAGTATTAAAATGAGATAATGTTTTTCCTTAAATATACATCTTCTTAAACAAAAAGAATTAAAAAGTAAAAGAAAATTAAAAGGCAAAGAAAATAGGCTAAATGAAAGACATATATTAAATATAATTTAATACCTATAATTAAATGTTATAAAAGAGCAAAACATTTATATTAATAAATGTAAATAAACTCAACCTATTGAATTTTTTTAGAATTGCTTACAAATCAAAACCAGAATATGGCATATTCTACAAGTCTCCTGACTTAATTTCTTCCAAAAGTCATTGTCATTCTGCCTTTTCCTACCCTGACCATTTGCCAATATTGGTCTTATTCCTGTTTATACAATACACTTGCAAAATATGTTTTTAATCCCTCAAATCTTAGTTTCAAATTCAGATCTTCCACAGTAATTTAGGAATGGATTCTTATTAAATTAGAGAGAAAACATGAGCAAATATTGCTTTTTGAGGAAAAAAAAAAGGAAAATCCACTGTGTAATGCATTTTATTCTTAAATGTTAGATGGTTTCAGGCTATTTCTATTTCTTACTGAATTGTGTCAGCTTTTTAAAACTGAATACAAAAGATCACAGAAAAAAGACACATCAGGAAAAGGTATTTATTTAGTGAAAACTGTTTTAGTCCCACCACTTTCTTCATATGTAATCACAGGCATATCAGTAATCTCACCCTCTTTTAAAGTTATACATTCTTCCTACATTGCACATAATAAAAACTAAGCTATTTTAAAAGATATTTTGCACAGTGCATAGTACTGCACCTCATAACCTTATCTTATAGAATTTCCACGAATTTTTGGATTAAATAATAGTATCATTTGGAAAAATTAGAATATATAAGAAGGAAAAACAGTGATTAAATCAGTCCCAATTCCACTATAACACTGTTGCAAATGTTTCTATATATAGTTTTCTGTAGCTACTCTCTCACTATTACAAAAAAGAATCCTGCACAACAGCCCCCAATTGCTGCTCTTTCTCTACCACTTTGATTTGTAGATGGAGATGAATGATGGGGCTGAAAAAGATAGGATCTGGGTGAGAAAAGTCAGAGCACAGGCTCTCTAGTTACATTATAGGCACTGACACCGAAGTACCCTTAATTCAGCTATCACCAGACCAGATGTTTGAAACATAGGGTTAAATGCAAAAACAAAAGATATCCTTATATAAATTGTTAGACTTTAATAGGAAGTCATCTGTAACCTACTTGTTTTTTGTTTATATTAGAGAATCTGACACAGAAAATGTTTCTCTAGAATATTAATGCATGATCTTTTCAATTACAAATAATGTACAATCAATGCAAAAAATATTAGATGATATGGAAAACTACATACAAAAAGAAATTAACTAATTAGTTATCACTAAACACTGCCATAATTTTTTTATGTCAACAAGTCATCGTAACATGTTATTAGTGGCCAATGAAACTGTCTCTTAATGGCGAATAATAGGAAATGGATTATTACTACTCTGTCCCATCACCCTCTTCTCCTTAGGGTCAACTAGAATTTGTCTTTAATGACAACTTAATCACAATTATATTGCATAGTGTCTAAGTATTAATTATTAAGTATTAATGCCTAGGTATTAATTGATTCAGCTAAAAATATTGTGTTGGAGATATTAAAATTAATTAGGTTACTAAATATCCAGGTTTCACAATTATAAAATCTTTCTTAACTCCATGAGTTTTTGTTTGGATTTGGCTGGATGATCCTTGAGCTTCCATCTAGCACTAAAATGTGATGATTCTCTGAAAAGTAATGACATGCACTACAAACAAGTTAGTTTTGGTGAGATTTTCTTAAAGTTATCAAAAAATCAATTCAGACCTTCTTTTCTAATGCATTTTGACATTTACTCTTTCACTACAAAGTTAGTTACCATGCAAAAGCAGGTTCTTAATAATTGATGTTGTTTACTTTGAATGTGATTACTCATACAAGGCTGGAGAAATGAATCAATACTGCTTAGCTTCTCAAAAATAAATCAGAGATAATTGTTAAAGTAATGCACGTTAATTTAGGTTGTCAAATTAATTTCCCAACACCTCCTTATGCTACAAGAGTCTTAATTAAGAAATAACTATGGTTGCCTTTTCTTATTATAGGTACTGCTGAGCTACTGGTTCTGAAGAAAGTCATTTAACCCCTTTGATATACATAATTTAAAGAACACCAGAAAAAAGTCTATAAAGTATTAGTGCATTTGTGAAAGATTTAGAATTTGCAAAGCACTTTAGCTGCTGGTGGAAATCTGGCTCGTCCACAGGATGGCAAGGAAAGCCTTCCAAGCACCCACACACAGGAGACTGTGGTGTGGCAAGGTGGTTTATTCAGGTGGAAATAGGAGCTGCCGCTGGGTTTCCAGTGTTCCATCTCCCTCCATCCTACCATGGATAAAGTCTAGCCATGTCCTCAACAAGGCCAAAACAAAAGCCACTGCCTAGAGTTTCTGCTTCATATTAAAGTTTAATTCTTTGGAACCCATACTATCTGCCACAGGCCCTGGTAGCTGTTACCCCCACATTGTGGCATGCTCCTAGGTAAGAAAGAACAAGGGAACAAATGAAGCTAGTTCAGGTCGAGGGGGAGAGAGAGAGAGAGAGAGAGAGAGAGAGAGGGAGAGGGAAAGTTTAAAGTTTTTTTTGCTCCCCTAGGGTTATATTAGCTTGGATTAAGGATGGAGCAAAGAACCAATCAACTTCCCAAGCTTTCATGGGCTTTTTGATGGGCCCACCCCCTTGCCAATCCATTGTTCCCCAGGCTAGACTGACAGGCCTCTATGGTCAAGCACCCCCATGCCATTTGGAGTTTTATTGCACAGGTGCCTCCCTCCCCCAGTTCCCCGACCTAGATAATCTTTTACCTGAGGGGAGAAGGGGGGGTCGTCAACCCCCTTGGAGCACAATGCTGTGGTCCCCCGGAGTGTGAAAAGCTATAGCTTCCTGGCGACGTCAACATGTTTATGCTTTCCAGTTTATTAAGCTCAATGTCTCATCCCTTTGATCCCCTTTTTATTAATAACTAGTTAACTGCCTATGGTAACACCTCTGTGTTCTTTCTGCAAACTATGTTCTCTTCTGCAAGATGAGCCTAGGTCACCTGTGGACCATTCCAGTACTGTGTGGAGCCCTACGGAGTGTCCAGTCCCAAGCTGAGAGGGTCACTTACAAATTAGAGTGCCTGAAAGTGATGAAAGTAAAGTGATGAAGTTTGTAGAAATTATAATAAAAAGAAAGTTTGAAGGAACTGGGAATGTTCAACCTAAAGAAAAGGAGCTATCATGGTAATTGAGGGGATGATCCTGTCTTGTTCAAATGTCAGTTACATAGCCTGGGGTGTAATTTTACATGTTGTTCCATGGTATTATCCGTATTGATGATTAGTAACTATAAGAAGGTAAATAAGTTTTAATATAAGTATCTTTTGACAATAGAAAGGGCTACCTTATCTAGGAGTGAACTCCCTGATAGTAAACACCCCATGAAGGACCACTTAGGAGGGGTGAGGGTTGACACTAAGGGACATTTCTCTGAAGATCATAGACTCTGCCTTTTAAGCCTGTCGGATGGTGGGAATGCCTCTCCTTTCTGGTCCAGTCCACCCCTTGGCTCTTGTTAGCACCATGAGATGGATGTTTCAAAATTCCAAAAGACAAGGACTTGTCAAAAGGCCTTACAGCCCCCTTTGCACATGAACCACTGCTATGCTGTAGAGCTGGCCACTGCCAGGACACAGGCCAGGCGGTTGGAGACCAAGTGTGAGGCTGAGGGCATCGTTCTCCTTCCCAAAGTTTAAAGACAACACTGCCGTCCATTTATACCCCAGCAGTCCTATCTGGCACTTATTGTACAATATTTAGTTTGTAAAACACTCTGATGTGGTGAGCTCTATGAGAACCGAAGCTCTGTTGTATTTATCTTTAAAATTCTACAACTTATCCAGATGTAGGCATTTATTATGTAATCAATATATGCTTAATAAAAGAATAAAGGTATTCAAATAAGCAGTGCCTAAGCGCAAGTGCTTTATCAATGGCAAGATATTCAGAATTAAAATAAGACATGGCCCCTGCCCTTAAAGTGCGCTAACTAATCAGCAGAATAACTGTATGAGCGAGTGAGGGCAACTCACTGTAAGGGGTGAGCTTGTCCTTTTTAAGACTCCTTTCAATACGAAGATTCCATAAATCCGTCTTCCTTTCCTCAATTAAAATAGCTTAAATGGCAGAGCAGGAAAATGGGCGTATTTTGTTAGGATTTTCTTAGACTTTTAGTCGGTTGTGGGCAATATAGCTCATCTTCTAGCAAATCAGATAACATGAGGAGTCAATCTACAGTGTATAAACATGGAGTTCTTTTTGTTAAAGAGTTGGGGGAGAAAGATCTTAGTAGAAATTTGTGTCAAAACCATGCAAAATGTACTTTTCTAATATGAAATAAAAAGGATGTTCTAGCCCTGGAAAATAAAGTATATGGTAAATTTTATCCATGTACTACCTGAAGAATTCAGCCTATTCCAATTGTATTAAAAATAATAACAAATACCAAAACAATATTTGTTCCATGTTAACATATATTAATGGATTAAATCTGTTCATGTAAGATGTGGTTACTTTTATTGTTCTTGTTTAACAGAAGATGAAGCAGGACATAGAGGTTAAGTCATGTGCCCCTAGTTCATGAAGTAGAAAGTGTAGACTTAGGCAGCGGAGCACTGAAGTCCATGTTCATAACCACTTCACTATATTGCTTCTGATAATAGTGTTCTACTTCAAGATGAGAGCTTTATTTCCTACATTGTGGGGAGATTATTTTCCCCAGCCTCATAAACTAGAATCAATGATCCACGACTAGTCTTGTGTCCAATGCAGTAGTGAACAAAGTCACCCCCAGGTTTTGGGAACAGCTGTAAAAGCCATAAAGCCAAGCCCTTTACCAGGAAAACAATAGCTTGCATCCTAACCCCTTACTCAGTTTCTCTGGGATTATTTTTCAAATCCAGAGAGTCCCCACCCTCTCTCCCCATTCCTCATGAGTATGTCCAAAGGGTCACAATCGTATTAAAAAATAGCTTATTGTGTTGTATTGTCTAATTAAGTAACATTATATCAGCTCTATACATTCACACAGTGAAGCCAACATGCCAACTGTTTTTCTAAACCATTTTGATTTACTGAGAGTTAAGATGCTTGCTCTGAAAAGCAAGGAAGTAAATTTCATTTTGGAACTGAACGATCTGTTTCCATTTAGTTTCGCATATATTCTGTTTTTCACTTGATCTCTAAACAGTTAGTTAATTGGGACTATTTAACAGATTGTATATGTATGTGCAGAGGGTAATTGTATCTTAACAGCAACTGAAAGAGTTTCTACTCAATTTGCTAGTTGGTCCAAGGTTTACTAGAGAATGGCCTTGCCCCCTACAGATGGATTCAAAGAATTAAGCAGAAGCTGAAGTGCTCCACACTGCAGGAGATGAAACTCATTCGCATTCTTTTGTAAACAAATTAACAGTCAGGTGCCAGTGTGTTTTCATCCCACAAAATCACCTTAGCAACATGGATATAAAAAGAGCATTAATTTCCCCTCCAAGCCTTCGGTATCTCCTAGCATGAGGCGTCAACAGCAAGTGAGACGGCAAAATTCTCCATGTATTTTAATCCTTAAAATGAGTGTCAGAATTTCCATGAAACCCTATACATTCCAGTGGTAACTGAAAAGAAGCTAAACTTCTCTTATATATAAAATTAGTTATTTCACAAGAGGGCTGTATTTGGCTTTTTATTTTCCTGGCATGGCAGGAAACCCATGCACCCACTGCTTGACCAAATTTATGCTAATTTTAGCACAAAAAGAAAAGGAAGATATACGAGATCTGTCCAGAAGGTATCCAGCCATGTAATATGAAAAATAGAGACATTTATTAAAGAAGATAGAAGATACAAGAAACACTGTACATAGGACAATGACGCCTCTGTCCCCTTGAAAGTAGGCACCTTGGGACCTCACACAGTTCTTCCAATTGCCATCAGCTGCCCCACCATATTTTCCTGAAATTCATCAACGGTATGAAATCTCTTCCCTTTTAGAGGTGATTTTAGTTTTGGAGAAGCTAGAAGTCACAGGGCGCCAAATCTGGGCTGTAGGGGTGGGTACTTTGGTGTTTCGCCAAAAAAATCGCTGCATGAGATGTGATGCATGAGCAGTCACATTGTTGTGATGAAGCTGCCAGTCACCGGTTGCCCATAGCTGTGGCCTCCAGAATCATCTGAATAGTTTCTGTGGACAAACGTTCCAGCTTAATGAAAAGTTTGATGAGATTCATTGCTCTACTCGCTCAGTCATTTTGAATGTGACAGCCACACAGTGCACACGCTCACTCAACTCTGTCTGTCGCCCCACTGACTAGCACAGTGAAGTCGTCACTGTTCACACATGCACATCCCAGTCCACTCTCCTTGGCTGCCAGCTGCCATCGATGTTGCACAAGCCATTCTCGTTATATTAACAATGGTTGGGCTTTTTCTGGACAGGCCTCAAATCTCCAGGTAATTAGACTAGGTTCATTTGAATTGCGGGCCCCCTGGTCCATTGATTATAGTTAGTTTTATTCTTCTGTGTTTGAGGGAGAAGAGCTGAGGGAAATAGAGGAAGGCCTTAGCACAGTCATGACTTGTGCCCGCGTGCCTGGTGCCCGGCAAGACCTGGGGCAGGACAAATGATGTCAAGCAGCTGAGACCAGAAATCTGTAGGAAGTGAGCACCGGGCCGTGCTTTGAGTGCTTTCCATCCACAGAGAAGGACCAGGGCTTCTCTGCTTTTGTATGGATTTCTCATACAGTTGACCCTCATGCAATACGGGTTGGGGTACTGAGCCCCACACAGTCGAAAATCTATGTGTATAACATTGATTCCCCAAAACTTTACTTACTAATAGGTTCCTGCTGAGCAGGAACCTTGCTGATAACATACAAAGTCGATGAACACAGATTTTGTACATTATCTGTATTATATATTATAATTTTTAATATAGTAAGCTAGAGAAAAGAAAATGTTGTTAAGAAAATCATAAGAGAAAATACATTTATGGTATTTGTTGAAAATAAATCACATATAAGTATGTCCATGGAGTTCAAACTTGCGTTGTTCAGAGTCAAATCTAGTTTTGTTTTGTTTTGTTTTGTTTTGTTTTATTGTTGCTTATCCCCTTTTTAAAGAGAGAAGAGCTACCATAGGCCAGCGGCTATCACTAACTTGCCTGCCGCCAGTACAGTGTCCTTATTTCCAGACAGCTGACAGGTGATCCGGCTCCCAAACCACGTGTCCTTCCTAGGAGTACTCCCGGCATCAAGAGCCTGATATTGGATTTTCCAAGAAACACCCCGAGCTGGAGGATTGCATCTAGCTGGTTTGTTGGACCCCCTGTAAGGGAGTAAAGGAAACAGGGCTGGGAAGAGGGAAGAAATAAAATCAGTTGCTGTGGAAGTCTCACCTGGTCACATGGGGAGCTGGAGTGGCCTACCCAAATTGAGGGGAGTGGATGAGAGGTGGGTTCTGTAACTTCATAAACTAAAGAGTCGTTGGATGTGGGTTGCTGCGGTGGAGGGTTTATAACATTGGGCAAAGCAGCTCCTTTTAGCCGAGGGAGTCCCCTGGGAAAGACTCCACTGTGAGCTCTCAAAGGGCCACAGCCCTTGAGGTGAGGAGCACGAATGCCTCTGTCCTGAAGGGGGGTCAGGGCAGGGCACCAAACATGACACATTTGGTTTCGACTATCTCATATGATTGGGTGGGGGGCAACGTATTTAACTCCCTAATTATATTTTACCAGATCAATACTTTTAAAGCCTGTAAATTCTTACCACACACAAACAATATAAGGGCAGAATTAGGCAGGGCAAACAGGAAAGTACAACCTAGGATCCCAAACTGCAGAAAACTCGGCGGCGTACAACCTACCACCTGAATAATCGAGGAGACTGCGTTAGGGAGTCACCAAGTGCCCTTGTGCAAAGAACACAGTTTCTTATTTCATGAGTGGCCAGAACTCAAAGTTTATATCAAGAGGAAAGGAGAGCTCTGTTCTTATCTGACATTCTTTAGAGGCTTGTGGTAAAGTAGGAGTTCATGGTGAGATTCTTTTGGAGTTAAAAAGAAAAGAGTCAGGTTTTCAAAGAACAATTACTGAGTGGTCTGGAGACCTCAGACAAGCAAATGTAGCATCTTGAAAGTTTCAGTATGACTTACTTAAATCTAGAAAGGGTCTGGAAAGTTTGTGTCTCAGGTAGCTGTGTTTGAGAATCTTAATTTTTTTCTCTATATGATATTTGTGTGTGTGTGTGTGTGTGTGTGTGTGTGTGTGTGACTATGATGGTGTGATGACCAGTAATAAAGAAACTGGAGTGATGGTTAGGGAGGCAGGAGTTACACTCTTTAATACTTTCTCTTGTAAGAGAAAAAAATTTTCAAAAACAGCAAGGCATCCTAAAGGAAACCATGGAAACAGCGAAATGAAATGACCAAAGAGAAAAAATTAAAGCAGCTTTCAGAATGAAAACTTCGACAGCTGGGCAGAGTTAGGTGCCTTCAATTCTATCAATTGGCATTAAGGGGAGCCCAGGGTAAAGAATGTGGGGCTCTCGGATTACCCATTTTCTAGACCAGAAATTATCTAATTGGTTTTTTCATGAATTAACTTAAATTTGAGCTAAAAATAACCATCTGAATTTTTTTAGTAGTAAAGTAAGTTAGAACTCACTGAGTTTCCATAATTGTACACCTGGACTTGTCATGTTACAAAACTCCTGTTAGAAATTCATTTATCAACACAGCTAATCATATTCGAATACATAAAAATGACTATGTTGTCAATGGATTCATTTTCCTCTCATCTTTTTCAATCATACTTATTATATTGCAGACATTGCCAAGTATCGGGGATAAAAGATGACTAAAAAACAATTCCTGTCCTCAAGGAGCTCACAATTTAGGAGGGTGGGTAGACATAAGTAAATATGATAAAAGTCACAGAAACTATATAAAGGAGAGTCATTAAATGGGACACTTATTGACTATCCACCATGCCCCAGTGTCTAATACTCATAAAAATAGGAAGAAAACATGGTACATGTTCTCAGGGAGATGTTGGGAGAGGATGTTTTGTCCGGGGTGGCTTGTCTTTGAGCAGGAAGAAGGACGTATTGTCAGACTGGAAAGATGAGTGAAGATATATGTTTTCAGTAAATTCACACTAATGATTGCAATTTTCCAAGAGAAATAGGAAATTTCTATCTGCTCATAGTGCGACAGTGAGTATTGGCTTCCTCACACTATACTCAGTATATTACCTGGATATAGGAGATGAGAAGAGAAACTGTGAATCTGTAGGCTGGAATAGTGCCATGCGGGGAGAGATGGGAAGCAAGTATGGGAGCTGGGGATATTGGCAAAAGAATGGTTCAACCCCTTAGATTACCTTGTTCTTTATAGTTGAATGCCATAGATCTTAAGAGTCTAGCAAGGTAAAAAAGGAAGTGAAAGTGACAAATAGTTTAGAAATTGAGAAAAAAATGAATCAAGTAAATATAACTTTTTTATGAGGCTAACAAGTATGTTGGGGTGACGGAGAAAGAGCTGTGGTTTGAAGGTGAATTATTGAAGTTTGAGATTTCAAAGGAGGAGGAGCCTACTAAATCATGACAAAGGTAAATGAATGTGAAAGTCAGTGGAGTTACAGAGAACTGTGAGGGGCAAGGGCATTGGAGAAGCCATCCGTTCGGAGTTGAAAGTAAGCAGGATGAAGGTGAAACTTGGGGTGGAGAGGAAGGTAGCGGGCTGCCTGCCATCCTCAGTGGAGGGATGACACCACACAATAGCTCACTTGTCAGGACCCTGGCAGAAGCGTCGGCGGGTATATCCCCCATCTGTAGGAGAATATGAGGAAGCTGGTAAGAATCATCTCCAGGAATCCCTGTTTGACCTTGGCTGCTGCTCCTCCTGAGGGAAGGATCTAAGGTCTCTAAATGAGCGTCAAGGAGAGATCATTTGCCTCTCAATGCAAGGACAGGAAGTTAGCAGTGTAACCTCCAACATCTTTTTACTTTATTGTGTTAATTTCCTCTCACAAAAGATTTTCTGTGTGGCTGCTTCCTGATTACAAAGATGTTAGCCGATAGAAAATTTATTGTTTGGGGTGTCAGAAACTCTTCATGACCCTATTCTATCTCCTGCATTAGTTGTCAGTAGACAAGCCACCTAATATCCCTTACTTTCATTCATTCCAGAAAGAAGTAATAGGATTTGGGAACTAGCCCGAGGGAGAAAAATCACTGAAACTGGAGGAGACATGAGGGGAGGCTATACCTCAGAGAGTGGTTAAAACAATCAAATGAGTAATAGATATGAAATTGCTTCTGTTCTAGGAGACCCTGCCAGATATTATCATCATGGAGTTTTTCTAGCAGGTGAGGTGCTGAGAGTCCTATTAGATTTCTATATCATTCAGGATATAGCCAGCAGGTGGAGAAGGAAGGGGAAGGGGGATCACAGCCAGAAAAACGAAAACCATTTTAAAAAGAAAACTTTTAAAAGAAGGGGTTTGGTTATATGGCTTCTTCAGTTCGTGTCATCTAGAAATGAGAGCTTGAGATGAGGATTTGGATGCATGTGATTTTATGAGGGTGTGCACTTTAGGAAAAGCTTGTGAGGGAGAGAGCAAAGCAGGATGGAGAAGAGGATGGAAACCTGTAAGGATGCGGCTCAGGTCAGGCACAGCCTCAGCCTGCCCCAAGGGGGTGGATCCAGAACATGAGCCACACCACAAAACTGCATCCCATTGGAACATGAACCACACAACAAAACTGCCCCTTTTTTTATCCAAGGGGTTCAGCATTTCATAGTCTGCGTCCATCCTCATTGGCTGTGGCTGCTCTGTCAGCTCCTGTCAAGCAAGTCTCAGAGAAGGGGGCTGGTTTTGAGCCCTTGGCAGTCAAAGTTCATAGTAGCAAAGTGGTGGGTATACCAGGACGCCAAGGGATCCAGACAGCATGAGAGTATCTCCTGCAACAGCTGAGGGAAGAACGGCGAAGCCCGTAAAGGGATGGTGAGGCCACCCAGGGTTGGGCAAGGGCAGGAAAAAGCCATCATTCGTAGGCCTAGAGAGACAGCCAGAGAAAGTGGTATTGCCAGAGCCCACACACCAGGACATTTTGTGAGATATATGCATGGCAGGCATTGACCGGAGGGAGCTGGGACCACAGGAAGAGAGACTGCCTAGCAGAAATTAGAACCATGGAAGAGATGCTGCCAGAAATGCCATGAAAATTAGCAAAAAAAAAAAAAAGGGGGGGATATCATTTGCATCTTATCATCCCCTCACCTCAGTCTTACCTCTCATTGGATGAACATACTGAGAGCCTGCCACTCAAACCAGGGAAGAAGAAGATTGGGGGACAGATCTTAAAGCCAACAGGAGACTAACTGGTTGCCCCCCACCCAGAGAAAATGAGGGCAGCTACCCTTAGGAAGGTGACTCTTTAAATTTGGGTAAGGAAAGCTGTTTAGGACACTGAGCCTCTGAATTGGCAGCTACACAAACCACTCCTGACTAGGGACTCCTGAGCCAATTTGCAACCCCAAGGCTGCTCTGTCCAAAGAGGTAGACCTCATTCACATTTTGAAATATATAAGGTACAGTTCTTACCATTAATGGCTTCTTCTGAGGATATATATATATATATATATATATATATATATATATATCCCTTTCTAACTACTTACCTTTGCTATTTTCTAAAAGAGTAAAATTCTATTTATAGCAAATGGGATGGAGGAAATGTACAATATTCAATGCTCTTTAGAGAAAAAGAGAGAATTGACAGAGCTACCATTGAACTTGAAAACCAGTGTCAGCTACACAGCTTTGACAATAGCATAGATGGTTCCTGAGAAATGAAACCAAATTACTGTTGGGTGAAAAAAGTATAAGAAGTAAAATAGACCAAGAGAGCACACAGGTTTTAGAGCCAAAATAACTTTTTTGTCTTTCATGCCCCATTTAAAATGGATTTGTGTATCTTAAATGTAATCTTTTATATTGCCTATTGATCATATTGCCTCTTATCACAAAAAAAATGTTATAACATTTCTCTCCAACGCGACTATGAAAATGCGCACTGTGTGATAACTTGCAAGACACTCATCTACACTCGAAAGAAATGCTCTATGGACATTTTGATGAAATACTTTATCCCAATCCTACGCTTGGCCGGTGGTATTTTACATGTCCTTTTTCAAGTTGGTTCATTTTTTTAAAGTCTTATTTCAAGGCGGTGGTGAAAAATCAGTCATTTATAACTTGTTATCATACTTAGGTACTTCTTTGTCTTGGGATTTATAATTCTTGATTGAGTTTAGAATATTACTATTTGAGCCTTAGAATATATTTGTAAGTAGATATTTCTTTTCCTTTTAATGAGTTAAAGGATTCTGGAGGAAGTTCTGATCAGTTCAGGATATACTGCCTGTTCCCATCAGGAGCCTATGAAGATCAAGTCCATGTTTTGATGCAAGAACTTTTTGAAGTGCTTAAAGCAACTGTTAAAGCATCTGGGGTGTCTGGTGGTCTAAGCAGTCCTTTCTGAGAATTATTAAACATTAACTTTCTAAAAATGCATTATTAGAGAAGGAATGAAATGCATTCACGTACTAGAGTGGTCTGACAAATAGCAAATAAATTACATATTGGGAGAAACATTTGCTTTTTATTCTTCCACTTTAGAAACTCCCCTTTCACATTCCTAACCATGTCCATTTTCCTTTCTGTTTTACTGCATAATGGCGGGAAATGTCAAGAAGGCTGGGAAAGTAGAAGATTGCTGGAATGGGGCAGTGTTGTTAGATTTTCGATGGACTAGAGAGGGGGTTATCTCTCCTCCACTGTTACCAGTCTGCCTTGCATGATGTAGACAATAGAGTCCTGAACAAAAGGTAGTATCGTGAGGTAATATACTGATAATCTTTCTTCTATTCTTTAAGCAAAATTGTTCCCTATGTAAAATAATGCATAGGAAACAAAAGAAAAATCCCCTGAAGTGTCACTGAGCTACAGTGCAATGCTTTCCCTACTGCCACCACATTCCCACAGAAGCTGCAAATAGGTGGTCTCATTTGTAGAGGTTACTGAAAGCAATTAATTAGGTGAATTTTCTGTCACAATTCCACTAAAATGGAAACATGGGGAGGTTTTTCTTCACTGAGAGACCTTATTCCTAGATCTTGTGTCTTTTATTCGTTTTTCCAGCAGTTGTCCCTCCCTCATGCTAGCCTCTAAGGTCCATCATCTTCATCAGCTCCCGCCTTATAGGACACACAACGTACTACATTATGACAGATGCAAAAGAAGGGGGACATGACCTCTGACACCCAGGAACTACCAACCTTACTACCTCAGTCTGATGGACTTTTTACTCTCCTCTTCCACCTTTTGATGAATCCACCATCCTTGAAGACTGAGCACAAACGTCCCCTTTCTGTGACTTCTCTAATGATGATTGTTTCCTTTCTGAATCTCTCTTATGTTCTGGAATTAGGAATTATAAAAATTGAAAAGGGACTCACCATAGGCTGGAGTCAGTAAGAGGTACATCTGAAATAAGAAGACATTAAAATCTCATCCTAAAAGAGTCAGCCAGAGTGAGACAAGTATGAAGGGCTAGAAAGGACCTCCTAGTGATGGGATAATACATAAAAGTTGCAGAGGTATAGAACTGAAAATTCAGTCTCTCTTCTGGTTAAGCTATTGTCAAAAACGAAACCCATGTAGAAAAAAATGATGGCATAGATCAGTTCTCAAATTTCAGGCCAGTTTGCCCGGGAGTGTAATGCAACCCAAATATATAATTTCAAATTTTCTAGCAGAAACACTAAAAAAGAAATGGTTAACATTTATTTTAATAATATATTCTATTTTACCCAACTCTATATATCATCTCGACATGTAATTCATTTAAAATATTATTCATGTGACTTTCACATTCTGTTTCCGTACTGTATCTTTGATATCCGTGGCGCACTTGACATTACAGCTCATCTCCACTTGGACTAGGCGCATTTCAAGTGCTCCATAGCCACGCACACGTCGTGGCTTCCGCATTGGACAGCACAGCTTTGAAGTACAGCGGAATCGCCTGGAGGGCTTGTTGAAACAGATTGTTGGCCCCACCTTCAGAGTTTCAGGTTCAGTAGTCGGGAGTGGGGCTCGACAACTGGCATTGCTAACAAGTTTCCCTGGTCGTGCAGATGCTGTTGGTTTGGAACCACACTTTGAGAACCACTGATTTAGGCAAGTGGTTCTCAAGCCCTGCTGCATGTTAGAAGTGCCTAATAATTAAAAGCAAGGGGGGAAATTATCTTCCAGGCCACACTCCAGGCCACTCACCAAAACTCTAGTGGCCCTATCAGGGCCATGCTCTTTGAAAACATTCTCCTCGGGATTTGAATTACCAGCCAGCTTAGAAAGCCACAAAGGCAAGAGGAGGAGAGAGACTAGAAACATGTATCAGTAGACAAAGGAGGGTTAATTTTTTAAAAAATTGACTAAATCCTGTAAGTGACAGGGAGTCTCAGTAGATTTTTTAAACAGGGCAGTGACAAGTGATAAAGGTGTCACCACACTGAGTCACTTGAACTGGTAATGGGACCTATAGCAGGAAAGAAAGATTTAAAATTGTTCAAGAGTGTGGCAAGTTGGGAAAATGGAAGGAGGGGTAAGGGGAAATGAGACATATACATACTTGGTTCGGTTACAGTGCACAACTGTATTCTACAGCATGATGAAATGAAGGGTATGAACGATGTATCAATGGGCAAATTGTGTTGCTTAGTTCAGCATAGAGCAATAAACCAACCATCACACACTGAATTCACTACAAAGGTCATGTAAAAAAGGTAACAAAAAACAGGGGGGGAAGGAGGGGAAAACCACAAGAAATAAATTCACATGCATGTTGTGTGAATCATGAAAGCTACATTTGACTAAATTTGTTAGACCTGATCCCTAGGGGGCAGCCTTCTCCAGGTATTACCTGTTACCCGTCTCCCATTTCTGTCCCTTTCCTCTTGCCTTTTCTTTGTCTGAGCCTCTGGCTTCAGGCTGAAACTTTGTGAAAATAAATTATCACAGGTACTTGAAGTCTGCTCAAACTATGAACAAAAGCCAACAAAAGGCAGGAAGCAGTTCCTGGAGAAACAGTCAGTTTGGAATGACTGAAGATAGGGGTGTATGTGGGTGGGTGAATAAGCGTAAATGCATGATGATGAAAATAAGGTTTCACAACCTGAAACCACATTATCTATCAAATACCACAGGCAAATACTCCGTGAAAGTAGAGATGGGCAGTTGCCAACATGTCATAGAATTTAGAGCAATAGGGAAAAAGCCACAACAATAAATGAAGCTTCTGGTATTATAGGTCCTCCCCACATCACCTCATATATGGAATTTAACTTATCATGCTGGAAAACATGCTTAAATACAATAAGTAGCCAACCAAAAATATCTAAAGTAGCCATTATAGGTATCAGCCAACACATGATTAAGTCAGCTATTCCATATAGATTGTAATTTATATTCACACTTACTCTTCATTTCAGGCTGATTCCCTTCCTATTTTAGAGTTTGGGCAAAGTCTTCGAAGGCCACTAATGCAATCCTTGATAAGGTTACTAATGAGTTTTTAAGATTAAGCTGCTGTTACCATTGCTGCCTCCTGGGTTCCTTGTTCTCCATCTGTTTATTTTCTTTCTATTCCCTTGGCATCTCCTTTTTCTCATCCATATTCTTAAAACATTCCCACTGAACCCACTATCAAATTGCCAAAACAGATTGGCAATTAAATTGCATCCTTGAGCCTAAATTTTAAATCTGAAGAGCCTCATTTCTTTTCGCAAATGCGCCCTTAAAATTACTGGTACAACTCTTGCTCTGGGCCAGAGATCCTATTTTCCTGAGAGGAATTTAGGATTACCATACTCCCACACTCATCTAGAACATCTTTTTTTTTAATATACAATGTGACATTTTATTCTACTTCTTAGCTGTGGTACATTCCCTTTTCCTATACCAGTTTATTATGAAAATAGTTGTTCATTTATACACTGCAATTGTTCGAAAAACCCAAAACTGTAGGTTACAAATGCATGAGTTTTAACAAAAAATGACATATTTTAACCTAACCTATTTTGTATAGTAAATCTATTCTACTTATTTTGCCATTAAAAGGTGAGTTGTTTAAGAATTTTTTTTCCTACACATTAAGTAAAAAAACATTGTCAACTTGTATATCAGTACTTTTAATGTTGAGTCAATTGGGTATTACCTAGCACTGAATTTTCGTAACAACTCATCTTATAAATTCAAAATTGCTACTCAAACCCATGTTCTAAAATCTGCACTTTGAAAATAGTTACAACATACAATGATGGGAAAATGTTATAAAACATAGTATAAAGATACGGCTACATAGATACGAAAATAGATCTTTTTTGACTTCAAATGTAGATTTCTGCCTTCCTTAAATTTTATCAAAAATTAAAGAGAACAGCTAGGAAACTGGAATGTAAGTCTCTGGAAGAAAAAATTAGTTGGAAGTAGGGCTTATCACTGATCATGACAGTAAGGCAATTTATTCAACACATCCATTAACTGGAAAACTTTTTTTTTATAATTATCTCTCTTCTCTCCCTCCTCCCTGCTTTCTTCTTACCATTTTTTAAATAGGAGATAATGTGGTCTTTAATCCCTAAGGTCCATTACATCGAAAGAACAAAGTGTTAGCATTTCACTTAAAGACATACAATACTGAAAAACAATGAAAATAAGTCCATGTTTCTTAACAAACTGCATTCATGCTGAAGTTTTAGTTTTCTTAACAGGTGATGACCAAAATTAAAACTGTAGAACAATATTCAGAAACGTCTGAGTTCAACTTAGATATTATCAATGTCTTCATCGTCGTCTCCAATGTCATCAAACTGGATTTCATCGTCATTCCCAGGGCCAAACGCATCTGCTTCATTGACTTTAGCGTGCTCCGGGAGCTCGCCGCAGGCCTTCAGACTTCGAGCCTCATCGGCATTGTACTTTAAAATTACATCAGCTTTGTTCTCCTGGTAGTCTCGCAGACCAACCAATACAATGTCTGAGGTATTTATCCAAGCCTTTTTTCTCAGTTTTCCTCTGATATGACATAATCTCTTCACACCATCAAAGCACATTGCTTCTAATCGTCCGTTTCCCAACATTTTGATGACCTGAGCATACTCTTGTCCATCCTCCTTAAAGACCAATTCTCTTTTTTCGGATTCATTCTCATTCTTTCCCCTACGCCTGTTTTTGCCACCTTTCCCTTTATTCTTAGGCATGGCCGAGACAGCTGCCTCCTGGCGTTTCTGACTCGTTTACAGGTCGTCCCCTGCCCAACGGTGGCCGCTCCAAGGGTTCCGCGAGACCTAACAGTCTCCGAATCTCCTGCGCAGCGATGCTATGGCAAGTGAATTCTAGGGAAATCCGTACTGACCACACTCCTGAATAAACAAAATCTAGGACATCTTGATACTGTCTTCTTTTGTAGTATCTGGCCTCACTGGTGTTTACCCAGGAATTCAAAATCACTTTGGGCTTATAAGGGAAGGAATTATTTTGAAACCGTTTAACCTCTGTTCAGTATTATGGATCCTACTAATCGCCCCAGTCCCCATTAGCTCTTATTTAAGAGTTTATTCCTTCATCTGTTTCTGTATGTCCTATTTTTTATAGAGATTGAGACTATTTGATTTCTTAGTATAAACAGTAAATTCTTTATCCTTTCTAGTCATTAAATCGCAGGCTTAAACAGGAGGCCATGAGATACTAATTTTCACTCCGAACTCGACTTTTCAAGTTAAAGGTTATTTGGATGTAAAGTTTAAAATACACAGGTGGTGAACAATTCACTATTTTAAGTGACATTAATAGAAATGTTTCATCAAGCCCTTGCCAAGTCAGAAGTGAATGAGAACATTTACATTGTAAAATTAATATGATTGAAAGAATTTTTAAAAGTGCATTTCTTAGGACAGCAAATAGGATTCAAGTCTACTTTTAAGGGCTTCTTCAGGTGTTCAAGCCTTGTTATAACTCAGATAAGCCATATAATTCTAATGCGCTGCAACTCAGGAAATATTTACCCAAATAAGGTGGGCTTCATTAATTTATTTGAGGCGCTATGCCTTTTACGCTTGGAAACTGCTTTCATCAGAACTTGAATTTCTGCAAAAGAACTGCTCTTGCTAGTACACTGAGTAGGCGTTGGAACATTCATTCTGGGTGAACTTCTTCACAATGTAATCTGTCAGAAAATAGCCACAGCAGATACAATATCCCTACTCCCACGTAATTAGTACTTTTGGAGCTGCCTAAGAGAACTCTTGCATGGATCAGCACTTATGAATATTAAACATAAAGGATAAAACTCTTGCAAGTAATCGCTGCCCTGTAAGTACTTGGTTAAGCAAATCTTTTGTATTTACCAGCTAATTCTCAACTGGGTCTTAATTCTTTTCAAATGAACTAGCTCCCTACTTGGATCTCATGCAGATCACAGCTTGGTTGTGAAGCTATGCAGCAAAATTAAACTGCACAAACATCGATCCGAAATATGGTGTGATCGGAAAGACCTTAACTTATATTGCAGTGTGAATTGAAGCCTTAGAAGGCTTTGGTGGAACCACGCTTGTGAATTCTTCTTCAAATTTGGGCTGATTTGCTTTGTATTGTTTTTAAAAAGGAAACAAATTGTTAGAGCCAATTTTGATTCAAAATCCAGAAAACCGTTACTAACAGGAAACTTTTCAACCAGAGCCTATAAAGCATACATTTAGGACTCCAAACACAAAGGGAAATGATAGAAGATACTTTCTTAATTTTCAATATTTGTACCAGCCCTGTAATGAAAAATCTATAAGTTAGTTATCAAGAAAGAAAAGACAAGAAATCGGGCTATAGGCAATTTTACCTTTCTAGAATTCATGCTAGCTCTCCTTCTTGAGGTCTTTCAGCTTGTTTTTTTTTCTTTCTTCTGTCTGTACCGGAGCGATTGGAAGCATTACCCTCCAGTCATCTAGCTAACTGATTTTTATCACTCAGCTTCAAAGCAAAATCTATATTTATTTATCTTTGCTAGATATTGTTGGTATCTAGCAAAATTCCTAGTGCATAATAGACCCTCAGTAAATATTTGTTGTAAACTTAACTTCAACTAATGGGTATAAATGACTGTTTGATGTTTACAGAGTTAATGGAGACTATTATAAAAGAATATTCTGAATACCATGACTTCTAAGTTGGTTAGTGGGCACACAATGCTTGAATAAACTAATTGTGCAGGAACGCAACCTAAGTATAGAGAAGAAAATCAGCCTTAAACTGGGGCTGTGATTTGACTATGAAGAAATCAGAAGTTATTCATAAAACTGAGAAAAGTAAAAAGCTATATGCAGCACGTTAGTACTGCTAAACGACCTGTGTCAAACTCCCATAGATTTATTACCATCCAAACATTAGCAGCTGGCCTAATATTTCGGCCTCTGCTTTAACATTTTCTTTTTGTAAATATCTGTGCCCTCAGAAACTGACTGGTATTATTTATTTAAATTGACACAGGTTTTTTAAAATTTAAAATATAATAATAGTTAATGTGAACATTTAGATTATACAGGAATCTGAAAAATTCATTTTATTCTTCCACAATCAATAAAAATCAGCATTGTTTTTTATAATAGCCAAGTGCTAGAAACAGCTAAAGTGCCCCTCAGTAAATGAGTGGATTAAAGAACTGTGGTGCGTTTACCCAGTGGAATATAACGCAGCAGAAAGAAAGAAGGAACTCCTTCCCTTCGTAACAGCATGGATGGAGCTGAAGAGTATTATGCTAAGTGAAATAAGCCAGGTGGTGAAAAACAGATACATGTGATCTCACCTATAAGAGGAACCTAATGAACAAAACAAACAAACAAGCAAAATAGAACCAGAGGCGTGGAAACAAGGAGCAGACTGAAAGTGACCAGCGGGGAGGGGAAAGGGGGATAAGTGGGGAAGGAAGGGAGGAGTCTAGTCAAGGAACAGACCCCGCCCTCCCCCAGCAGTCAATCCCCACCCTGTTGTCCATGTCTGTGGGTCATCAGGGGAGAGCAATGGGGAAAGATTGGAACAACTGTAATAGAACAATAAAAAGATACAAAAAAAGAGAAAGTTTTATTTTAATAATTTTATTATTAATTTTAGTTATCAGCTTCTAATTTATTTTTTAAAATACATCAAAGCTACAACCGTCAAGGACAAGGCTGACTTAAGCCAGAGCCCCTATAGGAAAAATTTCTCTCATTGATCTCTCTAGGACCTCACTCTTACATATTGACGGCTGAAAATACGTAGAAATAAGAATGCAGAGGCACATATCATACATGAAAAGAACTTCTGACAGAGGACAGTAGAATCCTTATTTTATTGTGTATATTTTGTATGGCTTGAATCGTTTAAATAATGCGTTTGTGTGCTCTTATAAGAGAAAACACTTACAAAGAGTTAAACAATAATTTAAAAAGAGAGAAACATTACCTAAAAATGTATTACATAATCTATCATAATTTTTCTCTCTGATTTGACTACTAGAATATTCAAGACCTATTTTACATGCAACTGTAGTAGCTAACGTACACTGAAACCTCATAATTTTGTTGTGTGTGTGTTTTTAAATATAATTCTCTTTTCATATGTTACTTAACTGTCACCTTTAAATTAACTTTTGGCACTTCTTATATTCTTTTATTGTAATTTGCTTCAGTAATTGTTTTGTTTGTTTAAATTTTTGTTTGCTGTGAGACATAGATGAAATGTAAATTAAGATTAAAATACAAAATCAGAAACAAATCCAATTTACTGTAGCTACCCAAAATCAAACCCACCAACCCATATGATATTTAAGACTTTATGAAGAAAGTTGCATAGACCCCTATGGCCTCTCTCTCCAGAAGACTCCAACCCCAAAATTAAAATTGTATTTCACCAATATCACTAAGCCACATTCACAGACACTTGTCCTACCTGCTCTTTCAAAATTTCCTGCTGCAAAATGCTCCCCTTACCCAAGGCCCCCATCCAGAAGTCCACGGGGAATGTCTCACATGAGCTGAGAAGCCAACAAACACATGGCAGCTTATTTTCCTGCTCTGCCTCCCTTTGGAGATGTTCTTCCCTTTACCCAAATGACTAAATGAAAGCCCTCCAATACCCTCCAGTACCTACAGTTGTATTCCTCTCCGAACCGCTTCCTTGGATGACCACGCTGCATTGCCACGTCCATTTCTACCAGGTGTTCTTCCTTCTGTTAATCTCCACCATTCCTTCTAGACACTTTGCTTCCTTTGGTGGGTATATCACCTCCCCTAGGAATGTCCTTCTCTCTCCCCACTTCCAGGCACAGCTGCCTCCTCCACTGGGTTGGCCAGCCATTTCCTGTGTCCATCTGTTCAAGTCTTGATTACCTGCCGAGCCCTCCGTGTTCAGTGCTGTACTGTGTTCTGTGCTGAAGACCAGAGGAACCCTTTCTCACTTGGGATTGCAATCTGCTAGAGGAGCAGCAAAGAAATACCCTTGTGACCAAATGACTTGAACAATTTATAGGAACACAGTATTTTCTCCTTTTAACAAAGCTGCTCCTGTCGGAAATTAAAATATGAATAAAGAACGGAGAAGGGAATGTGGTTGCAACAGGATATTACGTTTATTCAGACTTCTCAGTCCTGCCTGTTCCCCACTTAACAAGGATTCATTATTGATTTCACTTGTGCGACACCCTCCTCTCTGAGAATCAGTTCTCTCCTGGCAGATGACTCATTGTCTCACGCAAATTAGTGTCAGAGGGATTGCCCCATCAATTCCCCAGATACTCCCTTCCGGCCCTGTCAGAATTCCAAAGGTGTGTGTACTTGGCATAGGCTCAAACTCAAAGCCCTACTGAGATATTAAAAAATGACAAGTAAATAAGGAGCAATACCATACCCTTGAGTGTGAAACAATATTCTTACAAGATTTTTTTTCTGAATTAAATAATGGCTTGAACCTACCGATCAAGTGTCACAGCTTGGGGAGTGCAAAATATTCATAGCACTTTGAATATTTAAGTTAATATGACTCTAACCCTTATTCTGCTTATTGTGAAAATTCATGGTTGAGACCAAAATTTTTAGCTCGGACCTAACCCCGGTACACCCTCGGAACTTGGACCGGCCTGGTGCTGCACTTTGATTGCCTTCCCAAGAAAGATTTGGCCCATAATTGTAATTAAACCAGATTAATGGAGGGAAAATACTTCCTTTATTTATAAACTTTGTTCTTATATGCTTTGACTCATAATCTCATTTATTATTAGATAAATGAATATGGTATCATTGCTTTATAGTTATTAGTCATAGAGTTATTGGTCAGTAAGATCTCTGTGATTGCCAATAGAGGTAAATACTTTTTAATTCTTCTAGTAAGGTAATTCATTTAGTTTATGATATTGACTATATTTATTGTACTTAAACAGGTGACCCTTCAGGGAAGAGTTTCCAGGAATGTATCCTTTATTTTATTTATGATATAATTGACTATAACATTGTATTAGTTTCATGTATACAACATAATAATGTGGTATATATATCCTGAAAGTTATTTATTTAAATTACTTTCTTCATATTTTCTATGGTGCCTCTCATTTGATCAGTTCAAGAGCAGCCAACAACAAATGAAGATTAAAGAGTCAACCCATCTATAAAGAAGAGCGAGTGGATAATATTCTGACTCTGGAAAGAATTTTTAACAATCATCATATTCAAAAGTCAAAGAAGAAATGACATTTCAGTGGAGTAAAACTTGCTTTAGCTTAATTGAAAGCCTCAGGGTAAACCTTTATTTATGTATTTTTGAAAATATTCTGAAATGACTGGAATTCAAAACCATTACCATGCTAATAAAAATGTTTTAAAATGCCAAGGAGGAGACATAGTGGTCTTATAGTTTTTATATATGGGTACTTGATCTTTTCTAATAATTCTTTGGAAAAATATGCTCAATTTTTCAAGGTAGGAAAATGGCATGAAAAAGAGAAATATCAGCTGCTCAGCTTAATGTTTGAAAATGGCTAATTGACTGCTGAATAAAAGATAGCATGTATACCCTTTTAAGAAACTATCAAAAATGCTGTCCTTGATCTTAGTCTGACATTTTTCCCTTTGATTAGTCTTGGGTTTATATAGCACTTTCCTTCAAAGGATCCAAAGAATTTGCCTTAAAAATATGTTAATCTCCCATTATCTTTACACGGCTGAAGGTAGAAAGGACTTCCATTTTTGCTAATGAATAGAGTAGCTATAGGGGGGAAAAAACTAACACGTTCACCTGGGACACACTCCCTTCAGCTCTCTACATCCTCTGTCCTTCCCACACCCACCTCATGGCAAGTGATGGTCTGCCCAGTGCACTTCAGTGTCCCTTAGCAGTCCCTAGTGAGTAAAAATATCAAGTCCAGCTATAAAGGACACTCTCAGCAAGGCATTTTGGCCAGCAATTTGCTGCCAGTAGAATGAAAAACAAAAACAAAAACCTAAAACTCTCTTTAGTTGGGAGCCAGGGATCTCAATTCATGTTGGTTCTTTTTTTTTTTTTTTATCATTTCTCCTTTTATTCAACTAATAGCTATTGAGCCCTTACTATGCATAATGTTCTGATATTATTAGCAATATTGTTGTTATTGCCTGAATTTAGCATATGCCAGAAAATCAATATTGAACAAGATCCACTAGGGTCCTCATGAAGCTAATATTCTAACTGGCAAGCTAGGTATTAATAAATTAATTATGGAATTTTTAAAGGTAAAATTGTAAAAGGTATTATGAAGTAAATATAATGGGTACTTTGAAAGCATAGAATGGGCAAATCATTTGAATGGAGTGTCAGAGATGGATTTCCTGAGGTGAACATATTTGACTTGGGCTATGAAATGTCAATGAAAATTAATGAAACTAAAACAGGAGAAGGAGCATTCTAGGAAGAGGCCACACATGTCCACAAGATCCTGAAGTAGGAAAAAAAACAATATTATTATTGTTGTATTGAGGAAAACCAAGAAAATAATGTATGTAAGTTAGAGCACGTGAAAGTGCTTCATAAAAATTAAACTTTGAACAAGGATTAGTAATTACTTTTGCTTGTAATCACTATTGTTGTTATTGTCTGAAAGGAATGGAAAATCGAGGCTTTTTTTTCTCTTACTGCCTTTAAGCAACAAGTTAGAGTACCCTTTTCTACCTCTTGGTAATATTTTCAACAGAGATAGTAGTTGTTTAGAAAAATAACAGATTTAAGAGTAGTCGCACTTCTAAAAATCTAGACTAAATCAAAATTTTAATACCATATCTAATTCAGTATCAATAACCACAATGGTACCCTTCATCTCTTATGCCTCTACTCCCATCAGCTCAGGCCGTATCTGTGGCTTAAGAAGGTTTGTTGATCTAGCCTTATTCCTCTTTTTGACCTGACACTGGTACCCCCAGGGTTGTGGAGTTGGGAGAGAGTAAGAATGAGTATAGTTAGCAGAGACAGAGTTAAAGGAAAAGGTCGAAGCATTACTTGTCTGGTGCTATTATAATCTCTCTCTTACGAAGGCTATTTGAGGTAATGGACACAAAGCCACCTATCTTTATTAAGACATGTACAGAAGTGTCACTCTTTAAAATATGTGATTTACCATCCATTAGTCTCAACCGGGGCCTTCGGCTAAAATTTTGAGACAATGGAAAAAGTACCATTTTACATCGTTCCAGAAATGTTGGTTATTGTTGTTTGTTGTTTTCTTCTTTTTCTTGTTACCATCATTGTTATTTTTATTACTGTGATTACATTTATTGTTTAAGGAACACTAAGGCACAAATATTGTGAAAATAAAACAGTGGATGCTGTCTATATGGCCCTTCAGAACTGAAAGACTTTTTGCCCCAGCCTCTAGGAGTACTTCTGGCAGAGAGCCCTCAGTGGTCCACCCTCCATAGGAAATGTATTAACTAAAGACAGCCACCTCACCCCAAAACACATGACCTCCCTCACCGGGGTAGTCTTCAACGAAGCAATGGTTGACACAGAGATATAAAGCCTCTTTCCTTCCCCCACTTAGAGCAACTTGAAAGGGAGATCTCAGCTTCAGAACTCCTGAAAGGTTGGCTGGAACATTCACTGAGATCACATCAAAGCCTAACTTCTTTCTCAGGCCAGCCGTCCTTCACGCCATGCCATCTACATGGACAGATCCCAAGCACGCTCCTAACAAATTTCTGGCACACTCATCTCCATTTCAAGATCTGCTTCCAAGGGTACCCAACTTGTAACAGATTATGAATAAATAAAGAATACCCACTATTTTTATTAAACACTCTGTTGAAGGCCCTAGTCCACACAAAAAAACAAGAAAAAATGATATTGAACAATAAAATCTAGAAAAGGTTTTGAAATTAACAAATATAATAAAATTTTCAAATAATAAACTTTTATTGAATTTTTACTTTGTATCCGGCCTTGAGCTACTAAGCATTGTCAGTGACACTGTGTTATGAAATAGGTACTTTCTCTGAAGAATCTATTAATTAAGTTGAGAAAAACAAAAATATTGTTAATAACCAGTGTAACTGAGGAAAAGATTGCTTCCATCTGAATAAGGAAATATTTCTTAAGAATATTTCATTTGAGGAACTTCCAGTCAAGATGGAGACATAGGTAAACACGGCTCACCAACTCGCACAACCACATCAAAATTACAGTTAAACTATAGAGCAATCCTCACTCAGAACCATCAGAAATCAAGTTGAATGGAAGTCCGACAACTATGGAATTAAAGAAATCACATCCATCCAGACTGCTCAGCGGGGCAGAGGTGCAGAGATGCAGAATGGGCTGGTCACATACTCACAGGAGGTGGAAACAAATTCAGGAGGGGTATCTCAAGATCGAGAGGTCCCAGCCCCACACTAAGCCCCCTAGCCCAGGGTTTCAGTGCCAGGAAGATAAGTCCCTATAACTTCTGCTTGTAAAAGCCAGCAAGGATTGAGTCAGCAGAAGAAACTGCTAGATTCCCAAGCAGTTTCTCATAAAGGGCCACACACAGACTTACGTAGACGCCCTCCCTTTGAGCTCCAGCACTGAGGGAGCAGCTTGAAAAGCACCAGCAGCAAACAGGGAGGAACTGAAGTGTCTGGCATCAAGGTGGGAGCTTGGGGACATCTTTTCCCCAGACAGAAAGGAGGAAAGACACCATTGTCCATTTTCTGAGCCCTCCTCTCACAGAGCCACAGAGCCTGCAAGCAGGTGCCATATCTGAGACTCCATCAATCTGGTTAACACTGTTTGTCCCACACTAGTGATTCCCTGAGGCCACACTCCACCCAAATTAAGGGCCACCAACACTGTTAAGAGTGGGTTTTCCATATGAATGGCTTGTGTTGGTTTATGCATCACATCTACCTAAATCCTCTCAAACAAGCAACAGCTGGCCTCAGTGAGCTTCCAGCCCCTGTACCTCTTGCTGAGTGGCCAGGCACTAGCAGTAGCCAGCCTTGGTTTACAGCTTGGCTTTGCCAGGGAAACTCCAAACCCAGCACAGTAGCAGCCATCTGCAGATTGCTTTATAGTGCATGCTGGGTGGTCCCAGGCAGAACACAGGTGGTGGCGGACCTTGGCCTGCACCAACTGGGAAACCCCAGAGCCTGCACACCTAGTGGTCAGTTACAGACCCGGTGGTCAGCTACAGCACTACCACCCTGCTCCTGCACAGCTGATCCTCCACAGAGGGCAGAGGTTAGTGGTCATTGGTCACGACCAGCCCTTGCAGCTGACTGGCCTAAGTAAATTGCTCAAATTGATCTGCTAATAGCAGTCAAGGTTGAACTACAAGAGGAGGGTGTTTTCAGCCCACACAAAGGGCACACCTCAAGTACCCAGCATGGGTGATAGGGGCAGCTGTTCCACTGGACCCTATAAGACACTTGCTATAGTAGGCCATACTACCAAGATACAGAGTCAAAGCAACTCTATCTAATACATGGAAACAAACACAGAGAGGCTACCAAACTGAGGAGACAAAGACGCATGGCCCAAGTGAAAGAACAGATCAAAACTCTAGAAAAAGAGCTAAACAAAGCAGAGCTAAGCAATCTATCAGATGCAGAGTTCAAAACACTGTTTATAAGGATGCTCAACGAACTTAGTAAGGACCTCAATAGCATAAAAAGATCCAGTCAGAAATGAAGGATACACTAATTGAAATAAAGAACAATTTACAGGAAAACAACAGTAGGGTAGATGAAGTCAAGAATCAAATCAAGGATTTGGGACAGAAAACAGCCAATTAGAAAAATAAGAAGAAAAAAAGAATAAAAAAAAAAACACAAAAAACCAAGGATAGTGTAAGCAGCATATGGGATAACTTTTAGTGTTCCAATATTTGTATCACAGGGGTGCCAGAAGGGGAACAGGAAGAAATTAGAAATCTATTTTTAAAAGTAATGAAAGAAGACTTTCCTAATTTGGTGAAGGAAATAGACATGTAAGTCCAGGAAGCACAGGGAGTCCCAAATGAGAAGGATGAAAAGAGGTCCAGTCCAAGACACATCATAATTAAAATGCCGAAGGTCAAAGATAAAGAGAGAACCTTAAAAACAGCAAGAAAAAAACAGCTAGTTAACTACAGGGACATTCCCATAAGATTCTCAACCAATTTCCCAAAAGAAACTTTGCAGGCTAGAAGGGATTGGCAAGAAATATTCAGTCATGAAAAGCAGGGACCTACAGCCAAGATTACTCTTCCCAGTAAAGTTATCATTTAGAATCAAAGGGAAAATAAAGAGCTTCCCAGACAACAAAAAACAAAAGAAGTTCATAATTACTGAACCATTACTATATGAAATGTAAAAAGGGACTTATTTAAGAAAAAGAAGATCAAGACTATGAACAATAAAATGGCAAAAAATACATATCTATCAACATAAATTGAATCTAAAAATCAAACTGGAGACAGAATCATGGGTATGGAGAGTGCTTTGATGGTTGTCAGATGGGAGGGGACTGTGGGCAATGGGTGAAGAGATGAGGAGATTAAGAAGTACAAATAGGTAGTCACAGAATAGCCATGGGGATATAAAATACAGTATAGGAAAGGGAGTAGCCAAAGAACTTACGTGTTACCCATGGACATGAACAAAGGTGTAGGGATTGCTCAAGGGAGTGGGGGTGCTGGGTGGAAGTGAGCAAAGGAGCAAAAAGATGGGACAACTGTAATTACATAATAAGATATTTTAAAAAGAATATTTCATTTGATATATCCATAGACTATATCCACAAATTTGAAATGTCACTATCTTGTTATATCATTTAAAAATCATTTTTAATGTAAACATGCTAGTTTTTGAAGTTGTTATAGCCAGAATAAGCACGCTATTGTGGGTTTCATTTTTTTTCATTTCCCTTATGAGTGATTTTCTATGTATCAGAATATCCCACATTTTGCGACTCTGTAATGACAATATAGCATCCGCCCTTTTTATGGAGGCACTCAGTTTACATAACCAGTTCACAATTCTTCATATCTGACGCATTTCTGAATTTTCACTGTTGCAGTTTTTCAGAAGTGTGTGTATGGATGTGTATTCTCACTTTGGATTGTTTTCTCAGAATGTGTTTTTTTTTTAATAACCATTTATTTTCAAATAGATTTTTGATTAACAGGAAAATGTTGAGGAGAGCATAAAACAACGTGATTTATCTTAGGGGCATACACACCTGCTCACATGCAGGGGATCCTAGAGGGAGAGTACACTCTCAGTATGCTTGGCTCTTTGTTCTGTTGCCTTTAGAGAAGGCAGCATGAAATTGCTCGAATCCTGAATAGCCATGTTAAGCTTTGATATATTGCTACACTTGAGGACTGAGTCTTCAAGCTCAGCCAAATGAGTTTTTCCTTCCTGCATATGTTTTAAGTAATCATATTTATGGAAGTAACTAAATTTGATGGTAAAAATAATTTAAAAAATGAAACAGTACTAGCATGTACTGCAAGTCTACTATGTGTCACATATGGTATTAAGCACATTGTCTATATTACATAATTTCACTCTCAACAGGATACCTAAAATAAGCGTATTGTAACACCACTTTATAATAAAGAGAGCTCAAAGTACCTGGTTTATTAATAAAGAATTCAGGAAATTACTTGAGTGTGTTTAGCTGCAAAGCCCACCAGAGTCCATCCCAAACTAAGTACAGTTTGAAATTAGGTCAGAGTCAATAACTTTATTTCATAATTTGTTAAACATGTGCACTATACCTTGAACACAATGACCTATAGAGATGGAACAGGCTAAAAATGTTTGAACCTACTATGAATCAAATTTGTTGAAAACCCACCTTTATTTGTAGCCTGAATGCTCCCATAAATATAAAGGCACACAATATTTTTAGCCATACGATAGCTAATTTGTACACTTCACATGTTTTCTTATTCTCAACAGAGGTTAATCTGGTCATAAATATTTTATGAAATTTTCATGTATTTTAGCAGAGTTTAATTTTCATACAGATTAGAATTCAACTGGAACTAAGCATTGTGATATTTGGGCTTTGTATTTACAAAAGCCGTATGATGACTTATTTACATTAAAAGGGGTTTTTTAATATTTCTTAACACTGCATTTGCAATCGTGGGATAACTAAGGATCTATGTTAGCAAGGAAGACAATTTCTTTGCATCTTTCCTGTCTTTCAGTCTATCCTCGGTTTTCCTAAATTTCATCTGGAAAACATGTATATATTTTCATGGTGATTTTATTTTTTAACTCTACCATTTTACTTCTGAACAATTTATTTAGTAGAGGCATATCTTGGTCAATAAAATCTGCAATTAAAGAACTGTTAACAAATCTTTGGCATGACCACAGGAAGAAAAAAATATGTCCCACAATTGATTATGAAGACCTAGATTTGTTTTTTTAGGAGACTGTTTAAGAGTAGACATATTATTGTCCCTCTTTTGATATAAAATAGTGTTTTAAAAAGTGAACCAAAAAATGAGACAACTGTAATAGCATAATCAATAAAATATACAAAAAATTAAAAAATAAAAATCGAACCAAGCACAAAACCTAGAATTGATCTGATGGAACATGTATACAAAATTCTCTTGATGCACGTGTAATGCTTATAAAGCTATAGTCCTAAATTCAATCTAGGAGCACTGTCCTTCTCATAACTCTAAATCCCAGAAAGGAACATAGGGAATATAGTCTTCATTCATGTCTCCCTCTACTTCTAAAGAGGTCCAGACACTAAGGACCACAGCAACTGTTGTTAATGTATGGCATCCCAAAGTTTCAGGATTCTCCTCTTCTAATATGCAGAATTTTCTCTCATGTGGTCTGTTCCTATACCTTGGTCCTATTCCCAAACTTTACCACAAAATGCAGTTTTTTTAAATAATATACTTGGTTCAGTTCCCGGCTCTCTGGTGCTTAGCACCTAAAGAGTGAAGTTCATTTATTTCTGAATGCCTTTCTCCTTGAATTC
Source organism: Mormoops blainvillei (assembly GCA_004026545.1). NCBI lineage: Eukaryota > Metazoa > Chordata > Mammalia > Chiroptera > Mormoopidae > Mormoops > Mormoops blainvillei. Next base: position 236,865 of record PVJD01000204.1, on the reverse strand, counting down.
TATCCATCCAGGAAGTTTTGTTCTTTCTTCACAGGATGGGGAAGGAAGGAAAACTAAGTAGGCAAAATGTCTCAATCCCATTCCTCAGTACAGAGCAGAAGACAGGTTTTTGTGATGTGAGCTAGTGCTGGTGTGCAATAGAGGATCTTAAATATTTGCTCTTGATTCAGGACCGAAATTCTTTCACTTCCTTGCCCTTCTTCTCTGCCCGGCTGAGATCTGGTCAAAGATAGTAGAAGTCCCTTCCCTTTGGCAGTAAAATGTAATGATGTAACCTTTAAGCATTGCTTTGAAGAATAAAATTCGGCTCAATTTTTCATATCTTCCTGGACATTTATTCCCAAGATGCCTCTAACTGGCATATTTCATGTTGTGATAGTTAGGTTGCAAAGACAGCCCCCCAAATTCCTCTCCTCGGGGATGATTACCAGTTCCTTCCCATTGAATCAGGACTGGCTGATGACTGCCTTTGACGAATAAATAGCAGAAGTGACTTTCTGAGATTTTTGAGTTCATATCTTAAGAGTACTGGTAGTCGCTACTCTTGACTCTTAGGATGCTTCTTCTTGAGACCTTGCTGCCATGCTAAAAGGAAGCCCAAGTATCTGCGTGCGGAGCTCCTCATGTAGGAGAACAAGGTTTCTGACACCTATAGCTCAGCTTCCAGTCAGTGGCCAACACCAACTGTCACTCATACGATATGGACATTGTAGATTTCCAGCCACCTGAACACAGAACTTCAAAGAATCCTGAAAAATAAGAAATGGTTGTGGTTTTTTTTAGATACTACTTTTTTATGCAATAACTAATACCTAAAACATATATTTACAATTTATTAGTCACAATCTACAACAAAATTTTACATATCATTATAGTCCAAAAAATTTTAACTGGAAAGAGCTGAAAATATATAAGTTTAAGCCAATGAAAAAGCCTAAAATATCATCCAAAGATTTAAAAGAGTTTTTATTCAAATATACCTGCAAGTGAATAAAAATATATTGTTACCAAAATGAGATTATGCTTTAAATAACATTTTGTAGCCTGATTTTGTAATTTCAAAATATATTTCCCCTGTCAATAATGATAAATCTTTATTATCATCTGTATATCTTGCAAAATGTGAATTCCATTGGGTGAATGAAGTATATTTAGTCTCTCAATTTCTAGCTCTGTAGGCTTTTTGCAGATTTTCATTGTTGTAAATACAGTGACAACATAATAAATAAGTACTATAATCCTGAACATCTATCTTCTTATTTCTTTTAAAATTCATGAGTAAAAGGATCATGAATATTTTTAAGCTTTTGGATATAAATTTCAAATTGTCTTCCATGGAAATTTGTAACACTTTATATCCTCAACAACAGCATAGGGAGGTTCTGGGCTTCTTTGTTTGTTTGTTTGTTTGCTTATTTGCCTTTTTGACTCAGCATACTGCTGTGATATAAATTAATTGTATAAATACATGATTATCCATGATTTTTGTCTGAAATGAGAGTGCAGCATCACCATTCTTTCAACATCCATCCAAGCTGACATCCAGAAAATATAAATTGCTTGGGTTTGCACAAATATGAGAGGATTGTCTTAAATGTATGCCATTCAAATTGCTTCTCAAGATGTACACAATCCCCCAGGCTCCATTGTTTGCAGAGTCTGTTTGAATCTTCTTGTCAATATCGAGTCAGTATTCAAAAGAGCACACGGTTCTGAACTTACCCTTGCTTCTAGGATGTCTTAGAAGTGCCGGCTCTCAGCCACAGCGAGCCTTCTTTTTGATCTGCACAATTCCTAAACTGGTTTTGTCATGAAATGTATCCCCCTGTGGTGTGTATACCTGAACACTGTCATGAGAATTTTTGAAAACAAAATTAAAGGAGCATGAAGCATACCATGGTTTGCTAATGCGCATTTCATCCAGAAGCTGGGCTTTGAAACATCTGTGTATCATTGATAGTCTGATAATTATGCCTGTGTTTTCTTACTTTTACCATCTCTTATCTCAGAATTTTTTACAGATTTTCCTACAGGAAACAATATTATCCCAAGTTTATTTTACTAAGGCTTTCTTTAAAAATATTTTTTTCTTTTCGACTCTGGGATTTCCCCATTTGGATTTTTTGGTGGATTTCTGTCATTTGGGTGACAGTTGAGACCTTTCCATGACACTGGGAAAACAAAATAGAAACTGAAAATAAATTTTGCCAAAAGGTCAACACACAATAATAAAGAAACTAGAACAGGCAAGTAAGTTAAATAGGGAAAAAAGATAAAATACCCCATAATTTTATGTTAGTTCTTTGTATTTCTCCTTTTAACAAAATAAGACAAATTATTAAAATGAGACCACATAGAACAGTCACAGTATTGTGACATTTTATAAATTAAGAAGTGAAACATTTATAGCACGAAACACTCTGGTCACAAGCAGAGAAGAATAAGGAACTTGAGTTGCCCTTTGCGTTGTCTGTTATTCCTCCCATCATGTGAGGGAACATGGGCAGAGGAAGGCGGGAGAAGAGAAGCACTCAGCCACAGTCTGGAATCTTTCTCTTAGAAAGTGAAGATAATTTACAGCTAATTTTCTCTGTCCTAAAACCTTTCCACAAAGGAACCATAAAGATCTCTAGGCAATTGTATGCTCAGTGTAGAGGTGGGGACGCTAAAACACCATTAAACACAATCAATCAGAGGTAGAATTGGTCACAGAACCATTTTTATTTTCTCTTCCACAGATCTCTGATAATTTGGAGTCTAGAGTGTCTCTTTACTGAGAAAAACGGGGAAGGAAAGGGGACCTATGGGGATATTTACACTGACCTAATACTTCAGTTTAAATGAAGCCATCATTTCAGATAGTGTGATTCAATATGTTTTTAATTAGAAATATCTTTTCTATTTTTCTCTTTCTTTTGTTTTGTGGATCCTTATGTTTTCCTCCAGGCCAATTTTTTTTTTTTTAAGGAGCTGAAGAACTTACCTGAAGTGTGGGAACAAACACATATGAATCGATATTTACTAGGAAATAGAATTTTAAAATATTTATTGAAGTCATTCTTCAGAGTCCCTAGAGCCCTACATAATCTGTCTCTGACTAGTTCTCTGAATTCATCTCCTCCTCCTCCTGCTCTTCTCCTCAATTATCTCTGATCCTTCAACACTGCAAGTTCATTCCTAACTTTCGACTTTTAAAGGTCCGTTCCGCCTGCCGGGAACAACTTGACCCCCGTTGTTCCCATGGTTGTCTCCCTTTGGCCATTTAGATGTGAGCACAAATGTTTCTTCTTCGGAAAAGTGTTTCCTTCATCTCTGTTCAAATTATAATTTTCAAAATGTTAAAATTAGTTTGAGACCCTCATACTAATGCTGAATGAATATTAAATTTTTTAGTTCATTAAAAAGAGAAAAATAAAAATAGTAAAGCTTTTTCCAAGAATTTGAGAATAGATGCTATGCAGGGTATGGCAAAAGTAGGTTTACAGTTGTAAACCTACATGAAACACAGAGTTTATCTTGAATTATAATTTATTAATAAATATCTATATGGGCAACTGTAAACCTACTTTTGTTCCATCCTGTGTAGCATAATTTACCTAAGAACAGAGTATTCGTCTTTCTTATCCTGTGTCCTGAGCTCTCAAAACAATGCTCAATAAATATTTGTTGGGTGATAGGTTGTTCAATAACAGTTTAGTGAAAGTGACAATTGCACAGAAATTAAAAAGCACCAGAAACTGAGTATCTGGTTGAAAAGTGAAAGCAGTCATGAATGAAGGAAACAGAAAAATAGAAGGCAATGCTGTAGTGCTATCTAATAAACTAAGTTTTCAGAAGGATTGTTAAGATGGTAACTTCCATAGGGAAATATTATAATTTCCAAATGTTGAAATCTGATAAATATACCAGAAATATTTATGGTTAAGTTTTAACTAAAGAAGCTCTGTAATGATAGAGCCCCTATTAAATGGCATTTAAAGAAAAGAATAAAGTATATTTTAACATTTGTGTTACAGAATTTGTATTATGGTGTGATTAAGAAGCAATTGTAGGTGAAAGTCTAAATGGAAACTTGAAATTTCCTTAAACAAGAAGACCAGTAGTCTTTCCCTCTTTGTTTTGTTTTCTGCATTTGGCCCTTATCATTCCAGAAAGTAATTCACGGATATCTGAAAATAGACTGGGGAAAAAGGGAGGGATTTTGTAAGATGTATAATTCTTGTAGAAATTTTTCAGCCTTCCTCCCAAAACAAAAGTAAACAAAAAGGAAGGAAATGTTAGATTGATTAGCCTATTTGAAGTTGAATGGATAAATAAAAAGTAAACACATTTTATCCCATTTAAAATTCTTCACAATTTAACATTTTTTGTGTGCCTGTGTATAGAAATAAACAGGAAGCTTGTTGGTGTTAGTTATTACTTCATTCCTGCTTAGTTTTATAATCTTTAAAAACCGTTGGGGTTACATTGGGTTCGTAGAAAGAAGACTAACAAACACAGTGTAAAACAACAGAATAATTCGCATTTTCTTCCATGTAATCATGATAAATATATATTTCTCTAATTAAAGGGACAGTTTGTAAATATTAAGCTTTTCAACTGAACTTTCGATTCCAAAATAAAAGGAAAATGCAGAAATTCCCAAGCCTACTAGTAATTATTTGTTTTATGGTGCTTATTCATTGACATGATAATTCTGTGAATAATTGTTAGTTTACTTAAGAGACATTTAAAAACTATTTATAGAATCTCACAACCAAATTTCAACAAGTTGAACAAAAAAGCAAGTTGTTGATAAATTGCACCAGTATGATTTTTATATGTAGTATGATGATATACAAAAGTAAACATTATTTTAAGGGATATGCACATAAGAAGTAAAGTTATTAAGAAAACCATGGAATTGTTATCACGAACTTCAGAATAACTACAGTTCTATTAGGGAGGGAAGGCTATGTAATCATTGGGAGCAAACAGGGAGTTTCAAATATATTGAAAATGTTTTCGTTCTTGAGGAGGTGGTTGATGGGATCCCAGATGTTATGTATATTATGCTTTACATTTTATACATTAGAGTGTATATGTGACAAAATAATTCGTAGCTTTCAAAAATGTCTTTTATTTCTGCTTCTAGTGTTTTGTTTTCATTGTTATGGTACACGAATGATCCTAAAATTCCTCCTTTATAAAGAGTTAAAAATGCCACATAGAATATTTTCAAATTGATGGACTAGTATCTTAAAAAGTTGGGGCTGTCCTCTGCAATCAGAAGCAAAATAGAAGCATAAAATCTCAGCAGATGTGAGAAAGTGTGTGTGTGGCATAACCTGAGGGCATCTATGGGATCAGGAAGGCAGCTTGGGGTCGGGGACCTGTGCAGAGCAGGCTAAAAGGCCGGAGCCCACGCCTTCTAAAGCTGGGGCTTTGGTAGTACTATTGCACATAAAAACAGGATGATGTAAAAAAAAAGAAAAAGAAAAAGAAAGAAAACCTTTTCAGCAATGGTTAGAAAGAAATCTCTAATCTCTGTTTTAATTAACAGGAAAAAAAAGTTATGGAATTTAGCAAGGACAAACCAGCCCCCACAAGTCTGGAATCACTCATCTGTGTGGTCTCAAAATCCTCCAAGAAGAATTTCATTTGAGAAAAGTGCCCCCAGCACCCTACCAGAAGTAAATGTTTATTCCTTTTTAACTCAGTTGTCACAGAATTTTAAAAATTAACTATTTATACTCAATTCCAATAAAAGAATGAAATCTTACCCTTTGTGGCAGCATGGATGAACCTAGAGGGTATTATGCTAAGTGAAAAAAGCCAGACAGAGAAAGACAAATACTGTATGATTTCACTCCTATGTGGAAACTAAACCAACAAGCAAAAGAGAAACAGATCATAAACAGACAACGACTCACAGCTGTCAGAGGAGGGGATGTTGTGGGGCTGCATGAAAAAGAAAAACATGACTGAATTAAGAAAAAAATCATAGACACAGATAACAACATAGTTATTACCAGAGGGAAAGGGGGGTGGGGGACAGTAGAAAAGGATAGAGGGAGGATAAATGGTGATTGAAGGAGGCGTGACTTGGGGTGGTGAACACATAATACAGATGATATATAATTACTCACCTGTCACCTATATAATTTTATTAGCCAATGTCACTCAAATAAACCCTTTTAAAAAATGAAAAAAATTTATAAATACACACACACACAGAGAAAAATAGGAGTCAGTAGTCACAACGAACAACAAAACCAGACAAAGACTTTGGATACTGGAATCATCAGATACTGAATATAAAGAAAATATATATTTACTATGTCTAAAAGTATAAAAGAGGGAATAAAAAAAATGAAGTAGGAGAAAGGGACTATAAAAAATGACCAGACATACTTGGAAAAAACTATTAGAGATATATGTGTAATGAATAAAAGAAAAAAGATGGGCCAAACAGAAGATTAGGTCAAACTATAAAGAGTTTCATGAACTGGAAAATAGACCAGATGACATAATGTGCTTCGTGCTACAGAAAAGCTTCAGGGGAAAGGTAAGGGGCAGCAGGAGTGCAGGTGGAGGGAGGGAGGCCCGTTGCAGTTTTCAGAGAGCAGTCCGAATAGGTGTCACAGAGAAGAAAGTGAGGGAGGTAGCCAAGTGGAAGTCGGTGGTATCAGACTAGTTTTTCTGTATTTCATGTATTTTTACAACACATTCCCTTTTCTGTATCAGTAAAAACAGTAATGCAGATAAGTGACTAAGTCACTTGTCCAAGTTCATTCAGTTAATAAGCAGTGAAACTAGACTCAAATTCAGGCAGCCTAACACCACTGACCACGAGCCTCACTGTACCATGCTGCATGGGGGTTCCACCTGGATGCGTGGGCACGGCCTGCTGAAGATGATACATGTCTAAGTCAGTATATTGCACACCTTGACCTTAACGTAATCCTACCCATATGACAGTGAAAAAGACCATCAGGATGTCTCCACCTCTGCCTTGGCTGGTGTGGCTCATTAGTGTGGTTCACTGGATTAAACACCAGCCCACGAACCAAAAGTCACCAGTTCCATGAACTGAAAGGTCACCAGTTCGATTTGCCATCAGGGCAAATGCCCGAGTTGTGGGCCAGGTGCCCAGGCGGGGCATGCGAAAAGCATCTGATGTTTTTCTCTCTCTTCCTCCTTTCCTTCCCCTCTCTCTCCAAACATAAATAAATATATAAAGTCTTTTTTTGAAATGATGTTTGTACTTCTTGAAGTAAATCAGAATAAACATTTCTCTTTTAACTATTTGGAGTAATTCATGACTTTGAGTAAAGTAATTTGATTTACAGTCATTGAATTAAGTTGGAAATAGTAAGGTTATATTTCTCAACAAACTATCAATGTCTTTCAAGGGCTATGCAGTTAGATGGAGTTTTTATAACTAATGAATTCAATTTAACATATTAACTCAACTGTATTGACTTTCTATTGCTGTATAACAAATTACCATGAAATGTAACAACAAACATTATCTCACAGATTTTTATGGGTCAGGAGTTAAGACACAGCCTAACTGGGTGACTCAGACTCAAGGCCTCCCACGGTGCTGCAGTCAGGGTGTTGGCCAGGATGGCCGTCATCTCCAGGCTCAGCTGGGGAGTCTCTGCTTCCAAGCCCACTCATGTGGCTGTTGGGGGTCTCAGGTTTCTCTGGCTATTAACCAGAGGCATCAGGTCTTTGCTGTATGGGTCTCTCCATCAGGCAGCTTGTGACATGTCAACTTGCTTTCCCTGGAATGAAGTCAGGGAGGGGTAAGCCTGGGCAGACAAGGCAGGAGTCACAGTCTTTTTGTAACCTTATCTCATTTGGTGTATTTTATTCCCAAGAAGCAGGTTACTAGGTCCAGCCCACACTCAGAAGAGAGATTACAGAGGCAGTGAATACCAGGAGGCAGAGATCATGAGGAATAATCTAGATAGAGAGTGACTCCTGTGATGACAAGCACGTATTCAACACTTTATTCATGGAAAGATGCCATTTCTTTCATCACGCATTCACCCACTAGTATTCACTGAGTATGTACTCTGTTCTAGGGCCTGGCACTCCGGGGAGCAAAACAGATATTCTGATGGTCTTTCTAAAACCTACCATTTAGTGTCCTCAAAATTAAACACCTAAATGGCTTTGATAAAAAAGAGTCAAATGTTGTAAACAGCAAGAAAACACAGTTCAGGAGCTTCTGTCTTACTTCCATTTCTTAGCTGCTGCACCTATAAATCAAATACAGATGATCTTTGAGTAAAGATGAAGAATCACCTTGGTCTCTTTGGGTCATAGTTCTGTGATATCACGTAACTTAGATCTACGGAGTTCCTAGCTCAGAGAGACCTAAGTGATTTACTTAAAGTTCTGAGCTGACAATACAGTGTAAGTCCTGAAGGTCAGAAGTTTGAGCTCATCCAGCTGTGGAAAGAAAAGCTGCTTAAGAATTTAGCTCCTTGACTGTCCCTCTAAACTATAAACTGACAGAAAAATCTATAAAGTTGGTAAGGTTCTAGTCAGGTCCCATGACCACTCTTTGTCATCTAACAAAAAAAAAAAAAGGTTTTGACAAGAATTGAAACCAGGATGATTTCAGCGACTGAAAATAATAAACATATGATTGAAGTTCTTTCAGTTATCTTTATCAGGCTGTTTCCTCGGTGACTATTTCATATTGTGTCAGGAATCCACATTCTCATACTCTGGTCCATTTCTTCAGAGAGCCTACTTAATGGGTTTTATTCTTATTTTAGCAATCGGAACATCTTCAGATTTTTAAAGTCACTCATTTGAGTGGATGCACAATATCTCCATATACTCAACACACTCACACACACCCACCACTCCTTGCTCACCCAACAGAGGATGCATCAGAGATGCCCCGACCTGACTTATTTTCTACTTAGTTGGATTTAAATCATCTGAGCATTTCGATGTGATGGAAAAGAATGTCTTATTTTTTAAAAAAAACAGATAATTTAGCTTCAAATAGCATCACTGAATATATGTGAAGCAAGTTTTTGTTGCAAGTTACCTAACTTAATTGCAGATAAGAATGCTGACGTATCTAACAAAAAGAAGTATGACATATATTTGTAATGTAAATGTTTTAAAACAGCACATTGACCAGACCTCCATGTATTTAGACCTTAAAATTTACAAAGACTCAGAGTCTACCTTTCCCAGACTCTAGCATTATCTTCAATTCTGAATGACTTAATACTCTACCACTGTGGTCCAGCTCTGAATGTCACTGTCAGAATAATAGACATATACATATTCATAGCTGAGCAAATCACTTTTACAGATTCTACTTCATGAACACCAATCTCTGATATTTGGGCAATTTTAAATGTTTTTCTCTACTTTAATTACAAGCATACCTTAAGGACATACATTCTCTTTCCCAAATAGGTGGAACACTGACAATCTCATTCGGAAGATGTGCTAATGGACCCTGAAATACAAGAATTCAATTTACTCTGATTTGTTAACAATAAACATGATATGAGATATTATTTCATTGTTTCCTAAAATTAATGGACAGATAATTCATAAGCAAAGGAACTTGTAGCTAATGTGAGTTCCAGAAACAAGCATTTTGAACCACAGAATAATCAAGCAAAATAATGCAGAACTCAGAATTCAAAGAATGGGGTACCTTTGGAGTTTAGTTAGCAACTGGCTGGGGATGGTGAATTGGCAAATATTTGAATACAGATTTAGAATTGAAGCCAGGATTATTTCAATAATTAAAAAGTAAATGAATATATGATCAATGATCAAAGAAACCTGCAAATATTATTTCTAGGATTCTATCTCCTATAAAATCCACATACTGTGCAAAGATATATATGTGCAGTGGTATATGCATTTTTTGCAAAAATAAAAGGCATAGAAAAGAGGGAAAACTTGAAAGAAACATGAACTTCTATTAGTAAGACAATGATTACAATGATAAAACATTTATTAGTTGGAGAATGATTATAAGAAGCCTTCACAGCTCTTATGGAATATGAATTAGGGTTATGTGTCCTGACCAAGGAGAATATATTATGAACAGAAAAAAACCCCACATATTGCACAGCAATATGTATAAATGTGGTCCTTCAAAGATAAAAATAATATAGTATTATCTTATGAAAAATCAGTAAAATATATAATACAATCTCCTTAAAATATGTGGTAAGAAAAACTTATCGGATACATGTCAGCTGTTAAGAATGGTTACCTGGAGGACTAATATTAAAGCAGTAGGCAAGAGGACAGGAACTTGCCCTTTTTTTACTTCATATGCTTCCTTTTTATTTGATTTACAAAAGTACACACTACTATTGCACTACTCTATGCATTCTCTAAAGCTTCATCTTTTCTATATTGCAATCTTGTACCTTGTTATTTGCATGTGTAATTAATTACAGACATGTTGACACATGACAACCGATAAATCTTAGTGATATTAAATGGTTGTGTGCAGATTAAAATACCTTAACATATACAGTGTGATATTAAGTATAGCTTATACAGTAATTATAAAGCAGAAAACTATTCAAGGATAAGCACTCAGCGGCTTGGCACACTCCCCTTCTAATCAGGAAGACTGTCCTTCAGAGGTACCTACTACGAGATGTGTTTCTGTTATCTGTATCTTCACCAATAATGTCCTACAAATCAGGTCTTTGTTTATTGTTTTATTGTCTTAAAAACAAGAGATGGAGAAAATATTAATAATGCAGATTAAATTTAAATGCTTCTTAACATTTATGTTACATTATCAATAGTACAAAAAAACTGAAGAGCTGTTCTTCTAGTGCTGAAAACTTGTGATTCAGAGAAGTTGCATATGTCACTGAACGTCAAATGAAATTCCAACATAAGGCTCCAAAGTTTTATTTCTATCTTGCTCATTAACAAAAGCAAAAATATTACCTAATATTCACAAAGGACCTACTCATTCAGTTGCAGCCATAGGGAGCCGACAGATGTAAGAGTTTGGCCAGAATCAATAAGGCATCCCATGAGAATCAACTGGCTATGTAGAACCTACAATAATGAATATTGTCTATTTTATTATTATTTATAAATAGTATGCTTCATATCTTTTACAGCACACATACTCACTTTTTTCAGAGCCAGTTGTTTAATATTTATCAACATACTTCTGAGTTATGGGAGCATAACTAATGCTTACCCAGCTCAAGGCTTCATTAGCAGACACTGCTGATCTGTCTGCTCAGAAGAACTCAGGCACAGGATGTGACCAGATTGGCACAGGTAAACCCAAACAGGGAGAAAGTGGCATAAGGCCACATTTTAAGCCCAGCATCAACTTTTCCATGTTAGGCTGCTGCCTGCTTTTTAGGATTAGCTGTTTAAATCAAAATCTTACACAAAATCTATGAATAGGCCTCCTTGGATAGTTAGCTAATTAAGATTTCATACACACCTATGAAAAGTTGTTTTGAAAATAAGCCTAAGGAAAGATGGATTGGATTTTTTAAATAATCACAGTGAATTATTCCATGTTCAAAGAAGTACACTGTTATTTAACTTAGTTTTAAACTTCAGAGAAAAATATCCAACACACACATGCTTCCATATAGAGAGCACTGTGGTCCTAGGGGGTTTCCTGGGAGAAGGAGAGAGTTTAGGCAAAGATGCTGGGATCTGGCAGCACAGAAAGGAATTTCTTAAGAGACTAGAAAGGTACTCGGTCACAGTAAATCATTTTGGTTTTAAATTTGGGAGATAGATAAAGCACTGAAGATTTATTAAATTATGTTTCATTATCTTGCTTGGTTTAAATGGGGACCAGCTTCTAGCAATTCTCTTTTTGTCTACTTCAAATGCAGTATTCTTAGGAAGACACATGAAAAAGGGCTGGAAAAAATGGAGACATGGACAATCAATAATGACGACTGAGTTCAATTACCTTACCACATTAAATATGCAATCCTGCTTTTGCACATTGTTTGATCCAGATTATATGCAAGACCAACCGGTAACTTGGCTAAATTCTTAGCACGTGTAGCTTCCAAAAGCCCAGCACGAACGGCAGGGCCCAGTCAACTTTGCTCACGAGCTGGGCCTCCCAGTCCTCTAGCCTTCGGCTGCTGTTTAACACCAGCTGTTTGTTCTCTCTGGTCCTCCCCCTTCTCGACCTCCTCCAGGTTTCATTTAAAAATTCTACTCCATAGATACCCAGTTCAATCCTTCTGAGTTGCCAAGGCAACTCTCAAAGATAGGATAGCTCACAGCTTACCCGTCTAATTCCATCACACCCCTCAATTAGCTTAGTTAAGTTAAGCCCTTTATGAGCAGTCAGATATTCCTTAGAACTATAATCAGCTATTGGCTCACTCTAAATTAGGTGTATGCATCTTCACGGGGTGATTTCCTAGTCACACCCTCAGGGCTCTCTTCTTGCAGGGTCCCTTCACCGAATGCCAGAAAGCAGGACCAGATTGTCATACAACCCATTTTCATGCCTCCTTCCACTCACTATCTATCGGCTTTACCTTGAAGATTTACATTTTGTAAAGTGTCTCTTGGCTGCCCTGCCCTTTGGCATCTTCTAAAGTTTGGCAGGGTTCCTTGAGGCAGTCATTATCAATGCTGTCAAGTTTTTAAGTTCAGGTTCTCAAAAGAGAATCAAAATGTGTGTGTTTTAAACCAAACATATTATTTCATAGGATGTTTGCAAAGCACACAGAGATAAATCATTCTTTGTATTTTGAGAAGAGAAAAATCCCCTCTGGCCACCTTTTCACCCAAGTGGTGCGATCACACAACACAGGGCGCTGCCTGGAAGATGAGGTCAGTCTAACTGCCTGCATCGGGCCTTACGGCTGATGGCCGCCCAGGTGGAATTACCTGGCTCTTCAGATCTGCAGAAAGTTAGGCTAATTTTGAAAAAATTAGGTTGGGACTAATTTTTATCCTGAAAGTTTGACAGCATTCGTTTGAAAATCTAATTTTGAGCATTGAATACATTTACCATAAGGCACAGAAACAACTAAGAGGGTTGTTTACTTTAGATCATTGCATAAAATGTATGAATTAATTAAGCATTTAACACCATTCTAAAGATGGCTGAATAGAAAGAAACACAATATTATGCCGGCTTACTCTCTTACATAAGCAAATTGATTTAGATTTTCATCCTGTAATTTATGCTGAATTAAACCCATCCTTTGCTATTACATGCTTCCAATGAATATAAAAGTATGGCAATAAACACAAAGTTGTTATAAAGTAATAAATCACATATAGGTGAATGGAAACATTTTCCTGAGTATTAATTCAATCCTTGGGATCATGCACTGTTGTACTAGAGCTGAGACTGCCTCTACAAGTTTAATGAGGGCTGTGAATTCACGCATCATAGAAAATAAATTTAAGTTTTCATACTGACCCTGCCAATGGGCATTTAAGAAAATTGAAATCACAATTTTTGGCAATATTCCCTGCTGCCAGGAGCATTTCGCAGTGAAAAAGTACTTTCTCTCTTCCTTATATTTCTCTTCCTTCAAAATATGTGTACACTACACATCTTTGACCAAATCTAGCAATAGTGATCTGATCAATATTAACCTCCTACAGGACATTCAGAGAAAAGCAGCAGACTTTACCTCTTCAGTCCCTGAGGTCAACACTCTGAAATTTCTTGCAATTCTGCTTTCCAATAATTTCTGAATCTTTGAAGACTTGAACACTTCATAATTCAGTTGTACTCATAAAGACAACTTGAAAAATAACTAAAATACAATGGATTCAACCAGAAGCTATGATCATACAAGGTTTTTCACTTTTTTCTGAAGCCATAAGCCCATGAAAACTCAAATAATTCTTTTTACTGTGTCATGGTCTACGAAAGGTAGTCAAATATCAAAAATTTATGAAACTAAGAAAAAATTCACATTGACATTGACCTGGGAAATTTAATGATAAATTCTCAGGTCCATCATTTAACTCAAAACACACACTTCAATATATTGGTTCAACCATGGGAGGGACAATCAAAACACACCGTGAGGAAGAGTCATTGAGCAATGTCCATACAGTGCCTTAGGGGTTGTTTCAACAATTGTTCTCAAACATCGTCATGTAACTGTCAGCAGGAGTGAAGAAAGTTCGGCTGCATTTTCAGATGAACAGAATTATTCTCCATTCCTCTCTTACGTAACATGATTGTAGGGACAGATTCCTGTGGAGATAAAATAAAATTTATTGCTTTTTTATCACCCTGCCCCATAAAAAAGGTTTCATTAGAATCCAGTTTAGATCACTCGTTCTAGCATCTACTTGTTTATAAGGCTGGCTTACTGCCAAAAGCCCTTTGCCCAGGCCATAGCACCAGGAACTGCTGCTATAATTTGTTCTTGTTAGGTTGTAAATAAAAGAGGAGGTTAGCATGTTATCTTCATCATTTATAACTCAGTATGAATATGGCTACTTTTTTTTTAAAGGCAAGCAACACACTCTAGCTGCTGAATTGTTTTTTTCATTGTGGGTCCCTGGAGGAAACTAGTTTTGTTGTCTTTTTTAGTATAAACACTTTCTGTATTTACTAAAAAACACCAATTAAGGTTATTAAGGATACATACACAAAAGACCTTGAAGTTTTTCTCATGTTAAGAGATAAATTTATATCTTATTATGAACCACTTTTGTCCTTCTTTATGTTCTCAAAATAATGAAAATCTTTGTAAATAGGATCTTTAAACCTGCATTTTTGCCACCTGTTAGTACAGTGAAGATATTTATCATAATTAAAGACTGAAATTCTAGGGTTCTTTTTTTAATCAAAGTAAATAAACATTACAGAAACAGCCTTAAGGAATTTTTAGAGACTCATTAGTTGTGTTAGTGAGATCATCTTTCTTTTGACATTTGGCATAAACCTGCCTTTATCTTAGTTTTCTCCATCTCTGAATCATTGGCTAAGTTCCTCGAACCCAAACAGAGCCATAATCTTTGTTTGTTCTTCTTCCCTTGGGCCTCATATCAAAATCCAGCAGCCAGGCCTGTCACCTGTGCCTCCAGAGTACATCCCGACTCTGATCCTTTCTCACCACCTCCACCCTCACCATCTTGGTCCATACCAGCCTCTCCTCTCTCCACGCTTTCCTATGGTCTATTCTCCACTCAACACTCAAAGGGGTCTTTAAAAAATATAAATCAAACCATGCCTTTTCCTCTGCTGAAAACTGACCAATGGCTGCCTATTGAACTTAAAACAAGCTCCAGATTCTTGACTGAGACCATCATGACCAGGTCCTGTCTACCCCTCCAACCTTACCTCGTATCACACTCCCATTTGTTCACTGAACCCTGGCCACAGTGGATTTCTTACGACTTCTCCCATACTCAAAGATTGTGGTTATCCGGGCCTTTTCCCTTGCTCTTCTTTTTCTAAGAAAGTTCTTTACCTATAACTTTTTATTGCCATAACTCATCATTCAGGTCTCTGCTCAGATATCACTTCCTCAGACAGCTTGGCCCTGAGCACTTTCTCTATCATACAAAGGATCCTGCTTCACTTTTTACATAACACTTATTACTATAGAAATGATCTATTATTTTTCCCTTGCTTGCATCCCTGTTGGAGTGGGAGTTTTGTGAGCACATGGACTTTGTGTATTTTACTGTTGTGTCCTCCTGGTCTCAAACAGTGTCTGTTACGTAGTAAGCACTGAATAGGCAATTGTTGATTGAATAAATAAATGAGAAGATCTTATTCGCAGATGCGTTGCACTTTAGAATTTCACTCATTCGTACTGCTTACTGTACCTTTCTTTTTTATCCCATATCTCTTAAGAATTTCATCTTAAATGCTTATTTTTTCTAAAATATCTCTGTTAACATTGCTAAGAACAAGGACATGAGCACTCAGAAAAACCTATCTCATCTGTACTGTATAATAAAGTATGGTACAATCATAAATTTTACCTAAAACACAAATTACAATTTTTTCATGTAATAGGCTAATTTTCATTATTCAAATAAGTTTTAATCTCAAAGATACCCACTTAAAGTTAAGTGTTTAAAAATATCTCCCTTTCATATTGACTTTAAGGTCATTTGTTTCTTTGGTAGTTTAAATTCACTACTTATGTCATTTGTTATCATCAAGAGTGCTCTTCACTAGATACCTTATTAGTAAAATGCCAATCTAAAAACTGATGAATGTCAGTCACAAAAAGAAATCTGATGTCATTTTTTTAATGTACTCAGCAGGGACCATCTCTAAATTCCAGAGAAAGTCAGAAATAGCCCCAGATGAACAGTATTTTCTCCCCCTAATGCCAAAAATTTGATCAAAATTCTAGACAGTCTAGGGCTTATTTTTTCTTTACCTGAATCAATCAGGCTTATGAACTTAAATCAAGGCACTTTTAACACCTTTTTCCAACCCAGTCATTATGATAACTTAATACACAGAAAATGATACGATGTGATTTAATAACCAAAGTATTAGCTTGTTGACCCCCAAACTCTAGTTTATTAAAAATTTAATTATGATAATAATAATGAAAAATAGTTGCAAGGATGTAAAGTAGAGCACAGGAAATAGAGTCAATAATATCATAATAACTATGTATGGTGCCAGGTGGGTTCTGGGAATATCGAGGGGGGACACTATGTAAAGTATATGATTTTTTAATCACTATGCCGTACACCCAAAACTAATTTAAAATAATATTGAATATAAATAGTAATTGAAAAATAAAATAAAATAAGAAATGACAATAAATGAAAATAATACTAGGTTTAATTGGGGGTGTAATTAGGAAGAAAAGATACCACATTTAGTACTGACTTCAGTAGTTGCTCTATGTCCCTCAGTCATGTTTTTCACCTCTTAATAAGGTAATGAGTTACAGCAATTCCTCTTCACCGGTGCTTTCTGGCCTGACGCTGTAAATCAGCATTCCCTCCTGTGTGTTCTGCAGAACATAATCTTACAGTGCGATAAGGTGCCTTGCCAATAATAATAATAACAACAACGATAATAATGTTATTAGTCAATAAACTTAAGAAATGAAACCTTCAGCTAATCCAAGTCTACCGTCTTTACTGTAGGATTTCTCAGAGCCTTGAGTATGCTAAAATGCATTACCCATTTCCAGGGGAATTGATTATCAGTTTCCCAAATTATCTGACTACTGAACCATTATTTTAAGGAATATTTTTTGGACAAGTATTCCAGAAAATGCTTCTGTAATTCATTATCTGCAAACCTTTGACACTGTTTTGTGACACTTTTCTGGTGGTAAGACTGGTAGAGTTTTTCTATCAACTGGTAGATAATTTCAGCAAAACAAGGGTGATCATAACTGGTCTCTGTTTGGTCCCTGAAATTCCAAAGCTTAGTGTTTACTACTGGTTGTCAAAAATTATTATTAAACAATAACTTGACTCTGTAGTCCTATGACCTCCTTAGTGATGAATCCAAAGGGCTCCTTCCATTCCTTATCCCACTTAATATCTTTTGGGCACTTGATGCAATTGATCATTCATTATGACTTGAAATCTTGAATTCTTTGTTTTTCTACCTCTTTGGTTCTTTCAGTTTCCTGTGTGATTCCATTTTCTCTGTTCAACCCTTATATGTTGTTTCCAATTCTTTGCTAGCCTTCTCTTCTTTCTCTATGCACTCTGCTTGTTTTATCTCACACATATTTATTGCTTCAAATGACATCACAGACTGATGGTTTACAATGCTCTACCTCTGAGTTCTCTGAGACTCCAAATGCTTATAAAATTTCTCCATTTGAACATGTAACCTCCAGCTAGTTTCCAACTTTGTTCACTGCAGTGTCCTTAGGCACTCCAAATTAAAGTTGCAAACAAATTATCATCTCCCTACCCACCGCCCAACAAACTTCCTGCTTCCTGGTATTTCTTATCTTCATTCAGTGTTGAATTCATAGAAATGATCACAATTGATAGTGTGCTACGGTGGGAATAACGTTTAGCCTGGAGACAGATTGTTCGAGTCTCAGTTGTACAGCTCCGTTAATAACTTACAGAACTCTGGGAAAGTCAGGTCATGATTCTGGGCCCATGTTACCCCCTGTATAAAATATTAAATAATCCTACACTTATTTCTCTGTTGCAGTCCTTATTATTTCCCTTCATTCTTGGAAGCTTTTGGTTCCTAGATTATTGGCCTCTATCCAACACTATCCCTTAGTGATTTAATCTGCTTGTCCAATATCCTTTTCACTGAATTCTCAGAATTCCTCTGCTCCAATGGTCATGTACTCTAGAACACCTCAGCCACTTGTTCCATGGTGGGGTAGTAGACCTGTCACTACTAATAAAGCAACCCCCCTAAAATCTTAATTCCAAGTACTCAGGCAAGGATCTTACTGCACCAGCCCTTCAAATTTGCTGGAACCTGCAACCCATTGATGCCAATACTACTTTTTCTCTGGCATTTTTTCCTCCCCTTTCTGCTCCTCTAAGCCCCCAAAATTATATTCTTCTCACTTGGAATATTTAGTTCTATGGCCAAGCCTTTTGGAATTCCTTTGCATATACCCTGAAATCTTTTACCCTTCTCTTCTTTGTACTCTTTTGGCAAAATCCTTACTCTGGTTAAATTTCACTCTCTGCCCAGAGGAAAACGTAGGATTATCTAATATATTAATTATCAATCTCCCCTTATTGGACTATAAGTTCCATGTGAGCAGGAATTTATTTTTATTTTTGGTTTCCTAATATATCCTTTGAGTCTAGACAGTGTTTTGAATACAGTGCTTAATAAATATGTGTTGAATGAATAAATAAAGCATCTGTGCTCACAATTCATACATTTATTTCATTGATTCAGCCTGTGAATGTGTAACCCATTTCTTCCACTGTAAAGGGCCCATATATTTTGGAAGATGCTTAACTAATTTTCAAAAAACTAGATTAGTAGTGTTTTACATTTATTGTCAAGGCAGTCCTAAGCATATTTGCAAATTATTGAATCCAAAGTTAATATTTTCACTATGACTACAGAGCTTTTATATCAATGTGTGGTTTGCAAGAACCACTACATTTTCCTGCCTTAAACCTTTGGAATAATTATATATTTAACTAATTCACTATGTAAGAAGGAAGTTTAGGCAATGTTACAACATTGGTGTTTTAATGATAAGAAAAGGCCAACAAGACTCAATTATCCACAGCAACATGACATTCTTCATTTCACTTTTTTAGGTGATGAAAGGTGATTTTTTTTTCTTTTCTTTACATTATTATACCAGAGTTTATCAAAGAGGTAAAGAACACATACTAGTATCCAAGTCAGGTGAAGATTTTTAAGACAGAAGCAGATACAAATGCCACTGATCCTCATAGGATCCCTCCCTCTCCTCCAGGTAAAGGAATTTAAAACTCTATTTAGAAGCAAATGGGTTTGAAACAGGACTTGAAATATTACTTGTCACTTAAAACTTTCAACTGGGTTGGCAAGCAAAATGACTATGATATGCATTCTTAACCATTAAGTTGATGCCACAAAATCTTAGGGAAGCAGAAGGAGAATCAATGAGATACATACAAGTTCTATGAAATAAGACAAATTCTTCGGGTGGGAGAATTTACAGGAGAGAAAGAGACAATGACAGACTGAGACCTAAAGACAATGTAGCAAAAGTAAATAAAAGAATAATTTTTATCTCCAGCCATGATGGAGGCATTGGTAGATATGCTTTGCTTCCTCACATAACCAACAGAAAGACACGAACAAAGTTAAAAACAAAAAACAACCAGAACTGTCAAAAAACTGAACTGTGTGGATGCCTGACAATCAAGGAGCTAAAGAAGAAACATTCATCCAGACTGGTAAGAATGGGGGAGACAGGTAGCCAAGGTGGAGAGGACATGGCAAGGCTGTGGACCAGGCAATGAGATGGCAGCTGGAGGACTGGGAGGTCCCACATTCACATGTGGATAAGTCAGGAGGAACAACTAGGGAGCAAGAGAGGTTGTGCAACCCAGGGTTCCGGGGTTGGGAAATAAAGCCTCAAAACCTCTGGCAATAAAAACCTATGGGGGGGTTGCAGCAGCAGGAGAAACTCCCAGCCTCACAGGAGAGTCTGTTGGAGAGATCCATGGGATTGTAGAACATACAGAAGCTCACCCACCCAGGAATCAGCACCTAAAAGGGCATAATCTACTTGTGGGAAGTGAGGGAAGTGACAGAAAGTGGGGCAAAAGCCACACAAATATGCAAACAGCAGCATTCCCTCTCTGACCCCTCCCACACAGACAATGTCACAACACAGCAAAGTGGGTTGCCCTGCCCTGGCAAATACCTAAGGCTCAAACCCTTACAGCATAACAGGTGTGCCCAGACAAAGAAATATGGCCCAAGTGAAAGAACAGATTAAAAACTCCAAAAATATAGAACTAAGCGAGAAGAAACAGTCAACCTAACAGATGCAGAGTTCAAAACACTGGTAATCAGGATGCTCACAGAAATGATTGAGTGTGGACTCAAAACAGAGGAAGAAGTAAAGGCTATGCAAAGTGAAATAAAGCAAAATATACTGGGAACCAACAGTGAAGGGAAGGAAACCAGAACTCAAATCAATGATTTGGAACAGAAGGAAGAAATAAACATTCAACCAGAACAGAATGAAGAAACAAGAATTCAAAGACATGAGGAGAGCCTTAAGAACTTCTGGGACAACTTTAAGTGTTCCAACATCTAAATCATAGGGGTGCCTGAAGCAGAAGAGGAAGAGCAAAAAACTGAAAACTTCTTTGGAAAAATAATAAAGGAAAACTTCCCCAATCTGGCAAAAGAAATAGACTTCCAGGAAGTCTAAGAAGCTCAGAGAGTCCCAAAGAAATTGGACCCAAGGAGGAACATGCCAAGACACATCATAATTACATTACCCAAGATTAAAGATAAGGAGAGAATCTTAAAAACAACAAGCAAAAGGAGACAGTTACCTACAGAGGAGTTCCCATAAGACTATTAGCTGATTTCTCAAAAGAAACCTTACAGGCAAGACGGGGTCGAAAAGAAGTATTCAAAGCCATGAAAGGCAAGGACCTACATCCAAGATTACTCTATCCAGCAAAGCTATCATTTGGAATGGAAGGGCAGATGAAGTGCTTCCCAGATAAAGTAAAGTTAAAGGAGTTCATCATCACCAAGCCATTATTACATGAAATGTTAAAGGGGCTTATGTAAGAGAAAGATCAAAACTATGGATAGTAAAATGACAACAAACTGACAACTATCAACAACTAAATCTAAAAGAAACGAAAACAAAAACAAACTAAACAAACAACCAGAACAAGAACAGAATCACAGAAATGGAGATATATGGAGGGTTATGAGCAGGGAGGGGGTGGGGAAAGAAGTGGGGAAAAGGTACAGGGAATAAGAAGCATAAATGGTAGATACAAAATATACAGGAGGAGGTTAAGAACGGTACAGGAAACGGAGACACAAAAGAATTTTTATGTACTACCCTTGGACATGAACTAAGGTCGGGGGAATGCTGGTAGGAGGGGGATGCAGGGCGGAGGGTGATAAAGGAGAGAAAAAAATGGGACAACTGTAATAGCATAATCAATAAAATATACTTTAAAAAAGAATAATTTTAAAGGGGAGAGCATATTATTTTTATTATTGTTATATACCTGTCAAATATTTCATAATTAAAATAACTTTAAAGTTAAAAGGGAAAGAAATTGTGAGATAGGTTTTAAAAGATGGTAAATTGTAGGATTAAAGGCCTTGAAAACTAAATTCTGCCTTTGCTCTATGTGACTTTTAGTTATGGTAATTAACAGATGACTGGGAAAGATTTCATCAAATAATCTGTTTATTCCTGAACGCTATTTTCATCTACTTATAAAACATTTTTACTTATCTATGACCAAGCAAATTCTTTGATTTTTTTGGATGCCATGTACTTAGAACATCTGTCTCTTATTTTTTAGGAACCAATGTTAGATTGACTTTTATTTTATGTCCATAAGACTCATCAAATTTACAGTTCCCATTTCTTCTTCCTTTCTGCCAAATAATGATAAGAGCAACAACATTAATAATAATAATAACAGCAATAACAACACGTTATCATGCCATGTTCTGTCCTAAATACACCATATTTATTTAGTCCCCAATTCAACTTTACAAAATGAATTCTGTTAGTGCCTTTTTTTTTTAACAGATAAGGAAACTAAATTATAGAAAGATAAGAAATTTGCCCAGGATCATACCTGGTTCCAAGGTTTGTGCTCTTAAAGTTTATACTGAGTCTTAATCATGGCTCTAGGGAGGTAAGGAGTTTTAATAACTATACAGTATAATTTATTCATGCTATAAGTAGTTATTCTATTTCACTATACTTTTTATTAACTATACACTATAATTCATTCATGCTATAAGTAGTTATTCCTATAGGTGTTAGGAATTTTAATGAACAAAAAGGTCCCATCCTTAACCCTAGAGAGAGCATTAAATAACCAAGACCAACTATGGTGCTAGAACTATAAAGAGCTATGGGTTATAACAAGAAAAACAAAGCCACTGTAAGGAAAATGTGATTTTTATTTTACCAAAGTTGGAATTTATACACAATACTAGAAAAGGCCAAGGGTCCTTCATGCTGATAGCAATGAGCTCTGAAAGAGGAGGGCAAGAGAAAAGGTGGTCAGAGGGTGATTAGGAATCAAGCTATATCTGAAGAAAAAGAAACCACACAGTTTCAAAGGCCAGTTAAGAACACGCCGCTTTGCCAGGGTCCTTGCAGGAGGACAGGGGCAAGTTCAGATTTCTTGCTGAGGTAGACACAGAGATGTGCTGCCCAGACCCCCTCTGTGGAAGGGCCTGCTGCCTGTGTGTGAGGTCAGCAACAGACTCTAGTCACAGCTCCTCGGGTCTGCCCTAGCTGCAAAGAATGGCCTTCCTTACAGCGACGTCCTTCCCAGAGTAGCCCACAAATTAACCTTAGGGTAATAAGAGAATTCAGAAAGTTATTTCAAAGTAAAAAACAAGTGTAATTTTTATTTTATATTAAAAATATTGTGTGCCAGATAATTTCTTTTGATTTCTGGGTTTTGATGTAGATAAATTATTTGGATAAACTTACATTATATAGTGCCCATGCCAAAATATCTAAATAACATAATAAATAAATGGGAAATACTTTCATGTCTGGTGTCCTTCAATGATTATTTAGACATTTTTGTAAAAAAAATTACTTTTTAAATTTAATTTATTTTTTATTGCATTTTTTTCCATAACCATCTATCCTCTTTACACCCCCCTTAAAACATTCTCAATGTTGAGATGTTCTACTTCTAAGCTTGCAAAATTGGAGTTTGTGAACATTCATGCTCAGTTTACCTGAGCACAAATCTTCAAAATTCCCATTGAAAAAAGTTCAGATTTGTTTGTCACACATATTTATTCTTCTGTTCTTGTCTGGCAGTGGCAGAAGTCAAGGCCACATGGTTCCCTTGTGCCTCATTTTCAATAGTTTTCCCCAGCTCATCTTATCCCCATTCCAACTGTTCCCTTTGGATTTATCATGAAATAGGTACTATATCTGAACTTACCATGGAATAAAAACGAACTGAAAGAAAATAAATGCACAGAAAACCAGAAATTATTATCCAAGGAATAAGTCAAAGGAGCTAGTAAATAACAAAAAGCAGACAGATGTTCAGCGTAGATGGCTCTTTTTGGAACGATTCAAGAACTAGTAAAAACTCCCAAAACTCCTCTGGTTATATTATGACTTACCACAATTATTTTCTGAATGCAAACAAAAAGCAATCGCTTATGTTTACAGCTAGACATCTAGTTTCAATAAATTTGGATATTTTCTTTCTCATTTCCCTCTTAGAAATCACCCAAAACCCACAAGAAGAACAAGAAACAAAATGCAAACTCTATACTTAGCGAACCTAGAAAATAAAACCCCAAATCAGAACATAAACAGAAGGGCAAGCAAAAACAGTGAAGGTCAAACAGGTGTGTCCGAAGATGTGAAAAAAAGACATTCCCATAGCTCCACAGTCTCAGAAAATGTCAGAATTTATCCTTTTAAAAAAGATGATTTTTAAAACCAACAATACCTTGATCATGACATCAGGAAAAGTGCAAGAGATTTGGGGATAGGAACTCAATCTATTCCCCGCGTGGGTCTGAGGAGCAGGGGAGGCAGGGCTGAATGATAAAACTGCAGGGCGGAGGGGCTCAGGAAGCACACCCTCCGTGAGGCGGCCAGAACAGAGCTCTGCCCTCATCATCAGCCCTGCAGCGCGAATCCTGGTTGGTCTTCGCAGGACAAAGGCTACAAGGATTCACATGCGCCAACCTTGAGGCATACAGAAAATGTTTGCTATTATGAAATCACACCCTGGCCCCCTTTTTACGTGAACTTGTAACAAATAGCAGATCTAGGAAGAATGTATTGTATCTAATTTAAACATAAATAAAAATCAAAAAGGAACCAATACAGACATGACATGGAATAATATAAAGAACAATGGAAGAGAGGAATAGCAAAAAATAATGGGTAGGGAAACTAAAAAAAAGTTGCCAGGAAATAGATTAAAATGCCTTCAAGCTTATTGATGCAATTTTGTTTTAATTGAAAGAAAATTAAGTGATACATAAGAGTTCAGAATGGTGAGGTAACAAAAAGAGATGAAACATGAGATGACAGAACTCAAGTTAGAAAAAACTATTTAATAAATAAGACCAAGAAACATACAGAAAGCAGGCAAAAATATGGTGAGTCATACAGAACAGAAACAAGAAAGCAAAATACATGAAATGCAGAAAAGCAAAATGATTAATATTTTAGAGGGAAAATAATGGTTATAGATGAGCGAAAGACAGACAATTCTTACATAACTAGGGTTTACAATAATGAGAACTAAAAATTGAGAACAACAAATACTTAACCTTCAAGAAAACTTTCCAGAAAAAAAGGTTGACTCTACTGACTAAAAGGGCATATTGGATCACAAATGAACAAACAAACAAACAAATAAACAAAAATGGCCCAGAATAGTTAACTTTGAGATACATCCTGGTAAAATTTTGGGATTCTAAAATAAAGAATCCTTTGGACCTGTAGGCGTAGTGATCATATCATATATGACGAGACAATAAGCCGGTTGGCCTCAGATACCTACAAAGAAATATTCAACTCTAAATAACATTGGAGGAGTGCCCTCAAAGACCACAAAGGAAGAAAGTGGCCCAG
The DNA here is from genome assembly GCA_004026545.1 of Mormoops blainvillei. NCBI lineage: Eukaryota > Metazoa > Chordata > Mammalia > Chiroptera > Mormoopidae > Mormoops > Mormoops blainvillei. The sequence continues at coordinate 211,597 of PVJD01000204.1, read as the reverse complement.
ACATTGTTTTCTTAACCAAACCATTATGTAAGTATAACGCACATTGAAAAACTTTGTGAATATTCAAGAACTCAAAGAATATACTTTCCATCAGCTTTTTATAAAATTATTAGATCGCAGTATACATATGTATCAAATCATTGCACTGAACACCTTAAACTTACACAAAGTTATATGTCTGTTAAATCTCAATAAAACTGGAAAATAAAATTAATTAATTTAAAAAATTGGTAGAGGTCACACTTCAATCAACTAAGAGATGCATGGAGACACCACGGTAAGCTGACTGGCAATGAGTATTAATTGCCTTTATCAGTAGAAAATATAAAATGAAAAAGTGGCGATTATGATTGAATACAGAAATAATTAAAAATAGCATTAGCTGGAACTACAAAGGAAAAAGAAGGGGAGATAAGGTAAAGGTATATTGTTTCCTTCATCTATTACTATCATTTAAAGATAAAGAAGGGATACCATATGCATTTATCACCAGTATAAATAGAAGAGTCAAATATTTACAAAATACTGTTATATATTCTTTTACATCACTCAATCCCTCTGAAATGAACTTTATCATGCCTATTAAGCTTAAATTGGGAAAATGATATTTTACATAAGTAAACTGACCAGGGTCAAGCAGCTAATAAGTGGTATGTGAGCTGGTATATGTAGAAAAATCCTGTAATGGCCAAGTTATGGTATGTTGGGCTTAGTATCTTTCAACTCAGTCCTGGCAGTGAGTATAGCATGACGGTGAAGGACACAGACTTCGGTAGGGGCTCCAGCCCCCCATTTACTTGCTCTGGGATCTTGGAGGACTTGCTTTGACCTCTCTGTACCTTGGTTCCATTTATAAAATGAAGATACTAAAGGCACCAATGTCATGGGTGTGTTGTTGCTGTTACTGCTTTTTAGTAACAATTTAGGAAAAATTTAAAAATAAAACTCTGACTTTATATTCATACAAACCTTGAAGAAAAGGCTTTAATCTAAGTTATTAAACTAACAAAGTATTTTTATGGATTTTTATTATAAAAGCAATAAGAGGTTGTATAATTTAGGAAAATTATGTAATTATAGTTTATGTAATTATCTAAATTATCTAAATTTATGTAATTATCTAAGTATTCCCCCAAAATTACTAAAAGGCAGCTACTTTGCAGTTTGTATTTTTCTTTCCAAAATCTTCACTTATTTTTTCCAGAGTTGTTACCAAATTATATGACATTTTATACATCATATACATTTTTTCACTTATTTAAAACCCTTCTTAAATATGATTTTAATAGCTGTATAAAATCTCATTCTATAAATAGGTTATCATGTCTGACTATTCTTGTTTTGGTGTAATGAATACCTTTTTAAAATAAATCATTTTCTTCTTTTGTAATTATTTACTTAGAATAGAGCTCCAGAAATGCAATTACTTGGTCAAAAATGATTAACATTTTTAAGACTTTTGACATGTATTTACAAATTGCCTTATGATAAACTATGTAAAATACTTGAAATAGTTGCCGAAGGCACAGAAGAGTGTTTCATATGTTAGCATATTAACTTTTTACCTATTTATTTGTTTTAAATGTTTCCCTGTTGGTGGTTTGGTATATATATCATATACACATATATATGATCTTTTTTTAAATGTAAACTTTTACATTTTAATCACACCTATTGATTTTGTTTATAATGTCCCTTAAGACTTTTCAGCTAGTGAAACCCTTCCCCAGCTAGATAGCAGGTATTTTCTTCAGTTTTCTCATTTAATAGTTTTAAACTGTAGGCTTGATTTAGCTACATTTTTCTCTAACATTCTACTTATGCTAATGAGACTAATGATCTGGATGAAAAATCAAAGTTATTAAAATTAGTTTAGACTTAATCAAAATTTGCTGTGTCTGTAGCTCAAAACAAAAAAATGCTTAAGAAGTATCTAAGTATAGGTAGCTGCATTCTAAGATTAGTAGGTCTCTCATTTCTTTGTTTTATTTTTTTTCTTATCAAGTAAATAATGACCTCCAAAACTCCAAAAGATATGAAATCCTAGGAATAATTATAAGAAGTTAGGTCACTTTTAGGTTATTAATCTTCAACTCTTGCATATGAGAGATGAGAAAAAGAGAGCTTACTATTTTATAAAAATCCTGGTAAGTGGGTAAGATTCATTTATACCATTGCTTGGAGAATCATCTTGATAGAATTCGTTGAACTTAAAAGGTCTTTTCAGTGTCATCTAGCCCAGTCACCTGCTGTTGCTGCATTGTAGTGTTCGATACAGTTAAAAACTTGAGTTCAATGCTTGAACATGCCCAGAACTTTACAGAAAGGAAAACTTCCCTCATTTTTAGACTAAGCAATCCAGTCAACTGTTTCATAAACTAACAATTAAATGAAATTGAGCAACCATTACTGTTGCTATAGTGAATCCACATAACAACAAAAAATTAGGTAGAAAGTAATGATCAGACTATAGTTCCTGTGGGGCAAGCCTTGTTCTGAACCAGTTTTACTGTGTCAACAAATCCCTTCACAGAAGAGTAGTAGGATGACAAGATAGCTTTCCAGTTCTGCCATGACTCACTCTCTTACCACTTTTCTGATATGTATACAGTTGAAATATGGTTAGCATATCAGTAAAATGTTTGTCGTATTTTCTGAAAATACTGCATAGCACTTTATAAAGAAGAAAGCAATGTATACATATTCTAGAAGAATCATATTTGTAAATACATTTTCAGTTAACAACCCAAAAGAGACACCAAGTTGAATACGGTTTCAAATTACTTGGTAACCCAATGCTGCTAATATCTTGCATAAGTTCTATTGCTAATATAACTTGATTAATTTATTACACAAACATTTATTGAGCCAGACCATTGGAATGCATCAGTGATTTAAACAAGCAAAACTTTCTAGCCTTGATCCTTCTGAGGGAACTGTTCTGTATCTTGACTGTGATAATGGTCACACAAATCCTCATACATGATACAATTGCATAGAACTAATACACACACAAATGAGTTCATGTAAAATCAGTGAAATTTGAATAAGGTGAATGAATTGTATCACTGTCAATTTTCTCTTGTCATATCATGCTATTGATTTATAAGATGCTATCACTGGAGGAAACTGAGCGACTAGTATACAGGGTCTCTTTCTGTTATTTCTTACAACTCTAATTGAATCTGCAGTCATCTGAATTTCTTTTTAATTACTTACCCTCAAAGCTTAATTTAGTGTCCAGAAACAGACAAGAACTAACAAACATAGTAAATAAGTGAATTATATAGTAGGTTAAAAAGTTATTAAGCATTATTAAAAAAATAGATCAGGGTAAGAAAAACTAGGAAGAACAACTAGGTCTATTAAGAAGATGATATTTGAGCAAGGACTTAGAAGGTTGGAGCTTGCCTGAGGGAAAAGTATTCAGTGGTGGGAATAGCCACTGCAAAGCCTCTAAGATAGGAATGAACTTGAGTGTGTAAGGAATGACAAGGGGTCATCTGGCTGAAGCAGAGGTATCAGAGGAAGAGCTGCAGGTGATGAAGTCAGAGAACTGCAAAGAAGCAAAGGCTGGAGGACCGTTGAGACCACTGTAAGGATATTGGCCTTTTCTCTGAGTCGAGAAGTCTTTGAAAGGTCTCTGAACGGAGTGGCATATTTGCTAAGGATCACTCTGGCTCCCAGGCTGAAAACTGAGTTCAGGGGCCTAAGGAGCACAGACACCTGTCAGGAGGCTAATGCAGGCACCCAGGAGAGAAAAGCAATTGCTTACATAGGAAACAACAAGAGCTATGACAAAATTTAGCAATTTACCACTTTTGTACACTAACTGGCACATTAGTGCCTAAATGACAAGTATAGTTTCCACAAACTCTTAATATATTTCCAAGTAAAACTATATTTATGTACATATATAGAGAGAGATTATGCACACACACACACACACACACACGCGCGCGCGCGCGCGCAGATTATGCAATGCCTAATTTGCATAAACTGCAAATTTTGCTCTTCACAATGGGAAATCATAAAGATCCCACTTGCAAATGGTAAGTCTTTTCTTTATGGAACACCAAAACGCTTAATAAAAGTGCCGTCATATCTGATTCAGAAAACTTCTGCTACTCCGACTGCACCTTTTCCTATCTGTTTGCAACACAAAGGAGGTTTGCAGGCTTCGTCCCTTTTCCTTGCGTGGTTGGAGCTCCCTAGGTCAGGGCTGCCTGCTGGCTACCTCGGGCTCCCTCTACTGACTCAATCCACACGAAGCCAGACGCATCAGGCCCATGTAATTAGAAAGAAAAACCAAAAGAAAAACATGTCTTTTCCTGTATGTTCTCCAAGTGTGGTGTTCTCCAAGATAAACATGTTTAAAGCTTTTGAAGAACACAGATGCCTGCATTGCCTATTGTTTAGAAACTGAACATTCTTATCAATCGAATACCACAGATACTAGATCCATTGTACTGTACAGCATGCTGTTTATCTCTGTCATTTGAATATATTTCAGGTACTTTATTGACTGCTTATTTGGTTCAGAAACAGTATCTTTTTGAAATCATTAAAATATATACACTTGCTTGTGAAAATAACAGATGCAATTTTGAAATAATTCAATCTTTTCAGTATACAAAGGCAGATGTTCTTTTGAAAATCTGGTTTATCCTGAGGTTCTGCCAGCCAGGTGGAAAGTTTTCATACAATTAAATGTAACTGAGGCTGGAGCAGAAGTAAAAGGCGCTATGTGGTTGAATAACATGAAAAGCCAACATTCTACTTAAAGAACTCTTGAAAGTAACAGAAAAGGCTGCAATTCAAAATAATGAAGATTGCTACTGTTTCTTTCCAGCAATGCAATATTGACCATGAAAGCATTTCCTCATCTGATCCTGGTATAAAAAGAAAATTATCTCAGCACTATTAATTCTGTAAAAGCCTCCACGTTTTTAACGTTTCTTAACCACAGGCTTCTGCTTTCCTGTTCGCAGACATCACAGCAGGGGGAGTTGCCTCCTACACGAAGCTTTTCTTCGGCCTAAAGGCTGCTCATGTGATAGAATGTTTCTTTATGATTTTCTAGATGGCATAATCCTCCTTAAGAAGAAAAGCTAAACGCAGGTTTCTGAATTTTTTATAATTTTCTATCCTGCCCACCAATTAACCTATAAAAGTAGAACATAAATCTGACTTTTTAATACACTAAGGAAAAAATAAACTTTTATAACTCAAAGATGCAGATTTCACAAGCTCAGTGTTTTTACACATTAACAAATAACTTGGTTATGGATCGTGTATTTCTTATTTGCACGTTTTGTAAATTATTTAGTAATTTAAAACAATTATGTTGCACCACATTAAAAATGATATAGGCTGATACTTTAAATTTGAAGCAATAAAATATTTTACTGTTTGAACACATTCATTATATTGTCAATATTGACAATAGATCTTCAAAACCTATTAAACACTGTGGAAATAATGATTTATTTGAAAAATTATTAACGAAAATGCTTTCCTTGGCTTATTCAGTACCTGATATTTACTAGTTTTAACAAAGTGAAGTGCAGGGAGCTTTGGGGAGCATAAAGCAAGCTTTAAACCCTACCACGTGTTGGACTACAGAGATTTGGTTGTGTCCAAAGAACTCCAGAACAAATCTGTGTTTTAAACACTTAGTGAACAATTCTATCTGTGATACATCAACCTTCAACTTGCACTATTTCTGACGAAGTAAGCTTTCCAAATTATTCACTGATCAAGTTTTTCATTTCCATTGATGATTAAAATAAGTGTAATTTTTGCGTGTATAGCAACTTATTTTGGAGGTATCGGTGCTTCTGGACATCACATTGTGAGAGTCGCGCATTCTTTCCAAAGAGTCCTACTTGCTTTTCTCAGGAAAACTTTACTGACATCATTGAGCCTGGCCTTATCCTTCCAGGTCGGACCTTGACGTCTGTGATCCCATTATGCCCGCTTGTGATCCCTCCATGCACTTGTTTTGTTCTTGTGCTAATCTGAACTCTTGATGCTTCACAGAAGCTAGGGTAGGAGTGACTGGATACAAGTGATCCAATGATATCACGATGACCAAGTCTCTTTCAATCTGTTATTTATAGTTTCCTCTCTCTGTTGTTCTCATCCTCAGGCCAGCCCTTGCTATATGAGCATAGCATCAAACCTATAATCTAAAAAAGGGAGAAATCTTGTTTTTCTTGGTATTCTTATATTAAATGTTATGAAAGGACCCGGGTTGGAATTGTTTAGTTCATGTTCTTTCCCTTGGACCAATCTCTGATTTCCATGAAGAAAACATGGAACGATGGAATAGTTGTTTTTTCAAGGTACTTTTACTGTGCAGACAAAAGTGACACTTCAAGTATTTTATGAATATTTTGTTGTGGGTCTGTCTCCCCTAATGAACTACATGCTAAAACAAAGTTTGTCTTATTGATCTTTATATAGTCAGTAACTAGTACAGCACCTACCCATAGCCAGTGTTCAATAAATTCTTTTTGAATAAATATGATGTGAAGCAATGTAAATAACCACCTGGGAGGAGAAGAGAGAGAAGACAGACTGTGCTGAAATAGTCCTGAAGCCCATCACGGCGTGTGAGTGCAGGGGTTGCCAAGAGCAAAGAATCTGCAGAGGATCAGAAGTTTTAAGAATAAGTAGCTCTTAACCTTTAAATCAATTAGAAGATGTTTCTAAGAGGATGCACTGCCTTCTTACTCAGCTGACATCAGTCAGAGAGGCTTCATTTAAATCTTAATGTCTCTTTTCTTAATAGCAGTTAAGAATATTCAGGGGATGATTAAAATTATCCATCTTCCTATAGTTTTGTGCCAATTCTGCCACTGAATCACGGAAAGTTCTGGTCTGTGATATAACAGGGACTTGGGTCCAAGGTACCAGCCAGCTGCAAAGCTAGAAGCCTCACTGACTTCAACTTAACTATTGGGAACTTTGGCCATGAAAGTGTTCAAAAGCAGGAAACCCTATGACATTTTTATTATATCCTTATGTTAAATGTTTACATAACTAAATTACTATTTTTCCAAAATGATGAGCTAGAGTCTGGATGAACATACTGTATTAAGTTGTGGGGCAGCAGTGATGGTTCAAAGTGGTCCAGTGACCATGAGCAGGACGGTATAACAGTCAAGAGAGAACAATAGAGTTTCAGGAAATGGAGGGTGTGAGTAAATCAAGTACACAGAGACATCAGAGAATTGACAGTTGCTGGAGACTTTTGAGACATCAAAGGCAGCTGAGACCTGAGCAAGTCACATGGGAAGAAAGACGTTATTGAAGCAAAGTAGGCAAGAGTACATTTTACAAGATATTTAGTAGTAAAGGAAGTTGTGAAACTGTGGGCAAAATGATGGCGTTTTGTTTGTTTGTTTTTTATGAATGAGGCAATGTTGATGGTGTTTGTAGGTAGAAGGGAAGGAGCCAATCAAGAGAGTTGACAATTTCAGGAAAAAGAAGTTATTTCATGGAAGAAGGTCCTGGAGGATGTAAAAGAAAATGTATTAAATACCATAGCTGAACATGTTATTTTAGGTCAGTCAGAAAAGCCAAAACCCTGAGGTTTGTATCTCTTTTATAATTGTTTTTAGAAGATTAAATAGTAAGATAATTTATATACCTCAATATTTTAGTCAATACTAAGCAACTATTTTCACTGATTTGCTTTTCTTATTTAAAAAGAAATGTTCAGATTATAATGGAAAGCATCAATAATATTTTTTCCACTTTGGACATTATGAAATAAAAAATAATATAAATATATAATGCCCAAATATAGAAAAAATAAACATACTAAGACATATAGATAAGATAAAATATCATAGCATTAAAAAATAGAATAATTCAGAACATTCAGAGTCAATACCTTCAGAAACAAAAATATAATATAAAATTGAAGTACATTAATGCACAGAGCATTCATAATTTATCTGCATTTATTCGTTACTGTGCTATGGAACATAAAATGCTTAAAAGAACTTAGTGCCTTTCTTTAAAAAAGTGAATGTTATGAACGAAAAAATGCAGAAAATCAGGAAAATACTTTGTATTAACGTATTATAAGAAAACATGTCAATCAGAAAATACAGGGGGAGAATTGATTATTTGTCTTGGGGCAGGTAGCACATCAGGTTTTTGAGATCAGTTCAGTTTTTCTGTAAATAATCTTATTCAGGACACTAATTCAAAGGCCCTTTTTAATCCAAAGGTTAAATCACCAAAACCAAAAATGAGGATAATAATTTTGTCTTTAACCCTTTTTATGATGAAGCACAAGTCATTTTAGAGCAGTTCTCTGAGAACCAACAAAATGTGAAACCATCCCTAAAATAAATAATACATAACTACCACGATAGTCCTCTCTGTCTTTATTCCTGTGTTGGGAAACTCTTGGGTTATATAACATAATAAAAATAAATCAGACAGACATGATCATATTAAAGTGAGAGCATGAGCTAATCAGTCAAAAATGAGCTAAAGTTATTTTCAAACTGGCTCCACACCTGGAAGCAAACTTAGTCATCTCCCTCATCTTGTTCATCACTATGAGGATTTTTGAGTGACTGCCTAACACAGGAGCCATGGGATTTCAAAAGACCAAGATGCAGACTGATAGATTGCTAAACTCTACTCTTTGATAAGGGGTTTGGCATTATTTAGATCCATTTAACTACTTAAGATTCACTGTGATTGAATCTCACCCTTTCCCTAAAGTTGCTGAATCCATTAAACAAACAAATTCTTAGAATTAATAAGTGTTCTCATTTTCCACATGTAATTACTGCCAGTCCATGTATTAGGTTCCACCTGCCCCACCAGCCTAGAAATCAAGTGAGGTCACATAACAAAAATTCCCTCCCAGGAGAAGTCTCTCCCCAGTACTTCGGGTAGTCCCCAGGGCAACTCCCGACATTTCCCGAACACATCAGCTCAAGTTCTTCAGCATTGCGGACTCTTAGTGAGGCCCACCACTCATGCAGCCCCTTAGAGGACACTAATCACCATGCCCAAGCCCTCTGTGAGATGCCAAAATGTCTCTGCTTTGCCTTCACCTCTGACCTCAGAGTTGCACTCTGTCTTCCTTGTTCATGGGGAAGGAATCTGTCTTCTACCCCGATCTATGTGGTGGGTGAATACATAACTTACTTTCTTAACTTGAACAGCTCTGAAAGAAAAGGGGACCTCTAATTCCTAGGACCCCAACACAGGAAACTAAACAGGGCCTATCCAAGGCAAGCCAGACCTATAGTCAATATAAATGTGGTTCCTTTTCCATCCAGGGCCCTCAGGTAATGGGTTTGCCTCCCAGGTCTCCACCAGTCCTTGGGTTAAAACAGTTCTTTTGGCTCCCCCACCCCACCCCCACGGGAGTCAGACTGAGTCCCCAGGGCTGGGTGGGGAACAGACACTATGTTGTCCTCCCCATTGTCCACTGGTCTCACAGCAGCTGCCCACACACCAACCTCTACTTCATAAGTCCTCCCTCCTCAAGACACACCCAGGCCCGGATATCCAAAAAAATTAAACAGTACGATGTGGCAGGGTGATAAGCCCAGTCTCAGCTCAGTAATCAACATACTGCCCCTGTGGGTAAAAAAGCAGAGGCTAATACCTTCCCTTTGCCAAGGCCAGTTAATAAGTTTGGCTATTCTGAATGTATAAAGAAATCTTCATTATTTCCCTTCTCTTTGTCATTAAATATTGATAATCACAACGACTCTGTATCTGGAAAAATTTATAAAAAACAATATTGGTGAAATAATGTCTATGCAGCAAAACTGAGCTGGGAAAGGGGAATTATATTAATAGTAATAATAATGTTGTTTTGAAAAGAGAAGGTAGGATGGGAAATGATATATTCTTACCAGAAAAGCATCTGTGAAATTTATTTAATATTCATCATTTAAAACAAATACATGAGCCCCATTTGCTAACAACAAATGACTGTGGGTAGCCTACAGGAAACTAATGATCATGGTCTAACAGTTCAGAGTATATTGTTCACATGAGTGTCTCCTATCTTCAAAGGGTGTTTTTAACGATGAACTGCACAACCAACTTCTGAAGTAGAAAGCTACGGGGATAGATCATGACACAGTTACATGTACAGCTTAAAAAGGAAATAGTTTTAGTGGAGACTCAACAAAGATCTTACTTTGCTTTCTATTTGCATTCAAAAATAAGACCATGACATTTGGTTAACCATTACATAACTGGATGACCAAGTTTAGATGTGTTCTATTAATCTAGACGGCTCTGGAGGCAAGGGAAAACTACAGGCTTAGACAAACATAAAGCACAGAACTTTGCACATTTTGGTTGCTCAATGGTATTTGTTGATTTGATAACCTTGGAGTGCCCTGACTTTTGGCTAAAAACTAAGAGTATCATTTCTGAGAATGGAGGAGTCATACAAGTTCTCAGACTGCTCTTCTAGGCTCAACAAGAAGTTTCACAAGAAAGGAGCACAGCTCTGAAGAGGAGAAGAGGAGGGACAAGTGATAACATGAAGGCTGTGAATAATAGAACAATTTAGTTTCAATCCAGCAAGCTGCAAAACTGGAGTTCTTACTGTGAACTTCCATGAGGTCACTGATCGGGTCAGTGTTATCAGGCAGGGTACATCAGACCATGCCAAAATAGTTTCTCCTCCTCTTCATAACTTTCCTGGCTTTCTCAATGCCTGAAATTCCACTGTGACCGCATCACTCTTTTAGAGCATGAAGCCTTTTTGGTCTCCTAGAATTTTCCATCAAAATAAATATCATCCCTTGGAACATTAGATATTTAATCCAGCATTTCCAAAAATATATATTTCCAGTCCCTCAAGAGGCTTCATAAAACAAACAAATAAACAAAAAAACTCTGTAGTCAAAGAAATTTGGTAAATGCTCTATTCTTTGTTAACTTTTTAAAATTCATAATGCCAAAAAACATATTAAATACAGTCTCTGAAATATATTGCAGGGAAAATTATAATTTTTAATCTGGTATTTGCAAAAGTATTTTAACTACAAAATAGTTTAGAATGCTTTTTAGCCTCCAGAATACTGAAATATCAACTCACAGTGAATCATCAGTTTCTGGAAACATGAACAATGTGATAAGCAACTGGGGAGCTATAAATTGTTATTGGGTGGCTGGGCCCATTGTTATTGCAGATATTCATTGGATATTATTGAATAATATCAATGGTGTCAGTGTTTTTCTAAAATTTTTGCTCCTATAGAAATTAACATATCATGGCTCATGCATTTAAGATTCTATCATCTTTATTATTAGAGAAATAACCATGTGAAAAGTTAATAAACAAGGAAATACTTGATTGAATGATGAGTAGGTTATATGATGTGTTTTGAAGTCTGGAAAAGAAGTCGTCAGTGGAATTAAGCTAAGCCTTGACGTCTGGGCAGCATCTCCATGGGCAGAGAAGGAACTATTCTGGGCAAGGGAACCGTGTGAGCGAGGGACTGGTGGAGGGTGCCAGGAATCACTACCAGGATCAAACCACTCACGAGGCTGGGAGACAACAGCTGGAGCTACAGCAGTCAGGGACTGCTGCCGTTAGGCATTCTGCAGCCCAGCATGGGGCTCACCAAAGACCTGATGCCACAAAGGGTCCTTCTCAATGGGCATAGGCAAGAGCTGCTACCGAGAAACACAGCTGGGAGTCATGGTCGGGAACCTGCAACCACCGGGCAAGCGAACAAGAACACTGCCTCTGACTAGCCATTGCCTAAGAGAGCTTGTTTCAGGGACCAGTGAAAGAACTAGGCTGAAGTAGCCCGATTACTAAAAAATTCTAGCCCCATTGTAAACTCCTGGCAACACCCAAGCTTTGTTCTTATTTTGAACAGTTATGCCCATGAGAGTACACTGCTCAGATCTCCTCTTGCTAAGAGCATAGTTGACTGATGGTCCAGCTGCTATCTCTCTGGATCCACCAACACATTGATCTTGGGCCACACTTCCTGTGAGTGCTCCCAGCCAATGGCTGAGCATGGTTAGGGTCCTAGTGGAAGCCCATTCCTGGGATGTAGGACTCTTCTGATGGGCAATTTTGGTGCAAGATTTCTCAGTGACTTGCCTAAATATTTGTTGGAACTGTGCTGAAGCCTGAGACTCTTCCTTTCCAAATTTCCTTCCTTATCTGTCTTCTTCAGGGGAATCAAATCAACATGGTGACCTGAAGACTTTTGTTGCCTTCTCTAGATCCTTCTCTCTATCCTTCTTTATCCTTCATGAGCATTTCCCCTGATACATTCCTTGCACATCTAATCCTAGCTTGGTCTCTTCTTCTCAGAGGGCCCTGACTAACACAGATACCCAACTATGGGACAATCCATCCCTAGGTTCCCATCTGTTGAACTTTGAGGTAAATCGTTTCTCTCCGACAGGCATCCCAAAGCTCCACAATCACACAAAGAGGGAAAGGTTCTCCATCTCCCAGTGCCGCCTTTACCTAGATTTTGCACACAGAGCCACATCTGCCCTTCCTCCTGAAAGGGGTTTGGAAAGGATGTAGTCATTTGACAAATGCAAAGGAAAGGAAATTAACATTGGGAAATTGACCACTCAAATAAGAAGGAAAGAGAAGTTTTGAAAAATAGAGGACTTGTCTAAAATTATTTCTTGAAGAGCTTAATAGAGGGTTCTTCTGATTTCTCAAGCAGCAAGTAGTTACCGTTTTTCCATAGTTAATGTATTAGATTCCTGGGACTGCATAATAAAGTACCACAAACTGGGTGGCTCTGAGCAACACGTAAAGCCCTGGAGGCTAGAAGACTGCAATCAAGGTGTGGGTAGGACCATGCTCTGTCTGAAGGCTTTAGGGGGAATCTGTTCCACGTCGTTCCCTTAGCTCGAGGTGTCGCTAACCATCCTCGATGTTTCTTGGCTTCCTGCTTTCAATCCAGGCCCTTTCTGAGTAGTCACATGATGTTTTCCTTGGTTGTCTCTGTGTCTCTTCTTCTAAGGACACCAGCCATAATGGATTAGGGTACACCCTAATGACCTCATCTTCACTTGATTACATCTGCCAGGACACTACAGTATTTTAAAATACGGTCATAGGTCTCCAGGTCTGGGACTTTAGTGTATCTTTGGGGAGACACAATTCAACCCCAACACTTGAGTAGGAACATGTTTCTTTGAACGGAAATGGAAAGCTGCATAATTAAACAAAATTTCTCAGTTCCTTGGTAGATAAGGAAACAAACTGTTCTACTTTTAGTTAGTGCATTGTGCGGCTTCTCATAATTTGTCCCTATTGTATGTCTGATGTGTCCGTGTCTGCTTCATCTTCAGATGCAGCTAGCACCTAGCGCCTTGGGTCACTGCTGCAGAATGCAGCAGGGAAATGAAACCAGTATGTCCTCTAAATGTTGGCCTGTGGGTGATATGAATTGATAGGCATATTCCTTACAACTGATAAAAGCACTGCTGATTTGAAGTAGTGACGTCTCTAGCTGAAATTAATTGGGTCTTTTCATTGACACCACTACTGGTACATGAACACACGTTCCTTATTCAGAGAAAACAGAATAGAGTAGTCACAAAATCAACCAGTCAGAAAGAATTTCATAAAGCACTTTCTATGATAAATCACAGCACACTAAGACTTCGTGTGTGTGTGTGTGTGTGTGTGTGTGTGTGTGTGTGTGTGACTAAACATTTTTGGCAGCTTCCAAATTCCAAAGTCCTATCTGCCACAGGAACATAGATGAACTGGGATGGGAATCTAGCAAATATTTTGGATGAGCTAAAAACCATCTCCCTAATTCTACAATAGAGACTGTTAAAGTGAAGAATTTGAACTCCTAGCTTTTTTTCATTACTAGAGCTGGCCATGTGACACACGTTTAACCAATAGTGTATAGGAAGAGACACTGGGGTGAGCATCCTTTCTCAGTAAAAAGACAACCTCTTTAAGAAGAAGGTTCTTGCCTCATTATTTGACAGTCTCCCATCTTCCTGCCAGGAATGTAAATGTGATACCAGGAGAGGAAGCAACTATCTTACCACCATGAGTTCAAAAGTTTCCATAGAAATGGTGAAGTAAGATCATTGAAAGTGGAATAAAAATTGCCAAACTTGTACTTTAATGTTGGGTTTTAAGGCAGTGATTATTAACAAGGAGCTATTTTGCCTGCTAGGTGACATTCAGCAATATCTGAAACATTTTTGATTGTAAGAGGGAAGCTACTGGCATTGGGTAGGGTAGAAATCAAGAGACGCTGTTAAACATTCACCAATGCACTAGACAGCCCCCAACAACAGAGAATTATTCAGCCCAAAATGTCAGTAATGCTGAGATTAAGCAAGTCTAGTTTATAGGTCTCAATTTCTGTAATATTAAATAAGGGAATTTATAAAATATGACATCTATAGTTCCTTAAAAAAAATAGAAGGTAGTTTGAATATTTCTGAAAATGATTCTTGAGTTATAGTGCACCCACCCAATAGCAATTTAAGCTGTCTTTTAAAATAACAGTTATGAAGACTAAGTAACCATAGCAAAAGTTGCATATGCATTAAATAAAAAAATCAACATACAAGTGTAGGCGCTGAATGACTACTACCATTTTAAAAGAAAGTGAAAGTAAGTGACAGTAACAAAGTGATGCTAGTAGCTGTACTGAGGATTTTACAAAGGAGTTTGTTCCTTTTATTTTGCAAAGGTTATTTAATGTCATATGCTATTTTTATATTTAAAAAAATTATAGTAATCAATGGGAAGGAAGATTAAAAGACTCGATTAGTGTTTATTTCCCTGACATTAATGAAATTTCTTTTTAGCCTCACCGACAGGCCAGTGAAATATATGCGATTGAAACCATTTCTATTGATTCATCATGTAAGCAGCATTCTTTTACCAGTTCTTCATACCACCTTAACTATGGAATTCTTGGAGTTCAACTTATTAATCATTCCTTTCCAGGTTCTTTGTGAAAGCATCAGAATTGTCCTCAACATTAAAGTGATTGTGTGAAAATTTGTCTCTGTAAATTCATTTTAGATTCCTGTACCTGTCGTAAGAAATTATGACAACTTGGTGGCTTAAAACAACAGCAGTTTATTTTCTTATAGCTCTAGGGGGCAGAAGTCCAAAGCCAACATCACTAGGCCAAAATCAAAGTGTCAGCAAGGTGGCACTTCTCCGGAGGCTCTGGGGGAAATTCTTGCCTCTACCAACTTCCGGTGGCTGCAACCACTCTTTGGCTCATGGTCCCTTCACTCCAACCTGCCTATGTCTTCATATGTCGTTCTCATCTGTGCATGTCATCTGTATCTCTTCTATAAAGATGCACATGATGGCACCTAGGGTACAAATAGGTGATCCAGGATAATCTCCCCATCTCAGAAAGGTTAACATAATCACACCTACAATGACCCATTTTGCAAATAAGGGAAATGTTCCAGAGATTAGGATCTAATATCTATAGGATCCGTTATTCAAATTACTACAATATTATATAAAGGAAATATAAATCTAATTACTAATCTCTTCTGAAAATCTGCATTTTTTTTCATACCTAGCCAGGACTTTAAGTCTGGCAGGGTCATCCACAATCTTATCCCAGGAATGTAGAGTAAGAATAAAGAACTTATTATCCTACTAAATGAAAGAAGCACAGAATGATAAATTTTGTGGAAATTAATTTTTTAAACAAATCAGTATAAAATGCTTTTCTAAATTGTGAATCTACCAATAAAATTTATTTTACCTGAATTAATATTTGGATACATAATGACCCCTTATATCTAAAAATAGAGAGCTTAACATTGTTTTGCCATATTTCAACAACTATGAAAGGTTCTGAAAACTAATTGGAAGATTTAACCTGAACAGCACAGCTCAGTAAATATAAGACTGAAATTACTGAAAGGCAGAACTGTATTTATTTTGCTTGAGTTGACTAAGAAGGGGAAAATATCTTAACTCTCCAATTAAAAGATATTTTAGCAAAATGATGATGGTGTACAAATAATTAATGCCCTAGAGCTTTCATTTCTTTTCACCATTTGGTTAGTTTTATTCTTCAGATTTAGTTTCAGAGTAATCCTGTCAAAGACTTAACTTTCGGGGGTAGTTCAGGTGATAACTGTTATTATATTTATGGTTTTTGCCAAGGTATTTCTAAACCTAAACATGAATTTGCAGGTAACTTGTAATACATTTGATCTTGGAGTTTTAGAACTTTTAATGCTGTTAATTTAGATGCAGTTAATCAGTAAAATCTACTCCAATTATTACCAAAACCAATATTAAGAAAGCTATTTTTTGAACCTTAAGTAAATCAATAGAATTATTCCCTAAATTAGGCAAGTCATGATTGAAATTTATTGCAGTTAAGACTGTGAGCATACCACCTAACAAATGAAAAAAATCCCTTGGCACAAGTCAGCCTCGATGGGAAACTAAGTTTGTGCCTTCTCTCAGGAAAAGATAAACGGGTTAAATGATGTTTTGAGGGATTTTTTTTAACGTGTTTTAATACTTGCTCCCATGAAATAAAGGGACAAGAATTGAAAGTTTCAAAAACAATCTTGCAGATTCCTTAAAAGGTCATGGGCTATAAAAGCTTAATATACCTCTGTAACCAAACTCTTTCTTTTACCAAGCCCCTCCCCTCTTGCTCTCATTGCAGCCTTTGAAATATAATTCCATCTGTCCATCCCTGCCTTTCATGGCCTTAATTTTTCTTTCTGTACTGGTCCCTCTCATCCTTCTGTAAACAAGCCTTATCCTTCCTGTATGTGAAAAAACAGGTTCCTCATCCCTCCCTGTCTTTTCATACTATTGTCCTATATTCCTTCCCAAAACACTTTGCTGAGTGGTAGATATCACTCAGTACTTTCATTTCCTTGCCTCCCATTTATTTCTCAAACCCCCTGTAATCTACCTTACATGAAATAATAGTAACACTTACATGACATTGTTTTTCTTTTTAGTTCAGAATATTTTTTATTGTGGTAAAATGTACATAACATGAAATTAGTCATTATAATCACTTGAAAGTGTCCAGTTCTGTGACATTAAGTTCATTCATATTGTTGTGCAACCCTCCATCTCCAGAAATTTTTCACCTTCTCCAAATGAAATTCTGTACCCAATAAACAGTAGTTCTGTATCTCCTGCATTCTTCCACCCCCAAGCCCAGGCCCTGGCAACCGTTAATCTACTGTCGGTCTCTATTAATTTGATTAATCTAGGTATCTTACAGTAGTGGAATCATGCAATAGTTGCCCTTGCATGTTTGGTTCATTTCATTTAGCATAAAGTTTTCAAGGTTTATCCATGTTGTATAATGTGTCAGAACTTCCATCTTTTTAAAGACTGAGTAATATTCCATTGTAGGTATATACCACATTTTGGTTATTCATTCTTCTGTTAATGGACACTTGGTTTATTTCTAGTTCTTGCTTTCATAAACAATGCTGCTATGAACATGGGCATACAAATATCTGTTCAAATTCTTGCTTTCACCTGTTTTGGGTAAATAACCAGAAGTGAAATTGCTAGATCATATGGTAATTTTATTTTTATTTTTTTTGAATAATCATCATATCATTTTCTATAACAGCTACCCATATTAGATTCCCACCAGCAGTGTGCAAGGATTTCAATTTCTCCACATTTTCATTAACACTTGTCATTTTTTCTTTTTGGTAAATGCCACCTTAATGGGTGTGAAGAGGTATCTCACTGTAGTTTTGATTTAGTGTTGTATCTTTTCATGTGCTTTTTGGTAATTCATATGTCTTCTTTGAAGAAATGTCTATTTAAGCTCTTTACCCATTTCTCAATTAAGCCATTTAATCAAGTCCTTTAGTCAGTTCAGTGAGTTATAGGAGTTCTTTATGTATTCTATCAGTCCCTTATCAGATACGTGATTCACAAGTATTTTCTTACATTCCATGGGTTGCCTTCTCACTCTGTTAACAGTGCCTTTTGGTAAACAACTTTTGATTGGCGTGGTGCTATTTTAAGCACAACTTATTTAGTCTTCATAGCAGCTCTCTGAGGTCTGCACTGTCATTATTATCCCCATGTACAGACAAGAATACTGAGGCACAGGGGGTTTAGTTATGACTGAGCTCAGATCTGAGTTTGTTAGGAACTGAATGTTTGTATTCCCCCTAAATTCATATGTTGAAACTTTGCTTCTCAATATGCTGGTATTGAAAGGTGGAGATCTGGGGAGGTGATTAGGATTAGATGAAATAAGGGATGGATGCCCTTATAAAAGTTATGAGAAAGTTGGTGTCTCCTCTCTTCTCTCCTGCAGGTGAGGATATGAGAATTCAGTAGTCTATAACTAGGAAGAGGAGTCTTACCCCATCAGTCAGGCTGATCTCAAACTTTCAGCCTCCAGAAGTTGCAAAATAAATTTCTGTTATTTTTAAGCCACTTAATCTATGCTACTTTGTTATAGCAACCCAAACAGACTAAGACACACCCCGAACAGACTAAGACACAGGCCATGAGGTTTGTTGCAGGAAAACCATGTCATAGGCACCTCTTATACTGGACATCAGTAGCCTCCTCATTACCAAATCCAGTTATCATTTCTCACTCCCTATTCTACTGCCTAACTTTTTCTCTATTACTTGAAATCATGACTTTCTCTCTGGGGAACTCTCCTCCCCTGGTTCTTCTCTTACTTCCTTGAGATAGTTACATCTCCTTCTTCAGTTTCCTGTGCCCTTCTCCATGCTCGCAACTTCAAAGGTCCTACTTCAGCCTTCATCTTGGTTTATTCTATGCTCTCCAGGAACCATCTTTCTTCTCTGTTGTCATACCTTTCTTCTCCACACCAGTGAATGTGATCTTCACTGAAAAGAGGATCTTTGCAAATGGTCAAATTAAGACAAGGTCATATGAGCAGCTCTTACTTCAGTATGACTGTGTCCTTGTAGAAAAGAGAAATTTGGACACAGACACAGACATGAATGCAATCTACAAAGAACACCTGAGGCTATCAGATGCTGGGAGAGAAGAATGTAACAGATTCTCCCTTAGCGTCACTCAGAAGGAACCAATCATGCTGATAACTTGGTTTCAGACATCTAGCCTCCCCAACTGTAAGACAATATATTTTGGTCATTTAAGCCCCCCAGTTTGTGGTACTTTGTATGGCAGCCCCTGAAAACTAAACACTTTCTAAAGGCTTGGAAGCAACTACCTGTGAAGAGTTTCTCAAACTCATACCTCTGGTCCTAATTGCCCTTCTAAGTTCTAGGTCTACAATGTCAACATGACCCACGGCTACCCAACCACGATCCTGCCTTTCCAGAACATTATTCTTCTCCCATCTCCCTTCTTTCTCACCTTTGGCCCCTGCCTTGCAACCTTTGCAAGTGAGATATCTGTGGCTCCAGCCACTCTGGGTGAAAACCACAAAGTCACCTTTGAGTCCTCATTTTCCACCCCCTTGAAGCTGTCTCCATTTCTGTAATCCAAGAATCATGTGTGGTCCATTAGTTTGGGAGAGGAGTTATCAGGTTCCCAGACTTATCAGTCCTGGTATCCCATTGTCAGAACCCTACCTACAGACCCAACTCTACCTAATCATCAAAGGGATTGAAGGCAAGGTAGCCCAATTATTGGGACACAGACTCAGGGACTCCCTGCTGTTCTCTCAGATAATATTATGGCCCAGGATCTGGACGCTGACTTTGTTTCTCCCCGTTTAAATAACCAAGGTTTTGCCTATTGTCTTAACACATTTGAAACTGGGGCTTTCTACCTGAAGCCTGGCCCAGGGACTAGAGTTCTGAAAAGTGCTCACAGATGTCCTTGAGACCTAAGGATCCAGCTCTTGCTCACATCTGTATTATTTATCCTAGCACTCGGCTGCCAGCTAGAACATCAGAGATTCAGACTCACTTTGTCTAATCTGGTGCCCACTGTCCATCTCTTTTTTAATTAACTCAAACGTATTTAACAAGTACTAGTTCAGAGAGCATACTGACATCTGTTATCCTATTTAATCCTAAGAGCCTTAAAGAAACCCAGAAATTTGAGAGGTTGAAAAACGCACACTAGTTAGCCTTTGTAGCACCAGCATTCAGATGCAGGCCTCCTGACTCTGAATTCCATATGCTTTTCACTTCAGAACGTTTCATGCTCCTGTGTCCCTGGAATCTACTGATTAGACAGAACTTCTTTCCATCCTTCACTCGTTCCACTGGGGCCTCTAGCTCCCGACTCCTCTCTCTCACCTACTGCCCTCCCCTGCTGCAGATAACTCACCCATACTCTGTCATATCTAAAGATTTGTCAGATGGCTGCTTTTAAAGTCACCTTAAAACTAGTGATCCCCCTTCTCAAAGGAATTTTGAACGTGGCTTGAGGAATTGCGAAACTACATTATCATAAGTGTGCAAGTTTCCAAGTATAAGGTAATCATAGTATTCCCATGAAGACATATTTTCAGAGAAATTTTTGAAGGTGATGTAATGAGATTCCTGCAGTGCCAGTATAAGCTGTAATGCAGGAGAAAAACACAAGTACTGACCACCTCCCCAAGCTGTTGTCCGCTTTTCCATTTCAAGATGATATTAATCTCTTATTAGTGTTCTCCTACTTACCTGACAGTAAAAGAGAGCCTGATGTGTGTGTATGACAATGCCTGGCCTGTGAGACTCCGGGCCTGTGGGGAAAGCCTGGAGGAGGGGACCTGGGCTCCAGGGTAAGAGCGTGCGTCCTGGTCCCCGCGCGGTCCGCAGGGACCTTGAGCAAGTTACTTAACCTCTCTCTACCTCATTGTCCTCACTGTTTATAGAACACTTGCCTCGGTGTTGCCGGAAAGATGAAATAATTAATTTAAGGAAAATGGTTAGAACAGCACTTTGCCTGTAGAACTTGCAATTTCACTGTTTGCTGTTCTGCACGCACAGGAATGCGTAAGTAGCGCACCCAAGTCCTGGAGGAATCGCTACTACTGGGTAGTCAGGGGACATTTAAAAATGAAGACTTCAGAAAACTCACTCTGTGAAATGTCTCCATGTTCCTTCCTTCCATACAACAAATATAGTTTTTATATGAGACAAGCTTTTCAACCTAATAAATATGTATGACCTCCTAGGAACAGAAGACGCCAGCCACGTGCCGGAAATGCACATCGGGCAAACACTGTTGCAGAGTAAGTAGTTGATCATTAAGAAAAAAAAGCTGGCAATGGATATAAGTGTCAGAGCAGTCTGCCAAACGATTTTTTGGAAAAGATGACGCGAAGGCCCCTTATAATTTCTCTCTAGTGGCCTACTTATAATTGTTAACAAATTAAAGATCTGTGATGAGTTATACCTTCCTATGTTTTCTTTGTACATTCTTAAAACTGACAGTCTAAGTTAATTACCACAGAAATCAAGAATATTAATCAAAATAACTATAGTATAATTGCACCATATCTCATGCTTCTGAGTTACTTTCTTACAAAGAAAAAAATAATATTTCCCATAATAGTGTCAGGTTATGTAGCTCCCTTAATAATATAGCATATACAAAATTATGCTTATTGTTAGTTCTGCTTACTTGTTAATTCATGTAAAAACTGAACCTGAAATCAGAAACATTTTTAACAAACTATATTTCTCTGGATTACAAGGTAACTTAAAAAATTAAAATATGAACACTGTTTAGATACAGGATGTAACATGATAAAAATAAAATGAAGCTGACACAACTATATCAATTATCATCTCAAAATTATATAGGTGCATTGTTAAGAAAAAGAAAGAACCAGACAAAACATTAAACTATCTATGTTTTCAGGTATAGAGAATCTACAGTTTTCTTATAATATTCCTTATATATTCACTTTTTTTTTGAAAAATTGTGAGTGAAAATGAGTGTCACTTTTCAAAACCCTATGTGGAGTTATGTTACAAGGAAAAATAACGCCATGAAAATAAAGAGAAGCCAGGAATAAGGACTTACTTTAAAAAGAAACAAAAGAGATATTGATCAGATGAAATTTTATTGTCATAATGAATTAATTTCAAAGTTTTCCTTGTGATCTTTGACCTACGAAATGTAGCAACAGCGCTCTCAACAGACCACTTAGCAACCCTGGGAAAGGCAGATTAAACTGGTTCTTTTTGGATTTTTAAACGCTAGATTGAATGTCCAGTGTTTATGACTCCTGTTCTGATAAACTCTTCTTTATCTAAATACCTGCCTTTCTCTTAATCTCCATTGACTCCACTAGCCCTGAAGATAGCAGCGGTACCATCTGATAGAAGATAAACCCATGTGCCTGTTTTCAACCCTCATTGAAAAAAACCTTTGAATTTGTAACTCAGGCCGAAGATACTTATCACACAATCTTCAGTTGCCAAGAATTCAAAAGTGGGCCATGTTGGCCACTGCTGGAATCTGCCCTCGCTGCTTTTATTTATTTTTTAAAATATACATATCAGCATAGGATACTTGACTGGATTGTAGTGCACTTAACCAGAAAGATCATGCAATACCTCCTGCAGGAATTTATTTAAACTATGTGGCATGTCTGCTTAAGAAAAGCTATTCAAATGTTCCTGATAATGCCCTAGATCCCATTACAGTTCTAATTTCATTCAGGCTCTGGATTCTTTCAAAATAGTATGTGTTAGCACAGTTTGTAATCCAACATGGCACAAAACAGATTTCGCTTTTGAGAAGTCAACTCAAAGGGGACCCAGCAAGAATCTAAAGTTAAAGTACCGTGCTAAAAGTTAAACTAATCAAAATTTGTTTCAGGGTTTTTCCTCCCAAGTTTTTAAAAGTTTTTAAAAAGCCTCTCATATCACAAGAACTGTGTTCAAAAAATAAAAAATAAAAATAAAAATTATTACCTTGCTTGTATTCATTTGCATTAAAAAAAAAAAGGAAGGTTTTATTTCCATGTTTCAAAGACCCAGAAATCCTGGAGTTTAGACTGTTTTACCTTCGTTAGACAAATTTACCCGGTGGGAAATTATTTTCAGCAATTTTTCTTACTCAGATTTTGCTCTTGCCTGCTATTTATCCCTCTAAGTTCTCCCTTTCTTCACTGTATCTAAGCTCTCTCAGTTTAGGACATCAAATTAACCTGGCTAATAAACCTATGCTGATATCTGAAGGGAACCCAAGAAATATGAATTCAACTGGTTCTTTCTTAACTTAATCCTTCTTCCCTGTAGAATTGAATGTATGTTTTTCCCCCAAAATAAGAACTTTGCATATTGGCAGTCAATTGAGTCCGTTAATTCTCATTCACCTATGCTTAAGCATCTGTTTTCATCCCAGCATCTTAAAACTCTTGGTCTTTTTCCTCTATTGATATTCAGTCAACATTTATTGAGAACAAAACACGATGCAAAGTACTGAGAGTTGAATAAGATAGAAATGATATCCAAATAGATCAGAATAAAAATAATGCAGAGGAGTAAATGGGAGTGTTTCACAAAAATAAGGACCACTTCTGAGTGGTTTGGGGTTTTGGGGGAGGGGGGCAGGGGTTTTTTAAGGGCATCACAATTTCCAGCTTATGAACACCTCTTTTATACCCAGTTAAAATTAATTTATGACCCCTGCAATGAAAATGAGTCTGCAATGTGTTAATAAACAATGTTGTAATTTTTTAAAGTGACTTCTCAAGGTACTAGCAAAGGCTTTGAATGTGACTTTGGAGCTGGAACTTGGAGAATCCACTGAATTTCCACAGTCGCAGGAGAAGCCTCAAAGCGTTTCATGCAGAGAGACTGGTCCACACAAGAGCAAAAGGGCAGGAAAGGGCTCTGCTTTGCAGTGAGGAAACACTTGGTCTGCCCCTAGGGTGTGCGGCGCAGGTAGGGAATCACAGATTTGCTAGGGAACAAAATGGGTAGATGACAGCCAGATTGCGAAGGGCCTAATGATGTAAATTTAAAAGACTAAACAGTTTCATTCTGGCTGGTGTGACTCAGTGGATTGAGCACCGACCTGTGAACCAAAGGGTTGCTGTTCGAGTCCCAGTCAGGGCACAAGCCTGGGTTGCAGGCCAGGTCCCCAGTTGGGGGCCTGCAAGAGGCAACCACACATTGATGTTTCTCTCTCTCTCTCCCTCCCTTCCCCTCTCTCTAAAAATAAATAAATAAAATCTTTAAAAAATAAAAAGACTAAATGGTTTCTTCTTCTTTTTTTTCTTTTTCAAAATAGATTTTTTTTTTTTGGAGCAGTTTTATTAATGGGTGGAAAGTACAAAGGTTCCCCACACCCCTCATTCCCCCCACTGTCAACATCACACACCAGAGTTTTTCCTTTGTGAAAACAGATGAAGCCGCACTGCCACATCACCACCCAAAGTCCATTTTGTACATTAGGATTCACTCTTGGTGGTATACTTTCTATGGGTTTGGACTTGTAGTCAAAAGAAAGTTAGGAAAACATTGGAACTAGAGTAATAGTCCAGATTTGTATTTTCAAAAGATAATTCTGGCAACAGAACTTCTTAGTGAAGCACACTTAATTTTTCTTAAGAACTAGCTGGAAAACTATACCCAGGAACTGGAGAAGCAGAAAAGAAAAAAGTTAGACACATCAGAGCATTTGACACATTGGCATAGGGTTGTCTTGTGAGGGAGGCCATAAAGGGGATTCAGAGGCAAGTGAGAGTACCAGGCACATAAGGAAGATAGAATAGGAGGCAGAAAAAGATTTTAGCAAATTTGAAGTTAAACTTGGGTTGTTTTAAAGCAGGGTTGGCAATCTGTGGCCCATGGGTCAAATCTAGCCTTCTATCTGTTATTGTACAGCAAAGCCATGAGTGTTTCAACATTTTTAAATGGCTGGGGGAAAAACTGAAAAAAGAATAATACCTGCAATGTATGAAAATTACATAAAATTCATATTTCACTATTTGTTAATAAAGTTTTATTGTAACACAGCTATGTTTATATTTCATTGATGACTGCTTTCACTTTCTAATAGAAGAATCAAATACTTGTGTTAGAGACTGTATGAAAAGTGTAAAATGTTGACTGTCTTTCTCTTTTCAGAAAAAGATGGTAGGAATGTCCAAAGAAAGCCGTAAGTCTGGAAATGGGTAAAGAAGTTCTCTTACCCTGATCAATGTGGGCATAATCCACATAGCAAAAGGTTGTCAGTTCGATTCCAGGTCAAGGCACAAGCCTGGCTTGCAGGTTTGACCCCTTGGTTGGGGAGCATAAAAGAGGCAACCGATTGATGTTCCTCTATAATCAATGTTTCTCTCCCTTCTTTCTCCTCGCTCTAAAAATAAAAAAAATACAACCTTGTTTAAAAAAGAAAGAAAACAGCAAAGCAACCCTCTTCCTCCATCCTGCCGTAAGGTCAGCGAAGGTATCTGTGACTTAGAATCAGTGCCATGTCTATGTCCATATGTGCTGCTCGGGATTTGCAAAGACTGCAGCCTCCGCTACACTGGTCTGTTCAGGCACTCAGGGTGCACGTTTCTCTCTGACACCCCCATCAGTACTCCCCAGATTTTTGTGCCAGCTATCCATGACCCAGAATCCAAGGCTTCGAATGGAACTATTAGCATTAAATTTTTTTTTTTAATATTTTTAACTCATTGATTGAAAAGAAAGGGAAAGAGAAACATTGATTTGTCCTTTCATTTATTTATGCATTCATTGGCAGACTCTTGTGTGTGCCCTGATTGGAGATGGAACCTGCAAACTTGGCATATTGGGAGGACGCTATAACTGAGCAACCTCTCCAGGTAATTCAGCTGCTTTTAAATGAAGTTTGCAAAAGAATTTGGTTGGCTAATTTGGAACTTGTGAAAATGTTTTTTAAATTGCAGATACTGATGTGGAAACAGACTTATAAAGAGGGCTTTTTTGTAAATTGTAGACCTGCCTTCAAGTATCGTGGAATTTTCATTCCCAGCCTAAGTCAATGTGACTTAACAGCGTTCAGGCTCATAAAAGACGGCTAGGCCTTGGAAGCGCGCCAGTAAAGGTTTCCTGATCACTGCATGTTGACTACCTCGGATTATTGTCGGAATACTAGTAAATGAGGCAGACAGGATGTCACACGCCAGATTAGTATTATGAATTGGAATTTATCACTGACTTCAAATTAGGTCTAGAAGAAAAGATATTGGGTTGGGGATGTAAGCAGGTACAGGTTTGTTCCTAAGACTTAAACTAAAATGCATTTATTCATAAAATTCATATATAATAACTCTGCAAAATTATTTCCGGTTTTTCATGCTTAAAAGCACTACTATATTAAATGTCTTATAGGAAATTTTTGTCTCACATATTGCAGAAACATGTACAGCATGCTTTTGAGGTGAGTGAGCCACATCAGGTCCTCGTGATACAAAAATAGATAAGACATAGTTCCTTTCCTTTAAAAAAAACTCTTGCAGACAGAAAACCAGAAGAGTACAGAAAAACTACTTTTAATAAGGCAATAAATAACACACACATAAAGTGAAAGTATTACCTAGTTCAGCTTTGACACAAATGGAGCAGCCATGTCAAGATAGATGTTATTATCTATAAAGCATTTGGTGTTTCTTAGCAGAAAGGCCCTAAACAAACACAAAAATTATCAAAGACTAAGTTAATCTAGTTTTAATTCTAGACACAGTATAAAAGACTAAGATGATATATGCTGGTCATTGATCCCAAAGCTGTAAAGGCAATTATTCTTCAAGATAAGCTATCACATATCAACGGCGGGAATCCTGGCTTAATTAAATCTGTATCCCCAGAAGTTAACGCTGTGCAATATATACCAAAAAAGGCTCAAAATGTATTTGTCGAATAACCAAGTTTCACCACTTTCTAGTGAACCCACATTGTCGATGTGTTTGAAAATAGAACTCTGAAACTGGTTTAAGAAATTCTAGGCTATAGTCAAAACAGTACTAAATTGGTTATGTTGAATTATACACCAGTGTGAGGCAAAAAGCTTGCCCCTGGCAATTATTAACCCTTTGTGTTGGGCGGAGCAAGAGGAGGGAAGTTCTAATCAAACCCCTCATTTAAGTTTATTATTCTGCACCTACTTGATAAGCATGAGACTTTCTGAGACTCATGAGCTTATGGAAAGAAACTGCTTTAACATATCCAGCAGGAGCAATATTTACTCTGTAATATGGAAATCACAATAATAATAGTAATAATAATACCATAATAAAAATAAACTCTACCTAATATAATAATAGGTATAAGATACTACAATATTATAACGTCCTGTGTAATGGTGACACTGATAGGAAGCCTGCCCAGGAGGCCGGGAATGGGCGGAGAGCAGAGAATAGGACGGGCCTCCGGGGAGACGCAGCCAGGCCTTGGGAATGGAACCCGCGAGCGGCTTCCGCACCAAGACCGGCTCTAGCGCTGAGGGTGGAGTGTGCGCAGCCAGACCACGCCTTCGCTACCTGCCTGGGGCCATGGCAAAGACATTGAGTTTTGCAACATTTCAGTGGGACTGGGGGGCTGCACTGAACCGAGTTTGTACCTTGCAAACACTCCGGCCTCTATGCGGAGGTTCCAGTCCTGGCTGGAGCTGCCCGGCCCATCCCACGGAGGCTGCCCTCGGCATGGGAAAGTTTAAGAGGTTAATTGGTCATTCTGAGACAGCGCCTGGTCTGTCCCACACCTGAAACTAATATAAACGCAAGGGAACCAAGAAATATCATCTCTTGCTCATTATTCACTTCTCAGGACCTGCATTCAGATGGTTCACTGACCTTTCCTCTCCATGAGCCTCTTCACCTTAGCGGTCATGTGGCCCTTGGCCTCCAGGAGGGAATCAGTCTCTCTCTCTCACTGACCTGGTGGAGCATTCACCAGGGTGTCCGAACTCTCTAGCCAGGAGCATGGGACCTCTGTGGCCCTAGAAGCCACCTGGCCAATGATGAGCCAGCTCCACAGATCCACACACAGCCTCCAGGGTGGAACTTGAAGCCAGACAGCAGCTGAGAACAAACTAAGCTACATGGATGAGCTCTTAGTATCCACTTTGGGCTCCAAAGGATAATACTTCAAAATGGTGCAGGAACTCGGCACTGCCTTTTGTTTTGGCCTTACTGAGGACAGATGGGTTTGATCTGGGTTTTGTGGAGGAGATGAGCTTTGAGATGGGGAGTTCCCCATCCTCCCAGATTGTTCAGCAACTGAATAAAATCCTCCTTCCTTTCTCACCAGCCTCTGGCTCTAGAGTTTGCCATTCGGTGGCAGCAGGCAGCCATGATTTTTTTCCCTCTAATTAAACCTATCCTTGTTGGTTTCATTCTTTAATCACACATTCAATCATAAATTTGTTCAATAAAAACCATTCATTCAAGCAAGCATTTAGTGAGCTTAGTCAATGCTGTCTTCCCTTATATTTTTAGGGATGGACTGAACATTCAAATATATCTTGGTCCCTACCATTATGGAGATCACAGTCATCTAGGGAAGTCGAACAAACCAAGGATCAAGGTGTTTGCCATGATACAGATATACTCAGGTACAATGAGGTAAAATTCCCAGTCTATACAACTCAGTGTTAAGAAGAGCTTCCCTTAAAGAGGTAGGACTTGGGCATAATTTTGAGAAATTAGTGAAATTTAATCAGGTAACAGAGATGGGAGATAGAATCATTCCAGGCAGAGGAAACATGGGAAAATAAGACATTAAAAAAAATGCAATTCTTTTTTGGTTGAAACAATGGATACATGTTGGGTGTCTTATTTGGCTGCCTCAAAATCAGGTGTAAAGAAAAGAGTTCAGTGTATCCAAGAGGTGAGCCCAGGAAACACTGGGAGTGCAGTGGGGGAGTAAGCTGGAAAAGAAAGGAAGCCACAAAGGCTACTTAATCAAGTATGTTACCTCTGTGGGTACATGGAAATCTGCTGCACTGGGGAACTCTGGGAGTTCATGCAGGACTAGGTCTCAGAGTTATCTAGCCAGAGGCTAAAGAAGTCGGAGTATTTACTTATGCATCGACTTTTGATACTGTCCGGCGGAAAGCTAAAGAAAGACCTCAGGCAGTTGAAAGTCAGCCTCACTACAATGGGAAGGCACCAGGAGGAGGTGGGAGGTGGAGGGGTCAGCTGCAAAATTGGGTATACCTGGAAGGTGGAATCTGATTAAAAAAAAAAAAAAGGCAGGTAATGAGGAGGTTTCTGTGTTAGGTGAATAAACTTGAATTGTATCCTTAATGCTACAGGAGATTGGGAGTGTGTTTTTAAAAAGGGAAGAGAAATAGGTTTAGTTTTATAAGCCATTTGGAAGATGGATAATAAGGGGCTATACAAGGGACAGGTAACTCTGATTTAGAAATACTGAAATTCTCCCGACAAAAATCGGGTTGGCTTAGCGAAGGCAGTGGCAGGATGACATAGAAGAGTAGGTAGAGGAGAAAGAAATTGAGGTGAAGGAATTCTGAATTTATGCAGAAGGATAAAGAGAGGAGGGGTCACAGGTTATCACTGCTTTCTGCCTTGTAACACTAGGTAGAAGACAGTACCTTTCACCCAGACCGAGAATTCCACAAGGAGGAAAAGATGAGTATGTGATCAATGAGGCCAGATTGGGAAATTCTATGTGCACAGCAGACTGTATAAACCCAGGAATCAACAGATATTTTTGAACTATAGACATAGCTGTGAGCATTTTCAGAACATAAATGGTGGTTGAAACCATGTGTGAGACATGATCTGAAGAGGTTCTACGCTCCTGGAAGACAAAGAAGAAAAGGTCTAATGGGGAGCAAGGAGGACAAGCAATTATAGGCTGGAAGTATTGGCATAAAATACCACAGGAGATTTCAGTTTTAGAAGCCAGAGAAAACTCTACCGAGAGAGTCTTTTGATCACAAACATGAAGAATGAGTCGATATTTATTAGGTGGATAAATGGTGACTGGAGCATGACTTGTGCAAAGACAAAGAAGCAAATCACATAACTTGTGATAAGTTAATATAAAACCAGGCTAAAGTTTGCCTTTCCATTATCTCTGAAGACAGGTGCTCTCTGAAAATGAATGGGAACACCCTCAGTGCAGGAACAACCTTTTTATCCCCATAGCTAGCATGTATTAGGTGCTCAATAAACATTAGTTGAAGTGATAGGGTCTGTTCAAATAAATAACGTAATGAAACATAATACAGCAGAATACAATTTCAGAGAGACCAGCCACCTGTTTAACAGGAGGAAGAATTTGTAATCAGGAAATGTTATTCAAACCACTATGCAAATTGCAAGTCCCCATACCTGTTCCTTAAGGCAGGCCCTAAGGACATCCAGGAGGCAAAGGGACGTCTACCTGCTATTCTTAGTTAGCAGAAACAATAGTTCATCTAAATAAAAAAGCCATCTGATTCAGACTTTCTATTTACATAAACAGGCTCTTTCCTACTTAATCTTGAGTAGAGAAGTTCTATTATACTCATAAACATATCCTATCTAAACTAGCCCACCTACAGTTAGCCTTAATTTGTTGGCCCTGACCTCTAGTAACTTCATTATAATTTACCTAACACCGAACAGCAATGACTCAGAGTACTAGGTGTGTAATCAGTATTTGTTGGCCAGCTCTCAGGAAAAAGTTGACTTCTGAATAAAATCAGGGCTTTGCGTTCAGTATTCTCCAGTTATCTGCATTGTGGTGTATCTGTTATATTTGACTGCAGAGATATCTCCTCCATTCTTGTAACCCTACTGCAACTTTGCCTCTGTCACTGGATATAGTTCTTGAGAGTGCCCCTAACCTATATTCCCTCTTCTGGTCAAGATACAGTAAGTGGCCATGCTGACCAAAGCCTATGCTTTTGAAATTAATTTGAAATTTGAATAAAATGACACAGTAACTGCATACGGTGAGTTCTTCATACTCTATATGCTTGGAGCTACTCTAGTTCATATCTTTTCCTAACACTGCATCTTCAGGTTTACTTTTGATTGATGAGCTACCCTCATAGATTGCAATACATATTGTTCAAGCTTAACTCATTCAGAGTTTGATTCAGTTGTTTGTAATCAAAAAACTTAATTACACATAGCTCTAAAATTCAATGAGACTTAGCAAGAGAAAGAGAAGAGGAAGGGAAATGACACAAGCTGAATGGAGACATGTTAAAATATAAAACCAAGAGAGATTTTACCAAATTTATCCCCCCTGCCCTTTTTATTAACCGAAAGGTGAATTGTATTTTTAACCTGTTAAGTGTGAGCCTATGGTCAGTGGCTCTCAAACTTTGTGAGCATAGTAATCACTTGGGGTACTTGTTTAGATGCAGATGTCTAAGCCCTGTACCCAGAGGTTCCCTTTCTGCTGGTCTCTGTAGGGCCTGGAAGTCTGCATAATTTACAAGTTTCACAGATGATTCTCAGGTCGTGATTTGGAAAACTGCTTTAGGTTCTACAGTAAATGAAAAGTGGCTGCTAATCAGATCTGAGGGCACAGCAAAGCATGCCTGCTCCCTGCTCGCTTTCACTAAACAATCTCAAAACTTCTAGTCGAAATGATTATCTCACAATGGTGGTCTATAAGTGGAATGAAGGTATATTTATGTACATATAATAAAAGAACTAAGACATTCAATTTTCATCTTGTTGAACAAGGGCCGTTGAGATTACCAGAGGGAGAACTTAGCCTTAGAAAACTAAAACTACCATCTTTATAGTACAATTTTTGTAATTTAGATAAAAGCACCTTTCATATGAGTGTAATTTTATTTCCTGTTAATATTTTCTTTATACTTGTATTCACCTAACAGCGGTGGCTCGGAGTACTATCAAAATGCCATCTGCAGGAGAAGAAAACCCTGTGCCATAAAGGGCAATACAGTGGCAGGAGGAGGCATTGTCCTGTCAATCTAGCCTGGGAAAAGGGCTGGACCCTCCCAGAACCCACAGAAGTTTGGGCCAAGGAATTTAAACCGAGGTAAGGGAGAAATGTCCACTTCTCTTGAATCCACTCTTGGGCTGCATGAGTGAGCCCGACATTGCAGAACATTTTTGGTCCTGGAAACTGCTGGGCAAATGGTGGTGCTGGCCCCGCATGCAAACTCCAGGAAGGGGCCTAAAGCCGGACTGCAACCTGGAACGAGTTAGGTCAACTCGGTGATGGTGCCGTAGTAGACTGCGGCTCCCGAGGGACAGTATTTTTAAATGGGAAAAGGACCTCTGGTCACAACCTTGGACTAGTCTGGCAGAGGGTGGCTGGGTTCTCCTCTGGGTGTTCTGGAGGGGATGGGCTTCGAGGCAGTAGGCTGCCATCCTCCCAGATTGTGCAGCTTTTGAATAAAAGGCCTCTTTTCTTTTCTCACCAAACCTCTGCTTCTCGAATATGCCTATGGGTGGCAGTGGACCACTGAACCCTACTTCTGCTTGGTGACACTGCTAGACCAATTTTACAGGTAAGGTTATCTCTAGGGCAACATGTAGCACATTCCATGTATCTTTCACAAACTTATTTGGAAATTAAGTTTACTTTTTCAAAAGCCAAGATAACAGAAAAAAAGGATCCCATATGGTCCTACTTAAGTACTTTTACACAACAACAAAATTCCAAATACTTTTTTTTTAATGTGGTTAATGCTTTTACAGATTATCTTTACATAAAAGCTATAAAACAAACATGTTGCAGAAAACAAGAATGCCCTCACTGTGCTTGTAGGCAATTGCACCATTTGGCTTAAACTGTAGTTTTGCTTAACTATTTTTATAATATTGTATAATTTCTAATTCATAACAATTACTCAACTATAGCATTATTCCATGGATTTTATGTAAAACTTCCATCCTGGAAACACAAATAGTATCTTTCGATTTCTTTTAACTTTTAAATTCAAATCAACATGATTCAGTAATTGTTTATGAAGATGCTAGTTATTCCACCGGACACTGGGATGGATGCGAAAGATGTATGAAGTGAAAGATTTTGTAATATAGCTATAAAATACAACAGCAAAAGTACATTTTACAAACCGGAGGCTAACTGAGCCCCCATACAGAGCAACATGAGGTCACGGTTGTAGTCCATGGAGCCACACACACAGTACTCCGGAAAGCACATGTGACGGTACTAAAGTTAACAGATGACCTCTGTTCTCTGTCGTACTTTCTGCACATGACACTCACAAGGTTTACACTAGGGAAGGGGATGCGGTGAGAACTAGTGTCTGAGCACTGAGCTATTAGTTAGGAATTAGTCATGGACTTGGAGAAGAACTGCTCATTATTTATACCCAAGCTTACTAATCAAGAAATCAAAGAAATAATATGAAATAAACACAAAGCTTTCTATTAGAACTAATGGCTTAAATTTTTTTTAAACTGCCTTGCTGTGTGCCGCTGGTACATGTGACAATCACAACATGCCATGTGTGCTGTACCTTTTACCAAATATCCCCTCTCTGTAGCAGAGATTGGACTAGCTTAATGGGGAATTATGTTTTTGTTATTGTTGTTCAGTTACAGTGGTCCTGCCTTTCTCCCCACTGCTCTCCCCTAACCCCGATAGCCCTCCGCTTCCACAGTCAGTCCCCCCCATTGTCCGTGCATGTTAGTCTTCAGTTCCTGTTCTTTT
Organism: Mormoops blainvillei; assembly: GCA_004026545.1. NCBI lineage: Eukaryota > Metazoa > Chordata > Mammalia > Chiroptera > Mormoopidae > Mormoops > Mormoops blainvillei. Next base: position 178,033 of record PVJD01000204.1, on the reverse strand, counting down.
GCTTCCCCTTCCCATTCTTTCCCGCGTTATCCCCCTCCCCCCTCCTCTCTGGTCACTGTCAGTTTGTTCTTTATTTCCAAGTCTCTAGTTCTGTTTTGCTCATTTATTTGTTTTGCTTATTAGGTTCCACTTATAGGCGAGGTCATATGGTATTTGTCTTTCACTGCGTGGCTTATTTCACTCAGCATAATGCTCTCCAGTTCCATCCATGCTGTAGCAAAGGGTAGTAGCTCTTTCTTTCTTTCTGCTGTGTAGTATTCCATTGTGTAAATGTACCACAGTTTTTTGATCCACTCACATACTGATGGGCAACTTAGGCTGTTTCTAGCACTTGGCTATTGTAAATAACCCTGCTATGTGCATTAGGATGCATAGGTTCTTTTGAGTTGGTGATTCAGGATTCTTAGGGTATAATCCCAGCAGTGGGATCACTGGATCAAAAGGCAGCCCTCTCTTTAGTTTTTTGAGGAAATTCCATACTGTTTTCCATAGTGGCTATACCAGTCTGCATTCCCACCAAGTGTACTAGGGTTCCCTTTTCTCCACAACCTCACCAGCACTTGTTGTTTGTTGATTTATTAATGATGGCCATTCTGACTTGTGTGAAGTGGTATCTCATTGTTGCTTTTTTTGATTAGCACTGGGTATATGGATATGTTCTCATTTAAATTAACATAACTCAACTTTTGTTTATTAAATATCCATATGATGCTCAGTTCTATATTAGACACTAGAATGAATGCAGGTGATATGTAACAGGGTCCCTGTTTCTAGGAACTGGAGATCCTGTTGAAAGGTAGAGAGACCAGGACTGGATGTAATACTATGAGATGACAGGTGAAGCTTTGGAGATAATGGTGTTGATGGTGACAGTGACCGTTAACAAAGAGCTGTCTTGTGTACATTACACTTGTTTTTAATACTCAAGAGAATAACAGTAGAACTTTTCCTGGGAAAACCAGGACAATGTTCTGCAGTAGAAATGTACAATTTATACATTGATGGTTGTCTCTCTCTGAGGTAGGAGAAGGCCAGCCTACAAAAAGCAGATGTGGATCATAAAGGAAAGGAATTTCCTATCTGTTGGAATGTAAATCTGGAAGACTCTCCTATCAAAGAACAGTGATCTTTTGACTCTTTTTAGCCAGAAGCAACTTAAAAAATAATAATAATGCATGACTGGCCATTTCAAAATCTTGCCCAACCAGCATCAAACACAGCATTGTCAGTAATGAGTAATAAACTGAGAAATGAAGTTTGAAAGAGAAATGTAAAATGGGACTGAACTCCAGGAACGTGATTTTTCCCTCAGTTCAGAGCTAGGGCAGCCTTAAGCCCTTTCTGAACTTTGCTTTTTTTTTTTTTTTTAAATAAGAGCTGACCACAATAGTGTCACTTGTTTTCCTCTACTAAAAGTAAATGACGAACTAGAGGTAAAAAACCAGCTTGGTAGTACCACAAAAATGATAGAATTTTATAAATCAATTTTAGTCATGGTTGTGTAAGAGCCATCCTGTGTTGGCTTCGAAGTGAAATGTTGCAGTTTTCGCACAGGTTTTTCACAGTGGAGGAGGCAATCAGTAATGGAAAACAGCCCTCTTAGGAGCTCGTAGGTCAGCTTCAACAATTTCTTAAACAATAAAGTAGATAATGCTTTAGCAAGCAAAAAGCCTTTGGAAATTTACTATATAAAAAAGATGACAGACATTTAAAGACTAATTAGTAATCAAGGTAACAATACTATTTTTCTCAAAACAATCAGGAATTAGACCACATAGGAAGCGAGTTGTTCATAAGTTGATGAGGCAGGAGAACTGGCGAATATAGTAAGTCGTCTCAGTTTGTAGAGTGAAACGCTTCTCTTCTGTGCCATTTCCCATTTTAGGGTTCCTTCTATGTGCTGTGTAAATAATATAGGCCCCCAGACAGTAGAGCCTCTCTGTCAACACTTTACCAAGCAACTCAAGCCAAGTTTTGAGCACTCCTCCTGTTCCAAGCTCCATTCTAGCACCTGAGGGTGTGGTAGGATATATCCAACCTCTGTGCAGAGTTTGTGGGATTTCAGTGAAGATGCAGACTGAGGTGATAGCAATGCCTAAACGGTCAGGGGATTTGAAAGTCCCACTCAAGGACTGTAGCACCATACTTCCCTATTCTCTAGCCTCAAACTACAGCCACTGCACATACACACACATATATAGGAGCCTCCACTTCTAGTCAATCACAGTGCTTCACTTCCTCTTTATGCACCATACAAAGCCCAGTGTGCAGCTGGAGAATGCAACAAAAATGCTGCAGTGCTGGAATGAAGAGCTCTTACCCAGGTAGCTTCAGGAAAATCAAATTATCTCTGCCATACCTTATCAAGTTCCTATAGCAAAATAAAAAACATCAAGAATGATGGCAGTGTTTTAGTAAACATTTAAAATAACATATTAGCATACTACTATCAGATTTTTTCTTTTGGGGATATTTGTTTTTTTAATTTTTAATTTTTAATTTTTTATTGAATTTATTGAGGTGATATTGGTTAATAAAATTATATAGGATTCAAGTGTACGATTATATATCATCTGTATATTGTATTGTGTGTTTACAATCCAAAGTCAAGACCCTTTCTGTCACTATTTATCCTGCTTTACCCTCGTCTACCTTCCCTCTTTCCCTCTTATAACCACTAGACTGTTGGCTGTATCTCTGAGTCTGGTTTTTTTAATCCCTTTACCTTTTTCAGCCAGCCCCCCGTCCTCTCTCCCCTCTGAAAGCTATCAGTCTGCTTTCTATATTTATGAGTCTGTTTTTATGTTGTTTTATGTTGTTCTTTAAATTCCACATATAAGTGAAATACATATTTGTCTTTCTCTGATTGGCTTATTTCACTTAGCATTATATTATCCAGGTCCATCCATACTGTCACAAAAAGTAACATTTCCTTCTTTTCTATGGCTGAGTAGCATTACATTGTGTAAATGTACCACTCTTTTTTTATCTACTCATCTACCGATGGGCAGTTAGGCTGCTGCCCAATCTTGGCTATTGTAAATAGTACTGCAAAGAACATAGAGGTGAACATATATTCTTTCAAGTTAGTGTTATAGGTTTCTTTGAATTTATTTCAAGAAGTGGAATCACTGGGTCATAAGGCAGTTTCATTTTTAATTTTTTGAGGAAATTCCATTCTGGTTTCCACAGTAACTGCACCAGTCTGCATTTCCACCAACAGTGCACTAGGGTTCCCTTTTCTCCACATCCTCATCAGCACTTGCTGCTTGTTGATTTATTGATGAAGGCCATTCTAACAGGTTTGAGGTGATATCTCATTGTGGTTTTAATTTGCATTGCTCTAATGATTAGTGACACTGAATATCTTTTTCATATGTCTACTAGCCATCTGTATGTCCTCTTTTGAGAGAGGTCTATGCAGGTCCTTTGCTCATGTTTTGATTGGCTTGTTTGTTTTTGGGGTGTTGAATTTTGTAAGTGCTTTATAAATTTTGGATTATTAAGCTCTTATCAGATATAACATTGGCGAAAATGTTCTCCCATTTAATGGGTTGTCTTTTCATTTTGCTGATGGTTTCCTTTCCTGTGCAAAAACTTTTTAGTTAAATGTTGTCCCATTTGTTTTTTCTTTTGGTTCTCTTGCCCACAGAAATATATCAGAAGAAATATCACTACAAGAAATGTCAAAGATTATACTCTATATTTTCTTCTAGGATTTTTGTGGTTTGAGCCTAGCATTTAAGACTTCAATCTATTTTTATTTTATTATTGTGTATTGTGTAAGAAGGTGTTCTAGTTATTTTTTTTGCACATATCTGTCCAATTTTCCCAAAATCGTTTATCAAACAGACATTTATTCAATACCTCATTGTACGCTCTTGCTTCCTTTGTCAAATATTTATTGACCACAAAAGTGTGGGTTTATTTCTGGGCTCTCTATTCTGTTCCATTGATCTATATGTTTTTTTATATGCCAGTACCATGCTGTTTTGATTACTATGGGCTTATAGTATAGTTTGATATCAGGTATTGTTATCTTTCCAACTTTGTTCTTCTTTCTCAAGATTGCTGCGGCTATTCTGGGTCTTTTGTAATTTTATATAAAATTTTAGAATATTTGTTCTAGTTCTGTGAAATATGCCCCTGGTGTCTTGATAGGAATTGTGTTAAATTTATAGATTGTTTTGGATAGTATGCACATTTTAATGATGTGAATTCTTCCTATCCATGAACACAGTATATTCTTCCACTTATTTGTATCTTCTTCTAGTTCTTTCTTCAGTGCCTTAGAATTTTCCAAGTACAAGTATTTTACATCCTTGGTTAAATTTATTTTTAAGGCTTTTTTTTAATGCAATTGTAAATGGAACTGTTTTCTTAGTTTCCCCTTCTGATAGTTCATTTGGTATAAAATGTATAAAAGTGCAACTGATTTCTAGATATTTATTTGTATCCTGCTAATTTACTGAATTCATTTATCAGTTCTAGTAGTTTTTTGGAGGCTTCTTTAGGGTTCTGTATATACAGTATCATGTCATCTGCAAATAGTGACACTTACTTCTTCCTTTCCACTTTGGATGCCTTTTATTTCTTCTTCTTGTCTCATTGCTATGGTGAGTGCTTTCAGTACTATGTTGAATAAGAGTGTTTAAAGTGAACATCCCTACCTTATTCCCGATCTTTAGGAAAACACTTAGTTGTTGCCCGTTGAGTATAATGCTGGCAGTAGGTCTGTCATACATAGCCTTTATTACATTGAGGTATGTTCCCTCTATTCCCACTTTGCTGAGAGTTTTTATCATAAATGTATGCTACATTTTATCAGCTGCTTTTTCTGCATCTATTGACATGATCGCGTGATTTTTATCCTTTATTTTGTTTATGTGAGGTATCATGTTAAGTGATTTGTGGATATTGTACCAAACTTGCATCTCCCAAATAAATCCCACTTGATCATGGTGTATGATCTTTTTAATGTCATGCTGGATCCAGTTTGCTAATATTTTGTTGAGGATTTTAGCATCTATGTTCATCAGAGATTTTGACCTCTAAGTTTCTTTCTTTGTTGTGTCTTTACCTGATTTTGGGATTAGGATAATACTGGTCTCATAAAATGAGCTTGAGGAGTCTTTCTTCTTGAATTTTCTGGAATAGTTTGAAAAGGATAGGTTTTAGTTCTTCTTTGATTTGCTAAAATTCCCCTGTGAAGGCCTGTAGTCCAAGACTTTTATTTGTTGAGAGTTTTATTTTATTACTGCTTCAGTTTCATTGGTTGTAATTGGTCTATTCAGATTTTCTGATTCAGTTTCAGATGATTGTATGTTTCTAAGAATTTATCTATTGCCTTCACATTATCCAATGTGTTGACATAGAGTTTCTTATATTTTCTTACAATGCTTTGTATTTCTGTGGAGTCAGTTATTTCTTCTCTTTCATTTCTGATTTTGTTTATTTGAATATTCTCCCTTTTTTTCTTGGTGAGCCTAGTTAAAGGTTTGTCAACCTTGTTTATCTTTTCAACATTCCACCTCTTGGTTTAATTGATCTTTTGTATTTTTTTTTAGACTCTATTCTGTTTATTTCTGTTCTGATACTGAGATTTTATCATAAGCTGTGCTCATTTCTAAATTAAATTGATATGAAGAATGTCAGATCTGCAGAACATATAAAGGAACAAAGTCACTTTATGTACCCTAACAGTGCTTCCCAAACCCTGCCACATCATGCTCCACAGAAAATCACAATATTTGACTGGTTCTGTTCCCCAGTCAAGGCACAAGCCTGGGTTGCAGGCCAGGTCCCCAGTAGGGGGCGTGTGAGAGGCAGCCACACATTGATGTTTCACTCCCTCTCTTTCTCCCTCCCTTCCCCTCTGCCTAAAAATAAAATAAATAAAATCTTAAAAGAAAGAAAAAAGAAAATCACAATATTTGACAAGCTTGCTGGGGTCAAGGAACACTTTTAAAGATGTACCACCTGGGGACTCTGATGCTTCAGGACCCAAGGAAATCAATATCTCGGCAACCCGTAAACTCTCAACACATATCATTTGGGAAACTCGGATCTAGAAAGTTGACTGTGAAGTATTTCATGCTCATAAAAAACTGAGGTGCTTTTTCTAGCCCCTCCCCCTAACATTTTCAATGAGAATAGCATATGTGGTCAGAGGAGAAGCCATCGGAATGCGACTTTTTCACTGAAGTGATTGTGCCATCAAATCTTTTTGAGATGGACAGAAAAATTGAGAAATACTGAGCAAGAGTTTACTAGCTCAACCCTTTTTGTTTTGCAAATGAAGAAACAAGGCAGAGAAGTAACATGTTAGTGTTTTAGGGAAGGGTAGTTATGAAACCAGATAATGGCAAGATTTTCTCAGCTTTCAAGCACAGGCTCTTTGCCGCATACGAGTGACTCTCAAGTGGGCCCCCCAACTGGCAGCATCAGCACTGCCGGAGAACTTATTAGAAATGCTGCTTCTCAGGCACCATTCCAGAAAGTCCAGGGGCGGGCCCAGCAAGTAGCGTTTTAATACAGTCTCCAGGTGGTTCTGATACACAATAAAGCTCGAGAGCGACTGCACCCTGATGTGTCTCTGTCACGGAAAGCACAAGAAGCCAGTTTGGATCAAGAATGTACCTAAGCAATCAGAAGCCAAGCATCAAACTTGAAATTTGTGAGTGGAGTGAGGAGAGTTCACTATGACAGGAGAAAGAGATGTTTGGGCTAAATAGTAGGCGTAGGAGGTGATAGTAGAAGGGAGATCCCGACTTCAGGATCAAAGCGGGAGCTGCAGTTCTCTGGGGACAGCTAGGTCTGAATGGCTGAAGCGTCACCACCATCTTAACTCTTTCAATAAAAGTTTTTACTTTGCATATTTGAGAACTTAAAGGGAGTATTTCTGGTTTTATAGTAAAAACTGATAAAGGAAAACGATTTCGCTTTTCCAAATTGCTCTTTGTTGCTTCTTATGTTAAATATAATTATTTTGAAAATGACAAACCTTTCTAGATTTAGTTTATATAACATGTGGAAGATTAAAGGGAAGGGAAGAAAAAAATATTCTTGAAGAGAGGCAAGGTTCAGTTTGCCTGCTTTACATCATCACTGTTAAATTCCTTTGCCATAAAAAACACTCAAGTTTCTTTTCCATGTGACTCACTAGCAAATCGCTGCTCCTTAGATGTGGGTTCTAACACTGTGTGACTAAGGGATATCAAATATCTAAAATATGGGAAAAATGCACAGCTTATACTTTAGCCTAAGAATAATTCTATCATATACAAGTAGAACTTGTTTAGAATTCTACTAAACAACTAGAAAATCCTCTTTCATGACCGAAAAACTCATGTGAAGCTTAGCAATAATGGTAGCATTAACATACTTTTGTTATATCCTCCAGACATTTATGAACAATAAAAGCTACAACCAACACGGTCGCCATTAGTTAACTTGGTTCATACAAATATCGCATAAACTGCTCCTACAAGAGAGATATATTACATTTCACTCACTTTCTTTTATCACCTTTAATCCTTTCTAAAGAGGTGGACTCATATCTGAATAATACTGTTTCAAGAATTTATCAAATATTTACTCAATAAATATCAATTACCATAAGAAAATGCAACTGTCTCAGCCCCTGAAAACATAATATACAAGAAATTATCAGGGTCATATACTCAATTTGTCACCCAGAACTGAAGCCTTTCCAGTAGTAGAGGTAGTAGGCACAGGTAGAGTAAGAATTTTGTGAGCAGATGCTGTGAAAAAAAATGAAGACCTTGTAGTAGTTTATCATTATTTAAGAAGGTTTATTCCAGTCTTTGAGCCTTGCCTTTGCAAGGTATACTTTAGTTTTTGTGGTGCAGATATAATTAGAACCCAGTGTTTTAAGTTTCCAAAGTTACAGAAAAGAATACTACTTATTTACTAAGTCTTTAGGCCTAACACAATAACACAGTGCTCAAGTCTATAAAGAGCTTGCTGGGCAGAAAGCAGTAATACTTCAGATGCATACCCCGGTGATGCCAATGTGTTTTCAGAGTCTATTAAATGCACTAAAAAACCCCACATTCATAAAATTTTCCATGGCCCCAGTTGGTATAGCTTAGTGGATTGAGCATCGGTCTGTGAACCAAAGGGTCACCAGTTCAGTTCCCCAGTCAGGGTACATGCCTGCGTTGCGGGCCAGGTCCCCAGCAGGGAGTGCATGAGAGGCAGCCACACACCGATGTTTCTCTCCCTCTCTTTTTCCCTCCCTTCCCTTCTGTCTAAAAATAAAATAAATAAAATCTTTAAAAATAAATAAATAAATAAAATTTTCCATGAAAAGTAGAGTATAACCCTGGCTGGTGTGGTTCAGTTGGTTAGGCATCGTCCCAGGAACCAAAGGGCCATGTGTTCTATTCCCAGTCAGGGCACATGCCTGGGTTGCGTATTCAGTCCCCAGTCTGGGAACGTACCAGAGGCAAGTGATCGATGTTTCTCTCTTGCACTGATGTTTCTCACCTTCCCTTCCTTCCTCCTTCCCTTCCTCTCTCTCTAGAATCAATAAAAGGAAAAAAAAGTAGAGTATGTCATGAAGTGTATTTTGGAAGTAACTTGTATTGATTTAAAGGGAAAAAAGTACTACTATTATTTTCTGCTTTGAAGTGTAAAGTTAAGGAGAGATTGAGAAGAAGAGCTGTTTGCTTAATAAAATAATCACTTTGAGAACTCACTCACTCAGCTTTCAAGGACAAAATTAAAAGTTTAACTGTATGAACAGAAAATATTGAACATATCTAATTCTCTAAAACACCACAATGATCACTACACAACTTAATCTCTCTTTTCAATGAATAGACAATGTAAGAGGCCAGGTTTTTGGCATTCTGAGACAGTCACTCAATCACTGTCAATGTAAATTCATTCGTATCATAACTGAATTAATTGCAACCTTCCTACCAAAGCCCTAGAATGTAGTTATGTTGTTATGATCAGACAATGTTAAGGAAATTAAAATGCATTTTTAGCAATTTCTTTTCCATCATAACTTTGTTTTCAAGTCTCTAATGCAAATAGTTACATTCAAATACACCTTAAGGGAACAATCAGAGTATTTTCCTACGGGCAGCAAAATCCTTCGTCTATAATATTCCATTATTGCTCATTCTCATATCTGTCCTTCCTCTTTCTTAGTATTTCTGCAAGCACTCTGAAAAATGGTCAAATACCTAAGTAACAATTCTAAAAATTCTGGCATATGTTTTAGTGTCTCTAGGAAAAACGGAAAAGTAAAGGGAGACTATATTTGTGATGAACCTTCTATGTGTCAGACAGAGTTGCAGAACTTCTGCACCTGAGCCTTATTAATGCTGTAATCCTAAGAGTTTGTTGTTATTGAATCCATTTTGCAGGGGAGGAAATTAAGTACCAGAGAGAGTTAGCAACAGTCCTATAGATATAACTGGGCAAAAAGGCTATTTGAACCTGTTGTGTGTAACTTCAAAGCTCATGCACTTCATAAACAAAGTAAAATATTATCCCTGGAATTTTTACTAATGCTAATTATAATTATACCCTTAAATAAAAATGCCTTTATATAATGACTAATATTTTCAAAGCACTATCACATATAGCACCTCGTATCAAGGCACTAATAGAATAGTAGAATAGAGGGCTTGAGGGGGTTGTTGTGAGGATTAGGAATAATGTGTATAAAACATAATACTAAGTTAAAACAAGTGCTCAATTGCTGCCATTATTATTATTATTATTATTATTATTATTGATTCTCCCAGCAGACTTAAAAGGTAGGTGGCATAGCTAGTATCATTCTCTTTGAACACACTTTCTCTGTAAAAATCGATCCCTTTCACATTATCCTCCACAAACAAGAATTACTTTCAAATTCTTATTTACAAGGCCTTTAGCTACAGGAATTTCAAAATCCCGTATTCAACTTCAGTTCGCTTGCAGCGCACGCAGGCAGGGCATGGAAGGGAAAGCCGGCGTGAGACAGGCTCACAGTCTTTCCCGGGTGAGTCAGAATTAGAAAGTTTGCCTTCAGTCTCCAAAATGAGTCTCCTTTTCCACGGCACCTGAGCGATAAGGATGTTCTTTCTCATAAGCTGCATTATCTTCTTGCGGGGTAATGGAGCGCCCTTCTTTCGGCTTCTGGCTTCCCCGGGAGGCAGAGGTGCAGACCGCGCTTCCGACCATGCTCGTGCGCCGTGCTGAGAGCCGCTATCACAGTGCCGAGCCACCGAGCGATGGTTCCGGTTTGACTTCTGTAGCTACATTCCTGCTTTCCGGATAGTACGCAGTGAAGCACCAGAAAAGTGCTCAGTATCAGTGACTCACTCTGAGACAGGAAATCTCAACAGGTCCACCCTTCCTTCCTGCCCTCCGTGCCGGCAGAGTTGCAGAACCACAACCACAACCAGCCCTTGGCGGAGAAAGGCTGGAGCAGACACGGGGCCTCGAGCTCTTCAAACGGGTGAGAAAAGCATGCTCTCTTTATCCTAGGAAAGACTTTTTCCGCTGAGATGTCTCTCTTCACCTTTACCTGACATCTCTCCTGTTTATTCTGGCCTTTGTGTTGTTTTAAAAAGGAAAACAATGGGCTTGACACAATTCAACTGAGTGGTCCTCATTTATACTATGTTTTACAAGCTTGCAAGAAATGACATTAATCATCATTATCAATTAATGCTGCCACAATAGCAAAATGGCAGAATGTCTGTCTCCAGCAAAATGAAAACACATTCACAGTAGATTTTTGAACCCAGTGTAAAATTCCTTCAATAAAGTTTCGGTTTCTCATTGTAAGAGCAGCACATGATTACAATGATGACAAAGGCTAACAATTCATGCCAAGGACCGCTCTAAGCACTTTACACATTTTAAGGCATTTAAATTGTACAACTATCCTTTGTGTTAAACATTATTGTTGTTTCAGACAAGGAGTAAATGAAAGCCTCTTCTGTCTTCCAAAATTGTTTTTAAACCTTACAAATAATAAACAAATTAAGCTCAAACAAACAAAAAAAAATCTAAAATAAAACTGCCCCTTGAAGCAGTTTGTTGTGAATGAATGAATGACACAAAATGATGATATACATGTTTCCCATGTTTGGATTTCCCAAGCTCAGTAACATATTTCCAATTCATTCATTAAATGGTAAAAAAAAATTATACCTACAAAAAAGTCAAGGTTCTATAATGAGTTACTACAACAAAGCAAAGTTTTCAGTATCTTTTAAAAGCCACCTCCCTGTCTTTGTGCTGGCAACAATGTCAGAAGTGGCAGAAGTCTGCATTCCTGTGCGTCAATGAAGAAACCAGGTCTCAGGTTGAAAAACCATTTATTGGGGGGGGGGGGGGTGTATAGATATTTAAAACCTTTCAGTTCTCATCTCTTTCTGTTTTCCAGCTCTCTCCCAGCTCAACTCATACCTCGTGTTCTAGCCACACGAAAATACTTCTAATGCACTTGTCCACCGTTTTGTGTCTTTGAATAAGGTGCTGTTTTCTCTTTCTGAAAAGCATCCTTCCCCCATTCCACCCAACAAATCCTCCGGCATTCAGGATTCTATCCATCTTTGAACACGTATCATGAAGCAGACATGGGGTGCAAAGAGAGACACATAGTTAAGAAAGAAAAATGAAAGAAAGGTGAAGGAGAGAGGGAAGAAAGAAAAGTAAGGGAGCAAGAGAAGGGAGGATGGAAGGAAGGAAGGAAGGAAGGAAGGAAGGAAGGAAGGAAGGAAGGAAGGAAGGAAGGAAGGAAAGGAGGGAGGCAGGAAGGGAGGGAGGAAAGAGACGGGGGGGAGGAGAGGGGAGGGAAGGAAGGAGCAAAAGAAAGAAAATGGACAGGCATTACAATCGTGTCATGATTAGAGTAGTTGGGCCATATGACAGTGGGTGAGTAGACGATTACTTACATCAGGTGTCAGGCACCCAGCTACCAGAGAAGAGCTCTGAATGACAAGAAGGAGCCAGTCATGCAGAGATAGGCATCACTAGTTCAAAGGTGCTAAGCTGGAGAGCAAGCTCTATTCCCAAAGCACTGAAAGGAGCCAGTGTGACGGAGGTGCGATCAGAGAGAAAGGCAGCTGCCAGCCCCCGCTGACTTTGTAAGACCAGTAGAAGCTTAAACGGGAATTTTAAAGTGGAGAATTGATATAATCTAATATATTTTAATAAATTCCTTTGACTGTTGGGTGCACATTGGATTTTAGGGGGTCAAGTGCCAAAGCAGAAAGACAAGGGAGCATTCCTACAAGGGAGCCGAGGCAATTCTTCCTGTGCTCACACAACTTTTTGTAAATAATATTAACCTTAACGAGGTCTCTAAAAACTGATTTGCGGTTTTTCTCTTCCACTTAGACAATAAGAGCCTTGAAAGCATGGATGAGCCATCATTACATAATTATCAATCCCTGTATGAATAAATTAATGAAAGAATGAATAAATAAAACAAGGTCCCTGCCCTCAGAAAGCTCAGTCCCTGAAGGCCACAGACATCCACGCAAATAACCAGACGGCAAAGTAGATTGTTTACACTGTGGAAGAGACAGAAAGCACTACGTCTGAGGGCAGGGGAGGAAGAAAACATGTTGTCCCACTGAGGGTGTCATACTGAATCAGAACACTAGGGCCTGGTGTTCTTTGACAGAGAGGGAGTTAAAACAAAGTGGCAGGAGTTTGACAGAGAACAAATCACGTCAGCCTCCCCTTCTGCTGTTTTAGTTTCACAGAATGGCTGTGTTTAGACTTAGAGTTTTGGGTCAAGATGAAACTAAATGGCCAAGGTTCAAAGGACAGAGGAATAAACGCAACCTTTCAAGGGGAGGCATGGCAAAAATCCCATTGAAATGGAACGTGCGTACGGAGGCGTAAGTAGTTTGTGACCATTTTATGATCCACTGCACTATCGTTCTGGAGAAACCACATATATTTAATTCAAACTAAGGTGATGAGGACCCCTAAGACTGTGGTTTGCTTCTTGGCAAATATCTCACCTAAAGGGAATCAACCCCCAGAGTCAGAACTGCAGGCCCAGGGGCGGATGAGCAGCTGTTCTGCAGAGGGCGCCCGCGCAGCCCTTGCCGTCCGATCTAGAGGCGGCCGCCAGCCTGAGCACAGACTCCACCCTGCTCCCCGCTTCCCTGGACGGAGCTGCATCACAGAGTGCTTCAGCGGCCTGATTTGACTCTACTCAATACTTAGTATGTAACTGCTCAATAAATATTGATTGGAATAATTAATTCATGTGTGTGGGGGTGTGCCTGTGAGTGTATTCAGAGAGAAGGAGGGACAGTGACCGCGCACAAACAGCAGTTCCATTCCAAGTGCTCCCCGAAGTGTCAAGAGACACTCAATCTGAGAAGGGAGCATGGCAGGGTTTGGGGAAATTCATCGGCGTCATTAGGTTCCGAATCAGCCAGAAGCTGTTCCCGCTGAGGCAGTAGAAGGTAGTTAAAGCGACGGGAAGGAGCTACCACAACATTCTCACCTCTAGAGGGAAGCCTCTGGCTCTTCCTTGTCTGCCATTGTGGTGCCGATAGCTTCACAGCAGAAGCAACTGCCCTGACCCAGCTTTGTTTGTGTATTTAGCATTTAGGAGGCATGGATAGATTTCAGTTAGGTTGCAGACAGGACGCATGCCTTTGCTTCCCAGCCTTCGCACCTCGTATTTCTCTAAAATACCTGTTTAAAAATATATATGAAAGGAAAAATTTCATAATAAATCCCAATATCAGGAAATGAAAGATTTCAATATATTTCTCTAAGACGTGTGGACAATGGGATCATAGTCCATCTGGATTCAAATATCAGCTCCACTCATCATACGCTGTATACTTTGAGCGAGTCCTCTTTATAAAATATAGATAACTATAAGATCTATTTCATAGGGTTGTGTGAATTGGCCAAGTGTATGAAGTACCTAGAATACTTCCCAAACACAACTCAATGTAAGTAATATTTCACAGTTATAAACAGAAGCCAAAAAATTTACACCTAAGAAATTGCACAGAAGAAAACTGGAAATTCAAAGGTTAGAACTGGCAAGAATTCCAGGGGAAAGTGAAGCAGAAAGTCAAGGGTATTAGTTTAATGCCTATAGAAAAACTGTGCAAGGTCATCTTCACCCCATTCTTTAATCCTTCAACGACATGCATGGGTAATATGTATCCTAATTCAACTGAAACCAAAGATGTTTTCTGTAAAGAAGTTGAATGGCCTTCCTGGGGAGAACTGCGGTTTCTGCAGGCGTACCAGCTGCATAATGGGCAGTCTCCATTTTTACTGACTAAATTAAAGAATTACCTAAGGGGATAACCAAACGATACACGAGAAAAAAAACAAGGATCCATACCTAGACACCTTTTCTGAAATTTTACTCGGTCAAAAGATAAACACCTGAAAACTTTCTGGAAACAAAAATAGGTTATCTATAAGGAAATGAGAATCAGACCAGTGTCCATTTCCTCCCCAGCAAAATGAGTTGCCAGAAGGTAATGGAAAATGCTTTAAAAGTTCACAGGAGAAATTCTTTTGACCTTAGAATTGTATATGTATTTAAATTGTTTTTTTGAATATCTAAAAGACATTTTTAGACATGCAATAGCTTAGAAAATTTTATCCCTCATGCATACTTTGGGGAAAAAAATATTAGGGGATGTATATTAGAGCAAAAAAAAAAGGAATCCTAGAAAAATAAAGTCATGACAGTCAAGAAAAAAGTGAACTCGACTTAGAAATCTACAAAAAATAATTGTTAGATGAAAGCTGTTCTGCGAGCTTAGAAAATCAACAGTCCAAATAGTAACAGGCAATAGAAGGCTGTCAAGAGCTACTGCTCAAGGAGGAATGTTCCTGTAGGAAACATTCTTATTAATAAACTAAATGATCTTTGACAGGATGAAAGGATATTAAAGTTCAGCCCACAAGAAAAAGAAAATTAATTAGAAATTTTAAATAGCTAATATATATATAAAGAAAATATGGTCTAAATATAAAACAAACTATAATATTTTGTGATATTTAGTGAATTAGAAAAGAAAAATCAATCTGACCGTGACATTTGAAATATTCTTCAATTAGTGTAAGTTTATTAACATCAGGTTATAGCTCTTTCTTTATGGGTCTAATCATGCTACTTTGTGCCTTAAGTAATAATATTCACATTATTACCATAGTAAAAAAGATCTTTACTTAATTTTTTGACACGATCTATTGGCAAAGTGTCGAATAACCAGCCATTTAGAAAAAGCCAAGTAATAGAAACACTGACAATATAAACGCATGAGACATGTGAATGGGGCAGAGAGGAGGAGAACACATAGGACTTTAGCTTTCTCATTTTATCTGATTGTGAATCCCAATTTCTAAAGATGACAGATCAAAAAAAATAATATTATTTACAGATATAAAGACCATCTCTCAGAGCCTGTTTGGTTTCCTGAAAAATTGGATTGATGATGTACAGCTCATATATCTAGCACAGTTTGACCGTGGATATTTTTTTAAAAAATTAAACGTATGGAAGCTATTAGGGAAATAAAAGTGTCTCTATCATCAAAGTGTGTAGCTCTTGTGGAAGTTTGATGATTGGCTTGTGCACCCTGACTGTAAATCATCAACCATGTTGAATATAGCCAGCTCCTTTCATCAGCTTTCTGCTCTATGCACTTCTCATATGTGCCATCCCAGGTAGAACTACAGGCCTTTAAAGTTGAAAGGGCTTTCAAATACCCTTGAGTTCACCTTCATCATTTCAGAGGTGAGTAAACTAAGGCTGCATAAAGTTATCTGACTTGATAAAGTCAAACAGCTCTTAAATGAGAGAATTGGTTAAAAACTAAGTGTCCTGAGTCCTAAGGCAATGTTTTTCTGTGACATAGATAGTTGAATGGCCAAATCGTAATATTTATTATTATAATTATAATTACATGATAAACTCAGATAATAAATTGAATTGACACAACTTCAGGAGAAATGTTAGAACCCTCTAATTTCATGTGATCAGCAATGTTTATTGGTATAAATAAATATGCAATCCTAACTTGTAAAGGCTAATTCTCTAACTTATACATAGTTGTTATGACTTTATTACATACAATCCATTGAATTGTTTTATATGCAAATGTAGTCTTATCCAGTAGATTTAAAAATTCCATTAGGGAGTACAATGTCTCTTAGTTCAATGTCTCTTAGTTCAGGGTAATGGAGCTTTAGTAAGTATTGTATAAAAATGAGTTGGCTTATTGTTTTCCTTCTGTGTTTTTCCTTTTAAGTTTGTGTTTGAAGTCATTTCAAACTTACAGAAAAGTTGCAAAAACAACAAAGAACACTTGATTACTCTACCAAGATTTGCCTAATTTTAACATTTTCTTGATCTGTCTGCTCTCTATCATCTGTCATGCATCTATATTATATAATACACATTTTAAAAATATATATATTCTTTCTGACCCATATGAGAGTAGCTTGTACACATTATGCCCCTTTGTTTCTTAACAATTGCATTTGTATTTCCTCAGAACAAGATATTTCTTTACCTAATCACAGTACAATGATCAAATTCAGAACACTTAACATTAATATCGTACTTTAAAGTCCACATTTCAATTTTATCAATTGCTCCAGTAATACTCTTTATTTATTTATTATTTTCATTGATGAATCATTTACTTGAGCAAAGCAAAAATGTCTCCACATTGTTTCCATTTATACAAAAAGTAGAACCTTTCATATATAATATCCTTTATAGATTTTTTTCTGATTCAGGATATTGTCTAGAATGACATACTGCCTTTAGGTGTCATGTCTCTTCAGTCTCATTTAATTTGCAACTTTTTCCTTTGTCTTTAATGCCGTTGGCATATCTGATGACTATAGGTCAGTTATTGCATTGAATATACTGATTAAGTTTTCGGTTTCTCTGTTGTTTCCTTGTGATTAACTTCAGATTACCCAGTTTTGGTTGGATTCCTACAGGAGTGACGTTGTGTCTTTCTTGTGGTTTCACATTTAGAGTCACTAGGTATAACTTAACATCTTATTGGTGATGGGAATGCAATCCACTTGGCTAAGACGTCATCCCATTTCTCCACTATACACTATTTTTCCTTTTATAAAGAAATAATTTGTGGAGAGATGTTTTGAGACTATGCAAATATCTCGTTCCTCAATCAAACTTCCCTCCCTCAGATTTAGTCTTAGTTATGCTAGTTTGAATTAATTTTACTGGTATGGTTCCAAGATGGTAATTTTCTAACTCCAGTGTTTCTGTCTATTGACCTTCTCTATCCATAGGCAATACAGAACAGCTTTCTTTTCTTTCTTATTTATTGTTAGTTTGGACTTATGAATTCTAACTTATTCCTTATTCAATTATATCCCATTAATGTATGTTTTTCTGGGTTTCTCTCACTCTTTCTCACACCTAAATCATCCTAAATTTGGCCTGTGGAAACGCATTCAAGCTGGCTTCTGTAGGCATTTGACATGTTCTCATCATGTTTTGAGCACTTCATTATTTCTGGCATTAAAAAAAAAAATCTCAGGCTCATAATGTACTTACCCAGGGATCAGCCATCTCAAGATGGTCTCATTCCTTTCAGTAGGGAATGCTATTTAACTTGACAGATTTTTGAAGTTGACTCCATGGAGGTCAATCAGGTCCTTCTAAAATATATCTCCTGTTTTGAGTAGGAAGCAGATCAGAACTGAAAAGGCATTAAGTCTCATCCGGAATATAAATACTCTAAGCTTGATTTTTTGGTGTGTTTTTTTTTTCCCCAAGATTAGGCAGGAGTTGTGAGGAATGAATCCATAGCAACAAAATGTACTGAAGTATGTATAAAATGAGCATTTTAATTAACACATAAAATTAGTCTGCAAAACAAATTGATTAAATTAAAAACCTAGTATTTTCAGTGGGTTGGAAATCATTATGATTCCACTGAATAGTGCAAATGAAGATGAAATTTGTATCTTGAAGTTCTTCAAGAAAGTTAAAATGGTTCTGCTTGAAAATATTATATAAACACAAACTCCAGATATGATTTTAAATTATGAAACATGAAATGCCCTTAGTGCCTGGCATACTATAAGGTGCCAACATTTTTAGTAAATTAATTTTTTTATTTTTGTTAAATTAACAAGGTTTGAAAATTCAAATAAAAATATGTGTGTGAAATATATAAAATGGTATATGTGTATGTAATAGAATGTCATATATGCTCTCCTTACCTGAATAATATGTGTCCAATTTTCCATTTAAACCCCAACTTTTTTTTAAAATGGTTATTTTTAAGAGCCAACCGAGAAAGCAAAAAATACAGATGAAAGAGCAGCCTGTCAAACATGGTATTACAAAGGCAGGCCGGAGTTCACGTCGCCTTCGCCAGAGAAAAGCAGACCAACCTGAACCGGGGCATCTCCGCAGTGGCCCTTCGTTACGCAACCAGCTTGTGGCAAGACCTCTTCTCCCACCACGAGGCAATTAAATATCTAAGAATGGACAATCCTGCGAGTGCTTTGCAAGTGTTAAATCAGCACCAGAGCATGTTGTAACTCACCATATGTCGTAATTAGATGTAGGAACTCACACTTCTGTGTGGCCATAAACCCTCTGCTAGGGGAGGGAGGCTGCACATCTGTAATTGCAGCCAACCTGAGATCAGGTGGTGATATGGGAGACCGACCTGGCTTCGCACACTCACAAACACGTCTTCATACAATCCCTTGGTTTATTTCAGATTCCCCAGGCTTCTCAGCTGCCACATTCGGAACAGCCAGAAAGAAATTTAGATCAAAAGAGACCGCAGGGCAACACAGGAGTCCAGGCGCATGACTGGACTCGAGTTCCCAGGTCCTGCTGTTTTCTTTCAAGTAATGAAATAAGTGAACATAAAAGAGAAGGCCAGGTGAAAAATCAGAAAGGAGGCTGGGCAAGAAGCAGCAATAAGACACCAGCGAGGAAGGATCAAGGTTAGCTGTGCCAGGCCGGCTGAGTCTTGCTCATATACAGGGAGGCTTCCTCCTCTGGGTGAAACTACAGAGTTTAAAAAAGAAGTCGAAGAAGAAGAGATCCAAGTGCTTAAGGAGACTGCGGCATACAAAAGTGAAAATATTTCAGGATCCTGTTGTAACTGATGGAAAAGCCCTCTGACAAATGGTCTCAGCTGGAGGAGCTATTTATTAACTGGACTCACAAGAGCGGCACCTTTCAGCGGGCACTCAACAGGAAATGCAGCCCTGCAGGAGGACTCGGCTCTGCAGGGAGCTGTAGCTTGTGAGAATTACTTGATTTACCCGCCCAAAAAGAGTGGTAACGCTGGGAACACAGTGGAGAAAGTCTAATTACATTCTAATAGAGCAGGGAGGAGTTAACCCAGAGGCAAGCAGGGCCAGACGCTGAGTGGGCTGTCTCTCGTCCAGGCATGGTGCTGCAAAGGAGGGAGACCTCGCCACCCTGGCTCTCTGCCATCCACATTCCTCAGAGGAGAATCAGCAGACCTGAGGGGAAGCTGGGGGTGACTCAAGATGACATGAGGCCCTGCACTGTAGCCCTGCAAGTGTGTCTGTCTTTCCACAACCCAGCGCGTGTAGAGTTCCAAGGGACCTGAGGACTCCCTGTGGCGTGGAAGGAAGTGAAGAGAGAGATCAGTTTGACCACCAGGGCATGACCTGGTGACTAAGCTTGAGAGTCTTCCACTTATTGTTTGACTTAAGCTCCCGAGGAAAAAAGAGGACAAGTTGGCATTGTCCCCGCACTGAGACCATGTAACTTGTCTCAGTGTCCCGCCTCTGATTACATTTATGGTGGATCCTCGTGGAAGCTGTCTAAGGTCACTATTTCTTATACACCCTAATGCATTTACAGAACAAAGAGCTATGTCCCCCACACACCCGCCTAACTCTTCTCTCATTATCTCCCATCCTTAACTCCTTTACAGCCTTGGCCTTATTTTAAAAAGAAGAGAGAGAGACCAGTAAACAAATGATGGAAAGGGCTCCTTTTATCAAACAGCTTACAGAATATGACAGGATGAAGGCTGTTTCAGTCCATTTCCTGTATTTTGAAAGCTACAACATAATTACAACTGCTGTTTATAATGGAGGTCTGCACAACGGCAATTCTACATCCTGAAGGACTAAAGTATACTCATTATAGATGTATTGCTGTTCATTTTATTACATTTAAATTCTTGACAGTCCATGTGTAACACATTCGGCAGTAGGGATAATCACGTAGAAAACCCCATTCTTCAAGAAAGCTTCCGGAATCAATTATAGACAGGAACAGGGGAGAACAATGATGGTCTGGGGTTCCTTTGGGAGCATTGTTTTCACAAACAGGATGCCTGCACAGCAACTCTTCAGGACTTTTGTTTGTGTAGATGAACCGAAAAGCAAGGCTGGAATTTTCATTCTGTATTTTTATATCTAACTGTAAAAGAAAACTAATGAAGGATCATTTTTAAAAATGCCATTACAAGGGTCAATACTGATTATGCTGCTCAACCTCAGTCCTTTGCACCATCATTTGTTTCCGCATATGTACCCATGAGATAGGGACAGGTTGAGGAGTGAATTGTGGCATTTGAAAATAGATGAGTAAACGGAGGAGTCACTGAATACTCTTTTAAAGGGAAGGGAAGGGAAGAGAAGGGTAAAGTTGCCTAGTCTGACTGCCTGGTTTGGATGATAAGTGAAAACTGGACTTAATTATAAAGGTAATAAGTATCGGCATCAGAAAGCAATGAAAATTTTATGTGCAGCTCAGTGCACAGAGTTCTGACTTGTTGTTCTTTATATAGGATGGGCTGTCAGCTGCATGAAAAGTTTTAGACACCCCCAAGCAAATTTTAAATCACAAAACTGGTGCAATGATGGCAAATTTGGCTTTTACCTCTTCTCTGAATCTTGCATATGTATTTTAATGCCAAAAAGCACTTAAAATATTCTGAAAGTCAGTATATGAAGAAGTGGAAGTTTTTGGCTGATTCAACCAAGCTGATCTAAACCACTGCAGACACAAATTTAGAGTTTCAGGGATGAATATTTAATTGTTGTTTAGACATCCAAAGCAAACCTTCCCTTCCCATAATTTACTGTTGTTAGAAAAACTGTATATGATATTTAAAATTTGACAGTAGAATTTAAAGAATGGTTACATATACTCTTATTGCCCTGGGAAGTCTTCATAAAGTTTCAAAGAGGTCTTCTCAGATTCAACCTGTTATTGGCCACAGAGCTCCCCAGAGCAAAGTTTTCACACATCCCTGGGACAGTTGATATATCTCCATCACCTTTGAAGTTAGATGCCTGAAGTCATAACCAGATGGACCATCATGGCTGACTTCACATTTGCAAGCTGGTGAAAGGTGGAGTTGACACCACTTGGGTAAATGACAGTTTTGTGCTAAAAGCTGGGAGTCCAACCAGTGAAATTTACTGTCCCTCTCCATTATTTTCTATCTCCTTTCTATGGAGGTGGAAATCTAGACTTCAGTATAAGCTTAGAAATAATTAAAAATTGAATCCAGTTCTCCATATAAATAGGATCAAAGTATTAAGGCAACTTAGTAATTCATTCAAAAAATAGGTCATAAACTTATAAATAAGATACTATTGCCTTGGCTGGGTAGCTCAGTTGGTTAGAGTGTCATCTCTACATGACAAGGTTGCAGGTATGATCCCTGGTCAGGGCACACATAAGAATCAACCAATGAATGCATAAATAAGTGGAACAACAAATCAATGTTTCTCCCTCCTCCTCCTCCTCCTCCTTCTCCTCTGTCTGTCTGTCTGTCTCCCTCATAGATAAAATAAAAAAATTTAAAAAGACACTGTTAAATATTACTATTTATAAGCAAACATTCAATCCTTTAAAAACTTAAAATTCTTAGGAACTATACACCGCTTAAAATTGCCCGAAATTTCATTCTGAATTTTCTATTAAACTTTATTTAGCCTCATTAATACTAAAACCTGATTTTCAAAGTATGAATTTAGTGTAGTCAGCTCTCAAATATTTGTTCTGGAAGTAGTCGGGTAGGAATATGACATTAACTTTTAAGTTTTGTTTTTGTTAAAAATATGTGTGAAAGGAGCTAAAACTCTCAGAACTGTGACTGCGGATTATTTTTAAATTCTTGTTCTCACATGAAGTTTCTAGTGGCTATACAATATTTATAATTTTTTTGCAATCAGATAAAATATGTTAACTATAAAAATAACTCATGCTGGGTCAAACACTGAAGTTTCTGCCTGCTCACCAGCACACGCAAAGACTCCCAACCATGAACGGCAGAGATGAAATACACCAATTGTTCAACTAATACTTACTAAGAGTAGGCTATATGTCAATTGCTATGTTAAGTCCTGGGAAGTTATGGGGCTTCCTTAACCTCCTGAGCCCATCTATTCTTTCTAAAATACTCTGTCCACAGCTTTTCTCCATCAGAAGAACAGCGTGGATAAGTGTTACCTGGAACCAAACTTCAAATCTACTAAACCAATATCAAAATGTATAACAAGACCTCAAAAGGAACCTTCCCCTGAATTAAAACTAGGGCAAAACAAAGTGAAATTTATCTAAAAGTAGTACATATTCATACTTACTCATTTTTTTTGTTTTGTTTTGTTTTCTTAGGAAGAACTAAAGAAAGGAAAATTGTTATTAAGTTTCAACTTTCCGCCAGCCATTAGGCATTGTAATTTACAAGCTAAATATAATTGAATTCTCACAATAACTGTGTAATATATTTCATTTCTTTTTTCTTTTAAAAAATGTTTAAATTTGTCAATTAGAGTTGACATGCGATATTATTTTATATCAGTTTCAGATGTACGGCATAGTGTTTAGACATTTATATAATTTACCAAATGATCCCCAATAGTTTAGTGCCCACCTGGCACTATACATAGTTATTACAATGTCATTGACTACATTATTTCTTATTTTTCAAATAAAGAAACTGGTCGCAGGGAATTTAGGAAACTTGCCCATGTTACCCAGCTGATGGAAGCAGACCTGGGATTATAATCTACTTGTCTAACTTCAAAGACAATGACTCTATCAATTTCTAACAACTGCTAAATCAGGCAGTGAGGGGGCATGAGCTGAAGTACCAAATACTAGATAAGTACAATTGAAAATCTATTAAGTAAAAATGGCTTGTTTAAAACTGTTTTTTCCTCAATCACATATTTTACCAAGGGCACCCAAAGAAATAGAAAAAAAAGTAATTAGCATTGGTAGTTAGATGAGCTTTTTAATATTCATTCTAAAAAGCAGCTGTTATAGTAAAAAAATGTTCGAAGGAACATTGGACTCTCATAGTCATTAAAATTTTCCAAATAAAGGAAGAGAGAGAGAGAAAACAAGAGAGAAAGAGAGAGGGAGAGGCTCAATCATCTGTGTGATTCTTCAACACAGTTAAGAACCATGCTGGGGGAAATTTTTTAATCCTTTTGTAAAATTCTACTACTAGGTCCCATTGTGTCAATTAAAAAATCACTAGAATTAAATTTCAATATTAGCTTTTTGAAAGACACAGTCTTTGACAAATGTCTAAGTTATGTCATATTTAAGCGGAACATTTGGCCAAAATTTAACTTGTTCCTAGCATCTTCTCCAAAGTTCACTGACTGGTGTCCCAGAAAAAATCTCCAGCTACCGCTAATAGCTCTTTAAACACCCTGTGATATCTCCATAGGCGGACTCTTTAACTCTTTCAAAGAAGAGAAGTTCTACCCTCTGGGCTTCATAAGAAGTCAGGTAGTGTTACACACCCAAGCAAAAATGCCTTCATTTACTAGCTATGTATTTGTAGGCAGACACTCAACTTCCCTTGACTCAGTTTCCTCACTTGTAAAATAGAACCACCAACATCCAGGTCAAGTGCAGAAGAATAGTGGTATGGAGAAATGCTCAGGAAGTGTTCGCTCTTATTTTAAGAATAAACTAAGAAAAACACAGCTTGCAAGAATGAACCCTGATTAGAATCATAGAAATGTAGGGATCATCTATAAAAATGATGTTTATTACTGGGACATTTACAAGGGCAGAATGTGTGGCAGGGCCTAATGATTTGACAGATCTGAAGATCTAGAAATGAACGTATGATGAGGTGGTTGCCTGTATCTAATCAATAGTTGCAAAAGCATTTTAAAAATTCTAAGTGTGAATAGTGTCTTCATTCTTAGGTAAATTAATACCAGCATCATTTTTGTACCCTTTAGTCTCCGGAACACTTTTATATATAATGAATTATAAGTGAACTTCATAAGTTAAAATTAAAAGCCAAATTACTATGAACCTCAATTGTTAAAAATATCAAGCTATACATTTTTTGTGTGTATTTTTTCTGTAACAGATACATTTTATCAGTTATTTTCAGCCTATATAAAAATTAATACAGATTCATTATCTCAAAATATTACACATTGTCATAATTATAAAGATTTTCTACCTTGCTGTGTCTCCACTGTTTGTCCTGCCAAATGACCTCAATTTGTCAACACTAAAAACATTAAAAACAAAAAACTCTTTCTAGGCAGTTTTCTTGTAAATATAGCACATTAAAATGCACCTTATATAGGAATGTGGCATGCTGCAATTAGAGATCACATTAATTTTAATAGATGAAAACAAAAAGAAGCAAATATAAAACTTATATACAAAATGTTTGCATATAACCAAATGCTTCCATATTATTACAGATAAAATTTGATGAAAACTTGACCCTATCACATTTAGATTGTAATATATCAGTGCAGCTTTCAGAAATGAACATAAACACTCTCTACTGTTTTCCTCTTGTACTGTAGAAATGATCACCTGTTTCGGGGGAGAAACTGTTATATTGCTTTCTCATTCTCCCTTCAAATGGGAATATTTAGAGCCTGAGTGTTGTGTTCTATGACCTTAAATAGCCTATTGATATTTTGTTAACATTATTAAAACAGCTTCAGTTATGGATGACTGCTGTCTTGGTTTGCAAACTTTAAAACTGTGGTGGTTAAATTTATGGTTTATCTTTGTAATAAACCACGAACAGATTAAAAAGAAACATTCCTGGGAGCTGCTGAACATCACCCCATTCCTAAAATTCATCAGAGACATGACTTGCGGGAGCTCGGTATGCTCAGAGCGACTGTCACCTAGAATACTGTATGTGCAGCAGGACGGTCTCCATTTCCAACTTCACAAATGAGCATCTGAGCCGAACCCTGGCCTAACGATGTCGAGAAAAGCAAAATTCTTAAACTTAAAATCCCTTATTTTTCTCTTCATAAATATTCTGTAGGACTCTGTTTACATAGATGTATTTTTTATAGAATGTGGTACGTATTGCTGTATCAACATCCTAAGCATTGTATTAAAACAATGTGAGAACATTAAGATGAATGCAGTTAAAAGTCAGGCATCATATTAAACCTGCGCTGTGCATATGTGCTTTGCATGCCCAGCCTCTCTCTCGAGTGCCACTCCCCTTCGGTTCTGAATCCACGTCTTGGATCCAGGACAGGCATGTGAAACATTCCAAATCCTTGTAGCAGCAACCACATTGATTAATTCAGGTTGAGCCAATCAGAATGAAGCCCAATCACAGGCTAGTTATGAAAGCACCTGAAGTAACAGGATGTATCACCTGCCCAAGAATAAATATAACCATGAAGCAAGCAATGCTGACCACGAGAGAAAGAGAAATTTAATTCCGTGCCGTTATTTGAGGCCCTGGGTCCATCGCTGCCTAAATGCAAATACCCTCCTAATTTTTTAGTCACAAGGTAAAATAATTCTTTTTGTTTGTTTGTTCGTCTGTTTTAAGAGGCTTTGAGTTGATTTCTACCGCTTGCAAGGGAAACCACTCTTATTAATATAATCCATTACTGTAGCAATTCAAAGAAAAAACTCCTTACACTCAACATGGGTGAGATTGTGATAAATCTGATATCTGAAATACTCCAGGGGATTGTAAATCATTTTAATGTTTTTTTTAATTGATTTAAGGGACAGAGAGGGGGAGAGTGAGAGGGAGAGAGAGGGAGAGAGGAAGAGAGAGAGGAACATCAATTTGTTGTTCCATTTACTGATTCATTAATTGGTTGATTCTTATATGTGCCCTGAATGGGGATCAAACCTGCAACCTTGGCATATGGGGACAATGCTCTAACCAACTGAACTACCTACCCAGCCAGAACCTGTAAATCATTTAAAATGTTTGGAAAACAATATGCATATAATGAGCAACATATAATGTCCTAAAATCCTGCTTAAAAATACAGTATGACAAGTAAATAATTGTTATTTGCAGCTTTATATATGGCCTCAAAATATTAAATGCAACCTAAGTCTTAACTGTAGGACAGTGGGTATTTGACAGGATATCAACATTATATTATGCAAGTCTTAAATTATAAATATTATGAGAAAAAGAAATATTTCTGATATAATTTTAAATGAAAAGGATAAAAAAAGTGTACTTTTAATAATTACACCTATATAAAATGATGCATAGATGAAGACAATCAATTCTTAACCTTGGTTGCCTGTTAGAAACTCCTAGGGAGTACTGTTCAAAATGTAAAAACTGCTGATGCCTCAGAAATTCTGATTTAACTGGCCTGGGGTACAACCCAGTCATTGGTATTTTGCTAAAGCTCCTTAGGTGCTTCGGATGCACAACCACTAACAAAAGCTTTAGAATAGGAAAGAAATTAACAATACACCCCTCACAATGAGTGAAGAAATATTTCATTTTTCTCTATTCATTGATTTACAACTTGGCATATTCACGTATGCATGAGTTCCTTTTTGTGTTGGCATTTCTCACCCATGGCTATAACCATCAGGACACTAAGGTTTGGTAGCTTCTCTGATGATTGAAACAAAATGGTAGCTTAATTATGTCCTGGAATGGAGCAGAGGAGAATAGAAGGATTTGGGGGCATCTTTGCAGCTATAAATTAATTCATGGATACACCAAAACCTGAAATATCCCAGCCTCCTGTTTTAATAATTTTAATCTTTCTGCTATTACATTTTCAACTTGAAGTGTTTTCCGTAGGTGACTAATTTTGGTAACCCAATCACTAGTCCAGACCTCCATATCAGGCCCTTTTGTTGGACCCTCCTCCTCTAAATGTTGGAGAAACCCAGAGTTCAGACCGCAGTTCCACACATACCTATCTGGGTTATCTCTGCATATATGAGTCTCAGCTATCTCTCTCCAGTCCTGCTCTCTTTCCTGAACTCCATATATCCTACTGTCACCTCAGCATCTCCACTTGAATATCTAGTAAGTATCTTGACCTTAACCAAAACTAAATTCTTAATTTTTTCACCCAGACTTGATCCTCCTGAAGTGTTTCCCATCTGACTATTCACCTAACTATTTGAACCACGCCTCAGTATCACCCTTGATTCTCCATTTCAACCCATGTTCAATTCATCAGCAAACCCCTTTGGCTATACCTTAAAAGCCTATCTTGGGCTAACTCACTTCCCATTAACCTCAATTTATTCCAAACCATCAGGTTCTAATAACCATTCTGCTTTTACTCTTGTTCCCTACTGTCTGAATTAGGTCAGATCATTACTTTCCTAGCTCATAACTTTCCATTGGCTTTCCTTCCCAGTCAAAATAAAACCTGCTGACCAGGCTCCAAGTGATCGGGTTTCTGGTTTCTAACTAACTCACTGACTTCTTTCCCAGGACTCACTGAGCCCAAGCTCACAAGTGTCCTGCTGTTTCTCTCAAGTAGCAAGTCTGTCCTAGCCTCAAGGCCTTTTCTCTTGGTCCACCTTCTGCGTGAATTTCTCTAACCCCAAATCTCTGTATGGCTCAACCCCTCCCACCTCTCTCCAGTGTCTGTCAGAGTCACCTCCTCAGAGAGGCTGTCCCTGAAAACCTATCTAAAGATATCTAAAAGAAAAGATACCTGGAAACCTATCTCAACTCCATGCCATCCACATCACTCTCTATCCCTTTAAGATGCTTAATTTTTCTTCATAATACTTACTACTACTTGATGTTCTGTATGTATCTGCTATTGTCTGTCTTTCCCATAAACTCCCTAAAGGCAGGGATGTAATGAGTTTTGTTCATTGCTGTATCCTCAAGCTTTAAAATGGTACCTGAATGTCTGTGGGACTATCAACTAAATCAATAAGGAAACAATGAAGCAGTGTTTATATATATATATATATATATATATATATATATATATAAAATTATTGATACACACACACATATAAACACACTTGATTTTTTTAGAGCAGCTTTAAGTGCACAACAAAATTGAACAGAAGGTACAGAGATTTCCCATACACCGCTCTCCCCACCCCTACATATGCACAGTCTCCTCACTATTGACATCTGGCACCAAAGTGTTGGATTTGTCACAACCAACACACCTACATTGCCCCATCATCATCATCAAAAGCCCATAGTTTACATTTGGGTTCACTCTTGTTTTTAAACATCCTATGGTGGAACTAGAAAGGATTAAATCGTTGGTCTTCTGTGGTCAACTTGACAGTCACTTTCCATAGCTCTTGCTGCCATTGCTTCTAAATTTGGTGACTCGGTCACTCATTTAGACCACTTCAGCGACTTTCTAATTCATCTCCCTGACTCTAGCGTGACCTCCACAAACCCACTCTCCACACTGAGAGGTAAATGTGGCTGTATCCCGAAATGACATTTTCCCCAAGTCCTCAAGACCACAGGGCACTGTAACTTGCTTCACCCTTCACTCACAACATTCCTCGGAGACACAGTCTTGCTCAGTCTCCTCAGACGCCCACGGTTTAAATGCCTTCCTTTGCTTTTAGGTCTCTTGCGTCTGTTATAGCTTTTTCTGTAGCTCACAGAGACTACTACAAGAGAAGCCAACAGTAACTTATGACACTGAAGGCTAGTCATGATTGCTGCAATATTTCATACTGGTTAAGAGCACGGACCCTCGACCTATGTCATTTGGGTTCAAATCCTGTCTGCTCCCTACTATTCGTATGGCCTTGGCAAGCCATTTAACCTTCTTGACTTCAGTTTCCTCTTCGGTAAAATAAAGATTATAATACCTAAGATCTCATAAACTTATGATGGTTAAAATTAGTTGATAAATGCAAAATACTGAGAGCAATACCTAGCACCTAACAAAGAATATATGTTGGTGGCGATTTTACTGTTATTACATCAGACTCAGCTTTCAATTTATGCTTATGTTTTGACTGGGTTATGCTATAAATTTTCAGTAAATTCACATTCTTCCTCAATGCTTCTTACATAAATCTGAGTTTCAAATTCTTCTTTTTCTCTCATATTGGATGGTTAAGCAGGTAAAAGCAACAAACCAGAAGTTATGTTATTTAAACTTCAAAATTCCATTTCTAATGGTGACTTTTATTTGTTTTCTGGTCCTATACTTGCCTCTATTAGTTTGCTAGGACTGCCATAACAAATACCACTCACTGAGAGGCTTGAACGACAGAACTTGTTTTCTCACAATTTGGAAGCCAGAAGTCTGAGACCAAGGTGTCTTCTGAGGCTTCTGTCCTTGGCTTGCAGGTGGCCTTCTTCTCTCTGTTTTCACATGGTCTTCCCTCTGTGACTCTCTGTATCCTAATATTCTCTTTTTATAAGGACACCAGTGAAATTACATTAAGGTCCTCTTTAATGACCTCATTTTAACTTAATTACTTTATAAAGCCCTTATCTTCAAATACAGTAGCATTCCAAGGTTCTGAGTGTTAAAACTTCAACATATGAATTTAGGGGACAAAATTCTGCCCATAGCAATATTATATCACCTATTTCTAATTATTTTTCTGTGGAGCTGGCATAAATTATTGACACCTAACTTTATGAACTCTGTCATAATTATAAGTCAGTCCAATGAGTTAAAATTTTTAGAAAAACATAATCCTTGATACATAAATCCATGTGAAAAGGAGTCTTCCTAAATTAAATATAACAGAATTCAAGTCATTATTATAGCTTAACATAATAAAGAAAAATAGTATCAACGAATGAACCCTGTATAGTTATTCCTCTATGCCACACAGAGATTATACTTTTAAAAAAGATAATTCATTTGCAAATTCTCAGTGAAGAAATGGTCAAGAGCCAAAAAACAAACAAAAAATGTGGAGTTAAATGATTTTTTTAAGCTAATTTAAAAAGTAGTGACTTCAAAATAAATAAAACTTGAAAGTGCAATACATAAATTTGATAATACTGAGGAAAGTAATTCATTTGAAAACTTTCGGTCAGTTTAATAAATATTTTAGTTTCTTTAAAAAAAGTAACATCCTTGCTTCATAAGCTGTAAATCAACTTTTTTCCTTGCTCCATCATCTGCCAATTTGCAGATGGATTAGTCACCAAAACTACGTCTGTATCAGTGCAGACCTGGAATATAACAGAGCACAAGTAATCAATAAAATATTAAACATTATATATTTTCATTCTAGATTCTAGCCACATTTATTATTTTAATATTAAAAATACAAAAAAAAGGAATTATTTGGAAAAATGAGTCAAAGTGGTTATTATCAACCTTAGCACAGGGTTAAACAAATTTGCTTAGGAGTTATGCTCAAGTAAGTTATTGGGTAGGAAACCTTTTTACAACAAACACAGATTGTAGTACCACCTGCTCTCCTAATACATCATTTGCCCTATAGCATTAAAGGACAAAGATCATCTGTTATGCATTTTCTTACTTTTAGTGATTAATACAAGATATAGACAATAAATCAGCTTTTCCTAAACTTTACCCTCTGCCACTACAAAAAAATTATTGGCAAAACTCCATAGTTTGCCAAACACAAGTGACTTTGATATGAAGCAAAGCTTTAAGAATTTTTGAATGAAGATTTTAAATGTTGTAGGAGTCATTGATGTATAGTCTAACCTATTTGCAACTAACAGTCAAAAGAGATGAATTCAGAAGTGCCAGGCCTGACTTACTCACCATGAAATGCCTTGTTTAATGTTTCTTTAATGAAATCAAATCGTTAAGATAATGAAAATAAAGAGAAAGGTCAAGTCACTGAGGATAAGCCACTTAACCTTCTATCTTATTGCATATAACAGCACAGAGTAAGAAACCAATCTTCCTAAATTGAATTTATTTCATATTCCTAATGCTTTTGAATAAATCATCTTCTATAATTAAGTCATGCGCGCTGCTTTTCTGAAACCCCTGCTATCAGTTGTTAGGTTCGGGTCTCTGTTTTCCAGCTTGGCTCTCTATCCGCGGAGGCACCGCCTGTGGAGCCCAAGCGACTTGCCGGCCCTTCCGCCCAGCGCTCGCTGAAGCTGCCTGAGCATGTGCGAAACAATAGGAGACGGAGCCTAATAAAGACTCCAGCAGTAAAACACCTCAGGATCATGCTCTCAGTTCCCTAAATTAGCCTGGAATTACATTTCATTTCTCACAAAAGAGAGCAACAGGTAATGCCACTGTACTGTTAGCACCCCTCCCACACATCTCATTTTCCAGAAGCCTAATTCAGGTGCTGTACTCGTGGGTACATGAACATATACCCTCATAAACACAGGATAAAAAAATCCCATTTCTTTGTTTTTTGCTCCAGGTAATTTTTTTTTGGTACTTCTGCAATAAAATTCTCTCCAAATATTCAAATTCTAAAATGTATTTGAAAGGAAAGAATTCAGAGCTAAGGCTAATATTTCCTGTTATCTTTTTAGCAGGTTACTAAAGCGCATTTAAAAATCATTTTCATCCGTCTGGAATTTTGCTGATTTTCACCTGAGAAGTAACATAAAAATTGGAGGCTTTTCATTTATTCAAGGTTCATTCTCTATTTATCTGAAGCCAAATGGGATGGTTCAGGCCTATTTTTGGTAACTAACTAAAATGGATCAAAAGGAAAAAGGTAAGCATTTATTTTCTCCATATAAAACTTATTCCACTTCCCTTTGTTTTCTGCACAATAAGACGCAGCAAGTTCCAAAGCCACTTCCACTGTGGCCATGTGTCCTGCAAGAGCAGCTGCCTGCTATCTTTCTGCAGAAACTCACGAGTGATGGCGCTCGCACTTGCAGACACGCTCCCGGTGCATAGTCCTGGAGTGTTTCCTCCAACCCCATTCATCCCCCCTCGCCAGAGACGCCATCCGAGCACAAGGGGAGGAGAGTAAGAATGGCTAACCTTGACTATGCTTTGCTTTATACAGAAAAGAAGGTAACCATTTCTCAAACTTTCATAATGGAATTGCTTTTGGTAAATAATTCCATAAAATATGCTGATGTATTGTAACTCCTCAGTGGAGGATTGTATTTTAGGTTTATTAAAAATAAGATTTTCTTGTGCATATTCGGTTTCGAAAACCCACTGTTTCTGTCAAGTATAGTTACTTTTCAGACTTGTGTTTTAAAGTTATTAAAAACAATTTTCCCACACAAAGATTAAGAAAATATACTCAGTTCCGCTTCCCAGTATTCAAGATTTGCACTGTTCATCTCATTGTCTCATTTCAAGTTATGTCAACCATTTGCACAGTAATCTTTCAAAATTATCTGATGTTGACACCAATTATTTTAAAATCTTAAATGCTTGAATGAATTGAATTATTAAGATTAATATATTATAAGCTATTTTCTGTTCCTCTTTAAACCTGAAACATAACTGGCTGATGCTGTGCTCTAATTAAAGCACTGCACTTTATGGTTTGAATCAGCACACAAATAAGTGAAAAGCTTTCTTCAATAAAAAAAAAAAGTCTCTGTCACATTTAAAACATCTATCCAAGGTATTTAATTAAAAAATAAGACTTTGACTTCAACTAAGTTACCAGTTAATGATGGTTAGACACCCAAAATTTCATTTTTAGAAAAAGGTTTATGCTTGTAGTACTTACAACTGGACACTTCTCTTGCACTGAAATAACTATTACAAACTGATGGTGACTGCATTAATCATATGGGGGAAAGTTGCGAAAGACTGGAATGTCCCAGGAGTAAATGCAAAAAAGTCACTAAGCAGTGAAGCAACTTTAAACAGAGAGCCAGAATGGGCATCTTGCCTGAGTTTGGGGCGAACAACATTTTCCTTCAAAGACGATGGTGACACCAATTGACAGTCTAACAAGCTAATGGCAGAATAAAGAATAAAAGCATGTCAGATTAATGTGTCTCATGGTGAGTAAACAAAGGTAATTTGCTGAACAATGCTGAATAAATGGCATTCCCCTTTCTCTCTTTCACAGCCACATGAGGGTAGGTGATTGTTTTATATCTGCAAAGCACACATAGCTTCTGGGGAAATATTCCACCCACTTTTAAACCATGATTACTTGAGGAAGAGTTCTATGAGTGTGTGAAAAGTTTCTTGGGAAAAAAAATTAGAGAAATGCCTTCTTGGACAAGCGAATTTTTTGCTTCAAAATCTATGTTAGAATTCAAATTAAGTACTTTATTTATGAATTAATTTAAAAGTGAATTAATTGATTCATCACATTTCAGCTACACTCAACAATGGTGGCAGGGTTTAACAAAAGGCTTCGTTCATTGGAGTAGTGTGTGACAAGTTTCAGATTTTAAATGGAAATGGAAAGAATGGAGGAATCAGCTGGAAATATAAGTAGCTGCACCAGACATAATCTATATTCTTCCTTCTCCTTGTCACTCTGTGCTCACACTTGGTTTTATAAATGAAGGAGACAAAACACTTTATCCTTAGAAAGTATCGAAGAGGAAACTGTAGAGCAAACTACTAGAAAAAAGGTTAACTGTAACATAGCAATTTTATTTGAGAAATTTGACTTTAAACATATCTATTTATATATTAATTAATGTTTGAATTATTTTGATGCTGAGCGCTTATTACTCTAAAAGTTAAAAAAAAAAACTAGACAGTAATATCATGAAAAAATGCTAGTAACTGTGTAAAGATTCAGACAGCACTCATGGTTGCCTCCAATGAACTATGATCATCCCCTTATAACCTGGGGGAATATTCCAAGACACCTCAGTGGATGCCGGAAACCACAGCTAGTATAAGATCCCATATATATTATGTTTTTTCCTGTAAGACAAACCCATTATAAAGTTCAATTTAGAAAGTAGACACAGTAAGAGATTAACAACAACTAATAGTAAAATAGAACAATTATAAAAATACACTGTAATAAAAGTATGTAGATGTGGTTTCTCTCAAAATATATTAAAGTCTACTCATCTCTTCACTTCAAAGAAGCACTTTATGGCTTCTCGTGGCATGTCCGAATTACATAGCTACTTTTGTGCGTTGGGGCCATTGTTAAGTAAAATAAGGATTCCTTGAACACAGAACTGAAATACCTGGAGAGTCAATGGAATAACCGAGATGGCTAGGCTACTAAGTGACTAAAGGGAGGGGATACTCTGAACAAAGGGAAGAAGAGTCACATCTTGGGTGGAACAAGTAAGGCAGGACAGTGTGAGATTTCACCACACTGCTCAGAATTGTGTGCAATTTAAATCTTACGAATTGTTTATTTCTGGAGCTTTCAAGACCCAGATTGATGGTGGGTAACAAACTGCAGAAAGCATAATTGCGGATAAGGAGAGACTCCTGCACAAACATTGGCTTAGAATTTTTAAAACAATTATAATAATGGTAGTGTAATAAAAAAATAAAAAGACTAAATACCCTAATTAACAAAATAAAACAATAAAAAGGGAAAACTAAAAGTGCCCTAATCACCACATACTGACTATTTGGTATCAGAATGTAATATAACTTGTATTTTTCTGCAACAGTAACAACATGAATCACAGTTGTGTTCTTTGGAGACAAATATTTAAAACTAGTAGGCTTTTCAGCAGCAATATGGAAGACAAATCAGAGTAAGAATACGATCTTTGGAGACAGAGGGCAGACACAGAAAGCCAGTTCAGTGTCTTTTCATCTGGACAACCCATAAATTACTTCTCTGGGTTTGTAAAAGAAAACATATTATCTACATATAGGATTATATTGAGACTTATATAAGGTCATACACAAAGTACCTGGCACATAATAGGTGCTAAATGAACCACTGAAATTGATAATTACAGCTGATTGATAAGGTGTCTATAAATCAGAAATCCAACAGGAGACCAGTTAGCTGACCAGAAAGGGCAGTTTGGGGGACCACCTAGAATTTAAATGACATGTAAAATAGCTCTTCACCAATACAAACTGAGAATTATGTATGTCAGGAAGAATAAACACAGATTTATATAACTCCTTTAAAAAATACAGGGTGTGGCAAAAGTAGGTTTAGAGTTGTGAGTACACAAAACACAGAGTTTATTCCTGTATTTATTAATTATTGTATTATTTTCCATACAAACAAATCTACTTTTGCCTCACCTTATATATACCTATACTGTTAAGAGTGATTTAATTTATCACAAACATTCAAGTACCCACAGTATAAATATTAAAACAATAAAAGTCTTTTAAAATGTATAAACTGAATACAAAATCAATTTTTTAAAGTAGTCTATCAAAAAGCAAACATTTTTCCATGGAAATATAATGAGCTGTGTATTACCTAGGCCATAAAAGATTAGACTCTAAATTTTAGAGTTTATGTAAATTAATAATAAAAATCTTCATAGCTCTACTGGTTTAAATTGTGGTGTTGTTGTAATAATAAAATGCTTATTTGCCCCTTTAAAATAACTCTAAAATCACATTGATGCCTATTATCTTTATATAAATCACCACATGGTTATGAACAGTATAACCTAAATGACTTAATCTTATCTATAAGGCTTTATAGTTTAATTAATTTATTTATATTATAATATATGCTACTATATAACATAATTTAATTATTTATTATCATGACTTACAATTTAATTATAAATTGGGTGAAGAATATGTTATTTTTTCACTGGAACTCCAAAGTCCCTGGGTTTTTCTTATTTCCTTAATGTATATTTTATTAAGAGAAAAAAGCACCTTAAACAATTCAATGGCCATTGAACTGTAACATACTTATTTGCTATCCAGATTTCTAAAACTTAACATTCTAAAATTAAATTTAATCTGAAAATCATTCAGTAATATTCATAAAATGGAACCTGATTTTGAGTGACACTAAATTTCCAAGTGCTGACATTCATTTCTCAATGAGACCTGAAGAATACAGGCAGGAGAGTCAAAATGAATCATTAGAAATTAGTCACATTTCAAACTTCTTAATTTAAAAGAGATACTAAGTTTTCAATTGTAGTATCTTATTTCCATTATTGAAAAAAAAATTATATTCCCTTCTTAGTCCAAATTCTTTACCTTGAAAAGCAATTATTTTTATGCTTTTTAAATAATCTTGTTTTCTACATTGGAACGCTTGAACTCCATAGACTTTTTTTTTTAATCTCGTGAAGTTGTCTGTGTGTAAATCAAAAAGATAAGGAAGAAAACAAGACACCTGGTTGTAAAACTCATTTATGTGTTGCGTTGTACGCACCGCAAATACTCAGCGAGGTCCGTGGCCTGAACAGCACCAGCGTCGGG
This sequence comes from Mormoops blainvillei, assembly GCA_004026545.1. Lineage (NCBI taxonomy): Eukaryota > Metazoa > Chordata > Mammalia > Chiroptera > Mormoopidae > Mormoops > Mormoops blainvillei. Next base: position 141,493 of record PVJD01000204.1, on the reverse strand, counting down.
ATGAAGCCTTGTCAGAATCACGGAATCGCAGACCTGCTCAGTCAGAACCCGCGCTGCAGTAAGAGCTGCGGGTAATTTACATGCATGTTCAAGCTTGAATCTTTGAGGTAAAACAATCTAGTACACTGATATTAGAAACAACTAATTCTTAGATCTTATCAGTAAGGAAATTATGATGACTCAGTGACAAAGTTACTCTACATACTTAAAAGCTAGGAAATTGGAGTTGAAAGCCATTTCCAAACTTCCTCTAAACCTCCTCCCCTAGGATAATTAGGTAGAAGGAAAAAAATTTATTAGACATCTGTTTCATCCTTAGTTTAAACTATCTCTTCCCTCACGGACTTCGCTTTTCTTTTTAGAGTCCAAGAAGTCAATTTAAGGAAACTGAGTCAATTGCATTAGGAAATAGCTTTCTACTGAAGTGGGGTTATTGAAGGCATTAAACTCTTAATTAAGAAAAATCACAGAATTATTTGGCTTTATCTTACCAGGGAAGAAACAATGGCATGCTATTTCTAACAATACAGGTACACTCAAAAAACTTTTTCTGTAATTGTAAGAATGCTATATTTAGGAACAACATAAACCAGTTGTTCTCAGGGTGAAAGTAATAAATGGTCATCCAAATTACTCAAGAAAGTAATATTGAGTTTTTGTCTCCTGATGAAGAGTGGATGATTACTTGAAGTTCTAGAGAATCAGAAATAGTTCAAATTGAGCTCCACAGGAAGTTGGAAATAAGGCTCATCATGTCCTCCCCACGAGGATCTGAACAGCTGTTCTTTATTTGGGAGACCGGATGATGACTGACAGTGCAAGGGCCTAGGATGTAACCGCATTGGAGTCTGCACATTTTTTATACCCCATTTGACAAAACGGGGTATAAATGGGGAAAGATTGACTACAGGGAAGAAGAGAGACCTGGAGACAGAGATGTTTCCCCTATGTTTAATGTGACAACTGACTCAGTGGTAGGAAATTAGCATGTGTGTATATATATGACAAAAGTGTCTAAAACATGCCATCTTCCCTTAATAGACCATTAATCACAATGGGATTAAGCAAATCATCCTTCCAATATTTACAAGAATTCAACCAATGAGGCTAAGATACCGTCTGTCTACTATGCTTTTTTCTCATTTCTAGTTCTTCCTTAGTGCTAACCTTCAGGTAATTAAAATAGTTTTCTTACGAGACTTGCTTTTAAATGAAGGCAATTAAAAATAGATTTTGACATTTTCAGAGGAAGCCATAATACAATTCAGAATATATTATTTTTATCCGTGCCCAATTTTTCCACATTATCACTTAAAATGCAATTACATGATTTGTGCTGAGGGGTCTGAGTTTTTCATGTAATCGTTCAAGAATGCAAAATGGATTAATTACATTTAAGGGAAATCTATCTTTATCACCACTTAGAAGATTAATATATTTTCTCTAATTTAAAGAATTAGAGAACTTAATCATGGATTTATGGATAAAGCACACCCACTTCTGAAATAGAAGTGAATTATCAGCAATCAAAGAACTCAGAGCACATTATATCCATTAATTGTCCCTTAGTACACATTTTAATTCCTCAACGAACCTGGTAAATTTTTTGTTAGCTCCACAATTAGTCTTCTGACAGAGAGGTACTCCAGAGAAAAGTGTTTTTTTAACAGAAGATCTTTATCCTGAGAACTCCCTGTTCTCAGAAAGATAATATTAGTAAGTTTTAGAATTGCCTTTTAAAAATAATAATGTGATTCAAATATTACTTTTTTATAAAGATCAGATCTCTATACAAATAAGGGAATGCCTGGTCGTTCAAAATTGGGATTGTAGATGTCAAGAAAATGGCTGATTTTGGAATAAGGAATGAAAATACAATATAAACAAAAGCCAGATGAAATTTCATCAAGTTTTCAATGCTTTACTCCCATAGTTGTTCCTAGAATTATTGTGAGGTCAAGCAGGTGTCCCCTTCAGTGTGTCCAAAGGCAGTCTGCAGTGGAGGTTACATGGAATTGGGGGCTAGTAACCAGGTTTTATTTCCATTTTAGCCTTTAGTTAACTTTGTTGGACAAATCATATTTCTGAGTGTATTACTGACCTTAACTTGAAGTTATTACCTCTATCAGTGATTTGCAAGCTGAGGACCAGCCGCAGCAGCCCCTCCCCCACCCCGGGAGCTTGTTAGGGATGCCCAGGCCCCACCCCACACTTAGGGAATCAGAAACTCTGCGGGTGGGCTTCAGCGATGTCTTTTAACAGGGCAGATGATCCTGTTGTACTGTCAGGTTGGATTATGTTACCTCTTAAGTTTCTTCTGGTTGTGAGGTAATTAGCAAGCATAACTACCTATTTATGAGTTTCAGTCAAGGACTTAATGAGTTAAGTCAAGAATTACTCCTCACTGAACCCCAGCCCTAGAATCCTTTCTAGTAAACAAGTGAACGATTGGGGATATTATCTACATAGTAGAGTAATCCCTTCTCTACCCAAATTCCAATTACACTTTATGACTATTTTATGGCAAATGCCATCCTTTGGTTATTGTCTCCCTGTTATTACTGTCCTTCGTGTATATGCCTTATATTCTTGCATATGGCACTACATTCATAGCAGGTTTTCCTTCCTGTATTCCACAGAACAGAGATTCTCAAACCTTACCATGTAGAAAATCACCTGGAACGTGCATATCGACACGAATGGCTGACTCCCACTCTTAGAGCTTCGGCTACACTAGGTCTGTGGATAAGCACTTTTTAAAAGGAGCTGCTGATGCTGCTGGTGGGGGGACCACATAGTGAGATCCACTGCCACAGAGCCAACCCCACAGGGCTCAGGGCTGACTGCTTGTGCTGCTTTTGGAAGCCTAGACTGTTGGCTAAGAGTAAGGAATTCCATTAGAAAAGTTATAAGATTGTGTGTGTGTGTGTGTGTGTGTGTGTGTACAGTATTAACAAAAAGGCCTGAAACAAGGGTAGAGAAGATAAACGTATGTTTATAATATGTGTAGTATTTATATGCAGCCTATTTTTAGAAATAAGGATATTTACTACTGCCTTTGATAGGCACAATATAATTTATCCTTTTATTATTCTTTTTCTTAATGGCCAATCTCTTCTCCAAAGAAACTTCTTAAAAATCTTAAGGGCAATAAGTTAAATTATCTGAAAAATATTATAACATGAAGCTTCAATTTGTTTCTGTGAGTTTACATTTTTCTAAGTTTTTTCTCAAGCTTTTCTATGTTTCTTGAAAAGCTGACATTCATGACTGGGGTGAACACGACTAAGTTTACTACTAAGTTTAATGAGAGTCTGACATTCTGAAAAATAGAATTCCAAGTGTTCAGATTAAACAGATGAAGTAATTGAAGAAACAAATGCCTAACATAAGAAAAATCCAGCATATGATAATATAAATATGAATTGTTAGCTCGTGGTTATTTGTATCGTAAAATGGTTTGCCTCCTTTCTAATGACTCAAGGTGGGTCCACTAAATACTAAGTTGTATTTTAATGATGATGTAATTTTATACAGTTTTTTTCCATATCACGTCCACTGCATAAACCAAGGCATGCCTGACTTTGGAAAACCAATGCAGAGCAGACCACAGGTTTATAACACAATATACTAATGTCCCCAAAGTTCTGGAACTCTATGGACTTTGCTTCTGATAACTTTACGGAAACTTTAAGTCCCATTAACACTATAATAGCATTGCCATTGCAAGCTATACATTTTCAGGATGATGTATAAAAGAACAGGCTACAGCTTTTCATTCTATAATATTTTCCTGCAGTTGATGCAGACCTTTGAAATATTCCAACTTTCTTGGTAATTATGACCTATTTAGTGTTGTAGTCAAACTTGTTTCCTTTACCCCTGTGACTCATTCATTTATTCAATACTGAGTGTTGAATCATGACAGGCTCTCAGCTAGGCACTGGGGATAAAGGTGTAAGTCCTTGCCCTTATAGACATACCTGCTACTGGAGGAAATCAATAATAAAATTCAATGAGTAAACCAGTTAAATATATTGAAGAACCAGATGGTATCTTAGTCTTGATACAGTACTTCTTTGGTATTCAATATTTAATTAATCACATGAGTGCATGCTTTATGGTTTGCAGATGGTTATGTCCTTAAAATAATGGTAACTAACTGAAATATGGATTTGAATACATCATCATATAATATAGTATTCTAATCAAATAGGCTAACAAATTTTCTGATATTTATTATATGAGACTCTAATTCAAGATCTATACTGTTAGTTAAGGAACTTCATGTATACTATATATCATGAATCTAAATACTCATTTTAATATATTTTTTTCTGATTCAAAACATAGTAAAATATTATGGCTGAAATCCTTAGTAAATCCTTCTTCTATTACTTAGCAACCCTCCCCACTCTCAATCTGCAGATTCTACAAACACAGCATCATTCCCCACCTTCCTCCACCGTCTATTCCTGGAAACCACATACTCAATCTAAGGAAAGACGAAAGTTAATTAGAGTTACATTGCATATATTACCATGACATGAAACAGGGAGTTACATAAGAGAGTAAATTACGGTTACTATGGGAACCATAATTTAGTATTTTGGGCAAAAGCTTCAACTCTATTCAGGCCAATTATATTTTACAGAATAATGCCAACAGAAAAATACTCTGAAAGTTCAGTTGTTTTAAATAACAAATTTACAGAGATTTCATTTTTACTCTAAAGTGCACATAAAGAATAGTCAAGAAAATACCTGTTTCACAAACTTAAATAAGGAAATGAAATTTCAGTGGCACCGATGGTGACAGTAATTAGAAAAATCACTCACTTTCTCTACTATATTGTTTGATTATTTCTGATAAAATGTTCTACTGCTAAACAAAGCCAAACGCTACACAAACTGGCATTCTGATACTAAAAATGTAAAAATCAGGTTCTTGTAATCTATTTAAGTTCTCATATGCAATACTTTAAACTCCATTTAGAATTCATTGCAGAAAGCAAAATCTTTTCATATTCTCTGGCAAATGAAAGGCTGTGTTTTCAGTAGTCAAAGTGGGCCAGCAACTTTGAAGATAATTTTGAAGATAGCTTTGAAGAAAAAGAAGATGCTTTAGGAGGTCAGAAATTTTTTTAACATGGGAAATTTGCAATTCTCACTGTGTTATCATACTTATAATTTTTGACATATTTTTTTAAAACTGCATGTTAAAATGACTGAACAAAAATATTTTCTTGGAAGCTAATTTAGTTCATCTATTTCTGGTCTGTTATCTGCTCTATACATTATCCAAAATTGCTAAGACCAAAACAGCACTATAGATAGCCCCGCTGAACATGCATTTGTGATGTTTCCCTATAGGCTGGTACAAATCAGTTACATTGCTTTTAATTAGGAGGGTAAATATTTTGCCAAAATCATCACCACCACCATGATAAATCCAAGCAACTACTGTATGACTTTTGGGTAATTCATATACATGGTTTTCTTTTTCTATTCATAAAGTGCAACTCTTCTGAGAAAAACATTAAAAAGGAAAATTGTTAGTAATTTTGCTGCTATAAGTAAACTAGAAAGAGTTCATGACAGTACCTTAAAAAATAATTACTACTTTTTTCCAAATAATAGTCAAATGGTAGCTAATCAAAAAAAGAATGAATTTCATTTTCACTGAAAATGCTACGTTGAAAATCATTTCTAAGATATAAAAAGTAAATGCAAATAATGACACTGCAAAACATCCTACAGAATTTGTTTATATTTATGAATACATATATTTTCTTGGCTACTGGCTATGGTGATTCATAACTGAATATTTTCTCATTATAGACTTTTTAATTAGAAAGAAAACATAATATTCCCAAAGCCAATAAAACCTAGGGATAAGGAAAAAATGTTGCAAAACAGCACAGATGATTATAAAGAGGAACACAGAGTATGAGAAAAACAGGAAATTTAGATATACCAAATGTGTTTTCTCTAGCTGGTGATCACATTACCGATTAAATATGATTTTTCCGTTTTTAACTTAATGCAAAGATGTTACACAGAATACAATATTCTATCAACACCATCCGTTCTAATATAAGATGGTTCTTAAATTTGAGAAGCAAGTTTCAGCTATCCAATCACTCATTCACTTTCACCAAACAGTACTTTTTATTGTATAGAATTATTTCACTTACTGCCTACCTTTCTTAAAGAGACTCTTCTATCTGGTTAGAACATTTTCATGGATTTGGAGACTGTTCTCATTCAGTTACAAAACTGTTATTGGGTTGGCCAAAAAGTTCATTTAGTTTTTTTGCCTTAAGATGGATCTGGTAGCACTTAGCTGCCTTCAACTTCATTTGAAACTATTTTGTTAGATTGTACGGTGACAGCTGCCATATCAGCATGCATTAAAAAGAAAACATCAAAATTGGTGAATTTTTGTGTAGCCATTTTAATAATGAAGATGGAAGAAAATAAGCAACATTTTCAGCATATAATGCTTTATTATTTCAATAAAGGTAAAAACACAACTGAAATGCAAAAATGATTTGTGCAGTATATGGAGAAGGTGCTGTGACTGATTGAATGTGTCAAAAGTGGTTTGCGAAGTTTCATGCTGGAGATCTCTCTCTGGGTGATGCTCAGGTAGACCAGTCAAAACTAATAGCCATCAAATCAGGATATTAATTGAGAATAATCAACCACATGGGAGAGAGCAGACATATTCAAAATACCCAAATCAATAAAGTTATTGGTGAAAATGAAAAATAAGTCTTTCATTTTATGGAAAAAAATATATGGACTTTTTGGTCAAACCAATACTTCTCCTCCTTTCTAGGAATGTTAGACTTCCAAATGTGTCCCCTGTTAATGTAGATTTATAATTGTCCCACCAGGTAGGGTGTCTGGTAACTTAAAGGTTTTAGGGATATATTTCACAGGTATTAAAATACCTATTTAATTTAAAACAAGAACAAAAACAACCATATTTGGCTCAGAGTATATTAAAGATCCATGATCATTGAGTTAATTCCACGTTAAAGAACTTGCTGACAGGATACTTAATGCTGTATTTCAGGGGTTGGCAGCCCCAGCCTGGTCAGAGACTGCCAGATTCCAAGCTCTTTATTGCAAGGCCACCGCCTCCTCGGCTGCCCCCTTGCTGACAGCCTGGCTGGCTAAGAGGTTTGGGCACAGGGGGTTGTGGGCCCTGGGCACGCGCACCCATTCGACAGCTGAGGAAAAGGAAGGAAGGCAATGCAACAGGGAGTGAGGAAGGGAGGGAGGGGAGGAAGGACAAAGGACGGAAGTAGGGGAAGGAGGGAGGGAGGGAGGGAAGAAGGAAGGAAGGAAGGAAGGAAGGAAGGGGAATATGAAGAGGGACAGATGCATAAAACACATTTTCCACCAAAGCGAGGAGTCCAAATATGGAATAGCCCCTGGATTAACTGGAAAGAGTTTGCGAGGTGGAGTGGGGAAAGCTCAGTAAAACCGAAAACCTTCAAGATGCCTCCGAGGGAGGTTTAAGGAACCCCAAACAAAACGGTAACATTGTCGCCCTTGACCTCCCTTTCAGGATTCCCCCTGTAGCTCTAGGTCCCCAGACTCAGTCATCAGCACGCCGTGAGGGGCTCCTCCACCATCCAGGTTCATTACCCCAACCACAACCTCTCTCTGAATCATATTCCTTCTTTCCAGGTAACTAAAAACCCCAATAAATCTCAGTCCCCAAATACTATGTTCTCCTCTTAGGAGTGAATTTAATGAACTAATGAAAGTGATAGTGTCCCAAGCACAGTAGAGAACTTGGGCCTTTTAAAAGGAAAGAGAATTACAATTCTCTGGAGTAAGGAAGGTCTTTACTGACCTTACCCCAGGTTAAACCCTTCTCTCCTCTGGTTTCTGTCTCCTCCATCCATCTCTACATAGTCAATTTCAGAGTATTGGTTCCCAATCAGGGGCTATTATTCCTCCCAGGGAATTATGTGGCAATGTCTGCAGGTATTTTTGATTATCACAATTGGGATGGGAGGTTGCTACTGGTATCTAGTGGGTAGAGGCCAGGGATGCTACTAAACCTCCTACAATACACAGGACAGCCCTCCATGAAAAAGAATTATCAAGCCCACAATGTTAAAGGCATTGAGGCTGAAAAACCCCAAGTTAGGGTCAAATTTACTACAGTAGCATTATGAACCCAACCCATAGTCTTCTTCACCTTTGGCGAGCAGCAACCCTCAGCCTCAGTAGATTCTGGGTCACGGGGAATCACGAATTTGAACACTATGGAATGTTCCATCATGGGAGGACTGTAGGTGTGGGGTGCGGCCTGGGTCCTGCGTCGACCAGCCTGCAGTGGATTCCCTTCTCAGCTCTGTCAGTCTCCTGTCTTCGCAGCAAGAGTGCCAAGACTGCCAGTTGAAAATAACCTAAGTGATCAAGGAGCGTACTCATCGCCCTGACCACTACATGTGCTTCCCAATGACAAAATAAAAGCTGGTTTGTACAAAAAAGCATTAAAATGGTTTTGCCCTTTGGATTAGGTTTTTATTTGTTCTTGGCCCTGCCTTTCAAGGTATACGATTCTCTTAAGGAGAACGCATTTGGATGATTTCTCCTCATTTGACTTCACAAGATTAGTGAGGAATAAGGGACGTCCTGGAAATATGTTTAGGCCGTTCTAAGGCTATTAAATGAATATTCGTACGACTGAGTTTGTTTTTTAAAAGTTTCCTTTATCAGTTTTAAAAATGAAATGCAAAGGCTATCCCCAAATCGACAGGTAATGTCCGCTTAGTGAGCAACCTTCTCTAGTTGAATGTTTCGGTCTGTATCTCAAACTGTGAAAAATGCTTCTCTCTTTACAGTGTTACATGGAAAAGACATTTATATAGCCATTAAGTAAGCAGTTCTTGGAATTTTATCAATTAATATGGATTACATTTATGACAGAAACATTTGCATAAATCATATGTAGGTGAATGAAGTGATACACAGAAAGAAAAGTTAACAGAGCATGACAAAGCAAAGCTAACCAAACTCGAAGTAAAGAACTCCAAACTCAAGACTTATTCTACTAAATGAATGATGTTGAAATTGAACATGGTATACTTGTAATTCTCTTATCTACTTACAATGTTGAATTCAAAACTATCTAAAATATATTTAAAAATATATTTTATTGAAATATACATTCTTATCGATTTATGCTAGGTCTCTGTAGAGGCTCTTCACTTGAATGATGTATGATTCAATATGTTAGCCTTTAAAGAGAATATTTTAAAATATTAAATTAATAATGCATATATTTAATAAGTTAAAATATTCTGAGTTCATGACTAAAACTAGATTTTGAAGACATTTTATAAATGGTCAGATCACAGATATAAAATATTAAGACCTTTACTGAAGCTATAAAACTATAATTAATAAATTTACATCTCATAAATGGTTCTGTAATAATCAGATTTTAAAAAAATAAACATGGAGTACTTTCGTATGAACTATCTCCGTAATTCTGTAACTTTTGACATTTAAAAAGTATGTTGTTAAATTCATGAGTCTATATAAAACAGTGACTAGAAATTGTTTTGCAAACTGCAGTAGGTTAATATAATTATAATTCCCTTCTTTTCATATGGTTTTGTAATAATTACTATTATTGTTACTTCTTACAGCTTGTTGCCCTCCATTTCTTCCTGAGCTGGTTGCCTTCTTCCATCCAAGAAGCACTAAAGGCATGAGAACAAGCTTTTGTATAAAATAACTATAAGCTTAGCAAACTTAAAACATCAGCTGACTTCTGTGGCACACTCATTTTTAGAGTGTTATCTTTTACAAAAGAAGTACCTTACCCTGAATCTTCTTTCCATGAAGAACGCTAAAAGACTATATGCCAATAATTGCTTCTTTCTTTATGAATATAACCTTTCTTTCCTGCTTCCTCATTTAAAAAAGACAGTGAATAAATTTCATGTCTTTTTCTCCATTTTCCCCTCTTGCCTTTCACATGAAAATATGAAAGCAAACTGATTTCCTATTTCTAAATGTTCAATTTTAGCTAATCTCAAAACAGAAGTTGGAAATGATGCAAAATCAGAGTTCTACATGTACCCAAACAACTATTAGTTGCTTAAATCTCATGGGATCCATTTTTGTTTTCAAGATCCACATATCTTTCAAAGTTAAAAAAAAAACCAATTTTCAACAAATTTACTACTTTATTCCTTGCCAGACAGACCCACAGATTGTATTATAGCTGAGGACATGTACAGCTCTGCTTTTCCATATACTCCTATCGGTTAACATTTATTATTCTCCCAGTCCGTGGCAGTAAAAGCACAAAGTTGTTGCTCTTTTGCCTGTTTTCCTCCCATGTAAGCATAGTCTTTACACCACAGTATTTTCTCAATAATGCTTATTGAATAATGAATGAATCAATTTCAGCTATTCCATTTCAGTTCCACTGCACCATGTTAACAATGAAGAAACAATCTCAGGCCCTTTTCTGGCACCTGTATTCTCAATGAATCAATGATCTTTCTCTTTCCTATTAAAAAATGTTTTTGCTACATTTGTACAATTACCACAAATAAACCAACCACACATTTTCAAACCTCTGATAAACTTATTCCCACATAGTTTTGCCAATAATTCATTTTAAAAATAGCAAGATTAGTCAATTGGACAAAAAAAAACCCCACATACTTTCTGCTCTGCTAATCTAAGAAAAATACTTCCTCAAAGATTTGTTTAATATCAAAGAAGAATAAAGATACCTGTCCCATCCAACTTACAAACAGATCAACACTCACCGTTTCAAAAGATTAAGATGCATTTAAAAAAAAGGATGCATGAGTTTCATGGTATGTGTTGTCCCAGGGTAGATAACTGAACAACTACATGAAAATTGCCTAATTCCTAGAAAGTTTAAGAAATCAAGTGTATATATTTACATACATACACATGTACATATACACACATGTGCTTACCATGACCTGAAGATTGAAATACTCAAGATACAGTTCTTTTTTTAGAATCCTTAGTAGGAAGTGTGAAGAGTTTAAATTCTTGCCTTTTAATCTTGAAAAAGAAGACAAATACTTAAAAGTACTTCTTTTTATCAGATATTCTTTTAAAAAAATCAGAGGGAGAAAACGTTGATTCTAAATACTCAGGCTGTGCCCTATCCTATCACTTTCTTATTTCGGTCAACATCTGAATTAACACTGAAAGTCACTGCCAAAATGCAAACACGATCACTCTCTCTGCAAAGTTTATCCCATTTTATTCACATCCAACGATTTAACAGGTTTAACGCCAATGGTATATTTCCTCTTCAGCTATAGATTTCCAATCAAGATGGAAATGACTGTGGTAGGTAGAACTCTCAAATGTATGGCATGGGTCTTAAGTCTATGTCCCTAAATAACTAGGTGGCTGTCCTTACAGCACTCATTTGGAATTTGGACTAGATCATTGGTTCTCAAAGTATGGTCGTTGCAATATCACCATCTTTGGGAAAACTGTTAGAAATGAAAATTACAAATCATATCCAGATATACTGAATAAGAAACCAATACCTATTTTACCATCCAGGTAATTTTCGTATATGGTCATTTGAGAATCTCTGAACTAGCCGATCCCTAAAGCCTTCTCAGACTATAAACATCCTACTGTTATTAGATAAAATATATCTTCTAGAACTAGCATTCAAATATTTCTAGTTGTCTGAGTAAAATAAAATCAAGAATACCACATTCTATTAGTAGCATTTAAAAATTTGACACATTTTCACAAGGACAGGAGTTCTATTAGCAAGCTTTTCCCAATTAAGTAGACATTGTGACAAATGTTTGGTATAATTTTTAACTAAGAGTGGTGATCTCCAAATTAAATCTTTGCTTCTTTCATATTCCAGCTGTTGTAAAAAGTAAGTATACTTCATGACAGTTAAGGTACAGGCATTTTGCATATATTTCTCAAGACCAGCTGCTACATATAGTGTTCCTCACTTTCCCATCACACCTACAAGAAATACTAGATATTTAAAAGAGGTGCAATCACATGCTGGTGAAAACATTTATGAAACTACCTGAACAGTTCACACAGATGAGGCATTTGAAGATTCCCACCTTCAGGAAAGGTTTACTGATCAGGAAGCACAAAGCCTCCTACATAATTCTAATCCCAGCTAGATCTTTTCCTAAAATGTGATTCAGTGAAGTCTGTTTCAACAGTTAGCAACATGGAAATTGTTTTACCTAAGAACTGTAAACTCCCAAACACAAAAATGTTGGACTTAGGATGATACCTTCAACTTTTCTAAGGCTATTACAAAAGGAGTACAAAAATAATCCTGTAACATAACCTAAACCTGGATGACTGTCAGGGACCAAAAGGAAAAGCTGGTAAAAAACAGCAGGGGTCAAGTTTAAGTTAACTTTTGCTCCTCAAGATAAAGGTTCCTTTCCCACCCAGTATGTTTTGACAGGTGATTGCCTTACAGCAAACTCCTCCCCTTCTCAGCCTCTATCCCTTCCTCCCTCCCTTCTTTTCACACTCAAGTCCGCCTAACTTTTTCAAGGAAACAAATGCTCTGTCTCTTCACACCCTGATACTATAAGAGGTTTACTAGTCAAATAAACTGGTATATTCTTTAAAACAATGCCCTCATTTCTCTCAGTTTTGTCAAGACCATAACAGAGAAGGCTACCAAACTAAGAACTATTATTTTCCTGCTCCAAGAATACACACAAAATTGCTTTCATTGAGAATCCAAAAAGCATTTATTTTACAGTACTCAGTAAAAGCGTATTAAATTCTCCTGCCCTGCCATCCTAGACCTATTAAGAATTTAGTCATACAAGTGACTAAATCCTGTGCAGAGATGATTAATGCACCAGCAATTTATTTCATTTCCAATTTTCCATTTTCAAGTATTCCATCAGGAATATATACATTTCTTAAAGATATTTGGCACCATTTTAGGTCAAATGCTCCCCAAAAAGAAAACCATTTAAAAAACAATCAACAGATGCCTTTTTAAAAATCTCCTTCATAATCCTTCACACGTCTTCATAATTTCAACACTTTAGATCCACCGAAACAACTTACTCAAATGCAAGAGGGAATCTCTGCAAAGGCATACATTTGAGTAGCTTCCCTTAGGTTCTCTATTTAGAATACATATAGTACCTTCTAATCGAGTTTGATATGAAACTTGTGATATCAAGAGTGAAATAAATGGCCATAGGACCACCGCAGGCAAAAGTTCTTTATTTCTCCCCCACCCTGGCATACTGACTGAGATGTCTTCCTGGGCAAAAGACACATTTTAAGGCAAGACATGTTAATACTGCTGTAAGGAAACGTGTGGCCTGTAATTTCTTTTGGCTTCCTCAATAGAATAAATCCCTTTTGTCAAAAGACCTGTGAGATTTCATCTACACTCATAGACTTAAGGTCTATCAAATGCTCTTGATATAGAGCCCTTAACCTTTTATTCTACAGAGGTAACATAAGTAAAGTGGCCCTTCAGAAAAATAAAACAGAAAAAAAAAAAAAAGCTCACACTGCCTCCTACTGTTAGAAGGAAAATTTCATGAGGTCAAAACGGTCCACAATCTGTAATGAGTGCAGGGTTTTTTTTTTCTTAGTTTTTTCTTTTTAAATCTAATGACCTATCTCCAAATCAAAACCTCTAAAGAGTCAAGATACTGTGTATAACCCATACAAATTACTGCAGAAAACACTACCAAGTATGACTTCGGAATGGAAGTCATCTTCCCCAAACATCTTTTTGACTTGGTATGTAACCTAATTTAAACAAAACAAATTAAAAGTGCTGTGTGCCTGGTCAGGTAGTAGATGGTTCCCTTCCCAGATATAAGGCAGTATTAGCAGTTAGTTTCTCTCTTCCTTACTTACTGTGAGGTTAACTGCTCCATTCCAGCAGAAGAGATTCAATATCCTGCTTATCTTGTAGTCAGACTGTATGACTACATACAATACATACATTCCCCAGGGCTTCCTAGACCTTGATGATTTTTCTCCTATTTAAGAAGTTGGGAGTGACGTCACCCAACTTGCCAACGAGATATGCCCGTCAAAATTTGACCAACTCTTGGGAACATCATGTACCACCTGCCCCTGTCCACCCCAGCCATGATACTATATTAAATCACTGAATATAAAACACAGAAACACAAACAATAGTTTTTGGTTTGTTTCTTTAAAAATGACATTTGTATTAAAAGTCTTAAAATGAAGAGACAATGATTAAACTCGTGTCTGGAATTAAAAATTACAATTGGTTAGAATTCTCTTGGTACATCACAACAGTAAAATTTTGCTCTTTGCTTCTGGAGGAACACCCTATTAACTGATAACCAAAAAAAATTTAAAAATAATATAAAAGGGGAGCTAAATACCTGAACATTTGAACAAAATGAAGCAAAAAAAAAAAAAGTAAAAAAATTGCAAGACATGGAAATTACATTATAAAGGCTGGAAAAAATAAAGAAATTCACTGAACAACAGGCCCTATTGTCCTGGCTCCTTCGGAAAGACTACTGAAAGGAAACTGGGAAGTGGTTTGGGGAATAACAGATTCTGGGATAGGGTGGGAGGTTCACAGGTTGGCACCGGCTGGAACAGCTGAGTTTTGAAGGCACTCTGCAGACACAGGGGTGCTGGGGGCCCTGAATCACATTTGTGAAGTCTTTGTACTGTATTTTAAAGAGCTAGTCATCAAAATCTGCTACTGCCAACCAATAACAAAAAAACTAAAGTTAAACACACGCACACACACACAACAGTACACACAAAAATGTGCAGATCTGTAACATTTTTTTTCACAGCTGATAAAAAAAAATACTACCGTTCTTCCCAGACTCCCCTTAGATACAGTAGGTAAACAAAATAGATTTTTTTTTCCCCACAAATATCAGCAGACACTTTCTGGCACCCCACACTGTATTGGCATCAGTGTTAACAGTCCCAGTTCAGATGTGCAATACTTCAGATTGGATACACTGTAACAAGAATCCAACTTTGCATAGACATCCTCAGAATCGCAATCAGTCACGGGGTTACCCTTCCAAGCTGGCAGAAAAGGAACCCGACCTTAATTTCCAGCTACTTCTGGAAAATAAGATAAAAACAAAGTTTCTTCCTCTCCTCCAGCTCCTTCATTTGGTTCTCCCGGACTTCCTTCCACGTATTTAAAACTTGGAACTGGAAAACGGTTGTTAACAAAAACAAAAAATAACAACAACAAAAAAAACCCCACTTCACCTTCTCCCTGTCCTCTTCCTCCCCCACCCCATTTTTTCCAGGCTGAAACTTTCGCTTGCTGGTGTCAAGCTGCCAATACAGCGCCCTTAACGGTTATTTAAAGGGAGAAATATGCGTCAACCAAAATCAATGAAAAACGTGCATGCTGCAAATAGCCACATTTCCACTGGGTCTCAGATGGTCAGGACCGGACACCCCTTCGGACGCGGGGAGAAGGCAGGGGACGTCGGCCACAGAGGCCAGCCGGGCTCCTGGGACATCCCGGCCAATGCAAAGTCGTCTCCAATCTCAAAGTAAGAAGAGAAATCACATTTAGAGAGTGCGTTTGGCTTTTGTGCGCAAAGCGCAGCCGGCGCGCGGCGGCCGGGGGCGCCTCAGAGGATCACGCAGGCCGAACAGCAGCCCTCATCGCCGTTGGGCTGCGCCGCGTAGTTCATCTGCCGCACGATCTCCGCGAACAGCTCGTCCACCGAGGCTTTGTTTTTGGCCGATGTCTCCATGAAGGGGCAGCTCCACTCCTCGGCCAGGGCCTTGCCCTCGCCGTAGGAGACCTCGCGTTCGCCCTCCAGGTCCACCTTGTTACCCACCAGGATCATGGGCACGCGCTCGTACCGCTTCACGCGGATGATCTGGTCCCGCATTGGCTTGATGTCCTGGAAGCTCTGTTGGTTGACGAGGCTGTAGACGAGGATGAAGCCCTGGCCGTTCTTGATGTACAGGTCCCGCATGGACGCGAACTGCTCCGTGCCCGCGGTGTCCAGGATCTCCAGCACCGACGGCGACGAGTCCACCTCGATCTCCTTTCGGTAGAAGTCCTCAATGGTGGGGTCGTACTTCTCAATGAAGGAGCCGGTCACGAACTGCACGGTGAGCGCGGACTTGCCCACGCCGCCCGAGCCCAGCACCACCACTTTGTACTCTCTCATGGCTCCGTCAGCGCTCTCGCCGCGCCTGCCGCGGCCCCGTCGGGGCTGCGCGCCTGGGAGAGGCTAGGCTTGGAGACTGGACTTCTCCCCTTCCTCAGCTCCGCAGAAAAAACCTAGGAGAGGGTGGCTGGGGAGTGCAGGGTGCAGAAATCAGCAAACGGAAACCGGGCGCCCGGTCGGTCGGCGGCGGCGGCGGCGCGTTCCTGCGGCGCGGGTCTAGGGCCCCGCAGCAGCCCGCGGTGGCGGCAGCCTTAGCGGCGGACTGGGAGGACAATGCCGGCAGCCTGTGCGAGGCTACGGCTGCAGCTCCTCGCCGCGGCAGCCGGGGAGGGCGGAGACGTGGTGGCGGCGGGCTGCGGAAGTGGCTGCTAATTGCGCGCCGAGCCGGGACGCGCGTGGCATGAGTTCCCGCAGAGCGTTTGCCCCCTGTCGCGACCCATCACGCTTTCTACCGCAGCCTCCGCGGGGCGAGGACTTCCTACTCGCCGCGCGCAACCGGGCCCTCCCCGCACCGGCGAGCATGCCCAGTGCGCCGCCAGCCGCACCCGCTGGATTAAACGTTCCCGGTTTTCCAGGGGACCGGGCGGGGGCGGGGCTGTGGGCGGGGCTCGCGATTTGAGTCCCGAGGAGCGGATTCCGGAGAGGAGCGAGTCTTGTACCCGGTTGGAAAACGTGTGAGGTTGTGGAGGTGTTGGAAGAGGGGTGCTGGGAAAGCTCTAGTTGGACGATGGAGGCCGTCTTCTCTCACGGCTCCGGCGTTTGCGCCTATGGTGGCAGCTCTGCGAGAAGTGTGTGGGCGCGACGGGCACCTCGGCATGGTACGGGTTTCGCTCTCGCTGATTGCCTTAATCAAAAGTGCTTGGATTCCACTGCCCGAACCCCGGCGGGGTGCGCCTCGGGGCCGGAGACCCAAGGCACTTTAGCTTGCAGGAGCGGCGGGTAGAGCATCTTCTCCCACCCGCGGCGCAGCTCTTTCTTTAAACCGCTGACCTCAAAAACGTTACTCGGCCTTCTTTGGTCGACCCTTCCTGTACTACGAACCTCGGACAAAGAAAACGAAAATAATATGCCTAAACCACTGTGCATTGGAGGGAAGGGGCTGGCTCTAGAATGAAGCCCTCTCTGGGCTAGGACTTGGCGGGTCCCACCCACCTCCCTACCAGGCTAGGGCCAAAATCCGGAGACCAGGATAAAACCCAGTCCATCAGTGGCGGCGGCGCCCGCAGCTAGTCAGGGCATGCTCAGTGGGTTGAGCAGGTTTTCGGGTTTAGAAGCAGGAAGCTTTTGCACCACACACCCACACTCCAGCTCAAATTACCTCTCCCAGACTCGGGACCTATTGGTCCCGGGGCGCAAATCTCACACCCCAAAGTGTTCTGCCATTGGCTACCGCCAAGGTTTTGTCAGTTTGGGCTGCTTCATTGGCTAAAAAGTAACCTCCGCTCGTGATTGGTTATTTATAGGGATTAAGTTAAGAGGCGGAGGCACAGCTGTTCTTTCGCGGCTGCTCCCCGCCCCCCTCCTCCCACTTCCCCAACCTAGTCGTTTTGAAGCTAAGAGTGCAAAAATAAGAGGAATTTAGGCGGAGAGCTCAAAGCTAAAAATAGCCCTTTGTTGGTGTTTTCCAGTGTCTGACTTCTCGGTGCCCAGTCACGACTGTCCCTTAAAGGGAGCAGAAAGGGCTGGTTACAGTTCTTGGTCCACAAGCAACAGAAAAGTTTCCAAGGTTTTTTTGGTTTGGGGGATTTTTTGTTTGTTTTTTGGTGGGTTTTTTGTTTGTTTTGCTTGCAGAAGGGGCAGGGCGGCTACGATTTGGAAAGGGGGCCACTTTGAATTCTTTCCACCTGGAGGGGTGGGAGAATGCCCAGGCTTGCCCTTAGAAAACGTCTTCGCTTTGGGCGGGTAGTCGCTAGACTTGGCTCGGCTCCCACTCACGGGAGGTGAGAGCGAGATGCCTCGACTTGCCTTCGAGTCTCCCTCCTTCCTGGTGGAGGAGAAATGTCAAGACCTGTCAGAAGGCTTAGCAAAGTTAGCGTTAGCTCCAAGGTGAACCGGGCGGGGGTGTGGGGAGGGACCGAGCTGCGTCAACCCTGGCTCCGCGTCCTGCCGTTTCTATCCGATACCACTTCACACTGGTTTAAACGTCCGCATCTCAGGGATGAGCCAGGCTGTGTGCTGTGCGCTGACACTCGGTTTCAGTTCCCGAGCCCCGCCGTGACTCAGGGCCACACTCACGAGTTAACCTTCGAAACCCTGGCTGTAGCTCATGCTGTACGTGTCTGCAGTCTGAAGTCCTTGGGCACGGGACCCGCGGGCCATGGGCGGCAGCCTACGCCTTGGATGGGGGTGGATGGTGCCCACCCCCGCGCCTGGCCCTGCTGTTTAGTGGAGAGAGGGGTTGAACCTGGATGATCGGAGTGCTTCTATATAATTATGTTTATATAATTCTCCAGATAAACCTCTGAGACAATTCACCTAACATAGCTGGAGAGAACCTCACAACCTTTAACCAGCGAGTAATGTCTGCCACGCCTTTCTACACGTGCTCTCTTATTTAATTCTAATAGTAATTATAATACCTGTTTTAAGATGAGGGAACTTAGGCTGTGAGATGTTCAGCAACTTGAGATTTCACAGGTAGCTCATGGCCAAGCTAAGGTCACAAGTGTTTGGCCGCTTGTCATCGTCCATGCTATTACACAAGAAAGCTCCCATATTTTACTCTCTGGTTGAATCTTCAGGTTGTGTAGTCAGACTGGCTCTAAAACCCAAGCAAAAGGGACCTCTGTCCACAACCACCGTCTGTTCTCCTTGGGTAGTGCCCCTTCCCACAGGTCAAAGAGCCTGAACCCGCCTCTAGACCCTGGTCCTGGTGGCCATAATTCTGGAATCCCCTATCTAAATAGTACCAAACCCCTCTGTCAGGATCTGCCCCGGACCCCGAACTCACCCTGTGTCCAGGAATGGGTCTTCGCTGGAATGTGCACAGTGCTTGGACCTACAGGCTGAGGTGTGTGCCCTTCCTGGCACTTTGGGCCCCTCCTTAGGGTAGGAAGAGGGGTCAGGCAGAGTCAGCTCTCCTTTTCCGGTGACCTTCCAGCCTGGCCCTTGGAGGGGTCTAAGAATTCATAGTTCACACTAGCCATCCAGGTCCACGTGTCAAGATAGGAGGGTCATACTTAAACAGTTTATCTTGATGTATAACTTAAATACTTAGATGAATGCTGTGTGGGCCTCTATTTGTCCTCTTGCACATAAATATTAAGTGTGGTTCTGAGTATGATCCAGTAGAAAATGCTTTGTCCTCATAAACCTGGTGTCTGATCTTGAGTATTGGATAGCAGTCATTACCTGAGAACTTGGGCGAGTCCCTTAAGGTCTCTTGACCTTAGTTTCCCTAGCTATTAAATGATAAGAAAATTTGCCCTACCCACCGCTACAAGGAACCTTGGAGAGAGAGAATCTAGTGACCAAACCCCTCACTTACATCACAGAGAGCTGAGCAGAATTAGAATCCTGGTGACCTGGCTGCCCCTCCCTTGATTCCAACCTGTCTTTGGGGATAATAATGAACAGATAATGGATGGAAACATGCTTTTAAAACTACAGCACCTCATAAATGCATGACAGTCACCCAGACCCAGCACCCGACAACCCCATCTCAGGGGTTTTGGTTCCCATCTAGAAGAGACCATCCCAAGGACTGCGGGTAGTTATGCGGATGGGTATTATAGAATCTCGGTGGCATCTCCAGTACCAGAAAGATGCCACAGTTTTAATACTTTCTTTTAGGGACTCCTCAATAGCTATTTTTATTACATTCAGATGGTCTCTCCTAGAAAGATTTGCACTGGGGCTTTGGGATTCAAAATGAAGTCATAAAATTGCTAATGCAGAAATCCTTAGGGTTGGTCACTTCCTCTCAGGAAATCTGTTAGGAGTCATCATTTACCTTACTTAGGGGTCATTATATGTACCATACTTTTTTTACATGTCTGTCTCTTATCACCCAGCACCATGAGAATTCCTTGAGGGCAGGGCCCATATATATCAGGCTTATCTTTGAAACTTCCTCTGTGCCTCATAACATGTAAAGCAGTGCCTACTATAGGAGGCCCTCAATAAATATTTATTGAATGTATGAATATATATCAATTTTTGCTGAGCCATAAAATTTTCTGGAGCCATAGAAAATTACATAATAATGTTTCAGTCTCCCTGAGCCATAAAGATAATCAAAGTCTACTCTTATTTCAGTGGAAACACTAAATCAGTGCTATCCTGGAGGAAGAGACCAAAGCATCCAATTAGATAAACCTTTACTCTGAGGAAGACTTAACATTTGCAGATACTATGGAAAGACATTTCCTGAAAACAATTGAAAGTAAAAGCTACCAGGTAAGGACTCCTTAACCTTCGGTACTGAATGTTGTTGGCTTTTGCTCACATAGTGGGACTACTGAGGTTCTGTGACACTGGGTTGGGGATCCAAGGAATTGACATGTTTGTTAGAGCACAAATCTTTAGAGTCCTCAAGAAAAAAGTACCCCCTGTCCTCTTCATTTATGCAAAGTAATGAGTTTTTTTATGATGCAAACAATTTTATCAGTTTGTTATTGGCCTTTGATTTGTTTATGCTCTTTTTCATTAAGATATTGAAAAATATCCCTATTTTGAATTTACTGATCTTTTCCTTGATGGGTTTTGTGTGTGTGGATTTCATGCCCAATTAAAAGACGCCTCACACTATAAAATGTTTCATATAACTAGTGTTTTCTTCTAGCCTGTTTAAGGGGTTTTTTATGGTTATCTTTTGGCTTGCTTTGCAGCTGAAAAGACAGCCTCAGTAAATATGGAGAGATGGAAGTCCAAGCAACGGGATGTCCGCCGAACAGAAGTCTCTGAGGAGAGTGAGGGCAGAGGAGGAGTCCGAGGACTCCGGAGGGAAGCCTGAGAAAGCATCGTTTCTCTTGAGCAGCAAAGAACCAAGAGACCTGAAAGCTGGAGCTGAGAAGGTGAAAAGTTGAGAGAGTTCACACTGCGAATAAGCTTCCCTCTGTAAAAAACATGGCAAGGCACCTGCTCAGAGAAAGAAGGGCAGGTGTGGGTTTAGGAATGGAGCAGAAATGAAACTGTTTCCAACAGTGACTCTGCAGCTCACAGCGTGAAGTTGCTAAGAGGCTGAATTGGGGTTACATGAATTTGTGAAGATGCCAATTCAGCTTTCTTTTTTTCTTATGAAGAAGAATATTGGTAATTTCTCTTCAGTCTGTCAGATCAGAAGTCTGTTAAAAGTTTGAAAGGCTTTTTTCTGCATTTGCAAATAACTAACTATAAAATTCACTCCACGTCTCTCATATGTCTATATTTTTAGCAAAAATACACACGCGAACCTGTGACTTAAGTGATTAAAAATTCCACTATTAATGGGAAATTAAATGAACTCAATAAAACTGTCTTACCTATGTAGTATTTTGAGTGTCTCTTTCTATTACATGCTAAATTACAGTAAAACCTTGGCTACCTGAACTCCGAGATTGAGTCATTCTGAGGAGCTGAATGTTTGTCTAGACAATGTTGCAGTTGCATAGGGTGTTTGTTCTGTCACTATAAGAAAAATACATATATTCTTTTCATTAGATAAATAATATATGTTTACTGTAATACATTTGGAATGTATTTAAAAAACAAAGAATGAAATACATAAAACAAATTACATTTTGGTTAATAGTCTTCTTTTTGTCATAGAATTATTTCGAATATGGAAAACCAGTTCAAGTTTTCTTGTGACTATTTTAACTTACAGCTCAATATAGGCATGAGGTATTCTATGGCCTATAGGTCAGGAAATAAAAGGTCAAATAAGACATATCTTAAGTGCTTATTTATTAAAGAATTGTCCTGTCTTATTTAGTGGTTTTGATGGGAATATGTGGATCTCATATGCTGAAGTGGTTGCTTTCTTGACTGAGTCCCCGATGACAGCCTGGCTGGGGTCGTTTGCCTGTTATCCTGAAGGTGGGATGAAGCACGTTCAGGTTCATGACCTCGGGGGCAGCAGAACAGAGCTGCTGGCCCGCATAATTAACTAGTGAATCAAAGGCTTCAGCTGCATTCTCCCACATGGTTTTGTCCCTGTCCAGAAATGATCCTCTTTGTGGCAAACAGTGCCCTTTGATGTGTCAGCACCATTCAAAGCTACAGCCAGTGACTTCAGCATCGTTAACACATTTGTGCTTTCTTTGTCACTTTGCACCCAGACTTCCATCTCTCTTACTCCAAGTTTTTCTTAGGGCTTAAAAGAAATCTGCCCCTCACTCTTTCCAAAGTGTTTGGGAAACAACTTATTCCCAAGGCTGAAGATTCCGTATCATTAAAAAAAAAAAAGATAATTTTGCTGACATGGTTTCAGGCTGAAATTTTCTCTAAACTTTTTTCAGTGTTTGATTTGAATGGAATTCCAGGCATAAGCACTATTTAAAATTGTATTTTTATTGTAGGGATGGCAATTCCTGAATATTACATGCCTGATAAATTTACGTCCTCATTAAATCTTGTATGTTGTAGAATTTCCTATCTTGAATAACACATTTTCTGTAGACTGACCCTTGGAGTTAATATTTGGTGGCTGGGAGATACAAGTAACACTCACAGATACCACTGTATTTTCTCTGGATGAGCAAAGTAATTGTGTAACAACAGAATAGTTTTGTTATCCTGAGATAAGCCTGTGGTTCTAAAATATCCTTTATTAAATGTAAGTAAAAATGGCAGAAGGAGGCTAGGAGTGGCAGAGAAACTCTGATTTTCCACACATTATTTATACAAGGTAAGCAACAGGTAGTACTCTAGGGTGCCCAAATATTAAACCATCACCCTATTCTTACTCTGTTTAATTCAGATAAACTGTTATTAGTATATAAAGCTACAAGTTAAATTAGGTTAGCTCTATATGACTTTTATGTATCAAGAATTATAGCTTGAGCGTAAGAGTATTTTATTCTAAGATGCAGGCAAGCCAGGGAAGGAAGATTCAGGACCAGTAAATCAGGCCACTAAAAGCACTATCCTGTAGGGGACCAGGGGACCACTTGAGGGGTAAGAGAAGAGATAATTGGGGTTCATAACATGATTCAAGGACAGCAGAAATCATCAAAGAAAAAGGGAGAGGGCTGTTCAATGCAGCGTCTACCTCTTAGCTTACCCTTGGGACCGCCCCTCTGAGACTCCTTAAGGGAAAGAGATGCCAATAGAGCCTCTGGGCCATTGAGTCGCCAGCTGCCAGCATTTGGGCGCACAGCTTCTGCAACATTCCATGCCAGGGCCTGCAGCAGCCGCAGAGGGTCTTAGGGTAGCCCTCCACAGCTGCACTCATTCTCTTCAGTGGATACCAGCCAGAGAACCATCACTTTGGACATAGGCAGCCGCAGCAAAGGCCTCAGAGGAGCTCATGCAGGAGCAAAGAGAATGAATGATCCAAGCCACAGAACCTTCACAGAGGCTGGTCAGCAAAGGAGCAGGGGAGCTAACCCGAAGGATTCCCAGCACAATTTTTAGGGAATTAAGGAGGTCCGGACTCTGTTGTTAGAGACTAAGACAAATAATAATAAGATCCATGATTGTGGTTATCTTGCCCTGTCTTACCCCCTCAGCTGGTATAATGTAGACATTTAGGTCATATGGGAAATTGTTTAGAAACAAGTGTTCTTAACTAGCCACTTTTCTAACACTTCCTCTTTCCCCCAGGATTTGTTGACTTTATTTTTAATGTGTTTTCAAGTTACCTCACACTGAAAGAAGTAGGAAAACTTAAGGTTGAACTTAACTAGAGTGGGTCTAAATAAACAAATACAGGTTTATTTCTCACCGAACACGAAGTCTAGAATTGGAGTTCTTCTGGCCTTGGTTTAACAGTTCCGTGATGAGAAAGGCAGTCTCAGAAGTCAAGTCTGCTTTTGTGGCAGGAAAGAAAGCAGGTCTGGGGGTGGGGCTGAGAATACAGGAGGAAGACTTTTTCTAGCAAAAACTCCTTGATACTTTCAGTTGAATTTCCTTGGCAGGTCCTGCATTGAATGCTCTTCTAGCAAAGGGGGTTGGAAAAATTCATATTTAACCTTGCTACCTTTTATAGTAGATGGAGACAAAAGGGAAGGACATGGAGAATGGTGTTAGGTAAGCCAGCCTACAGTGTCTACCCCAAACATCAATCTACTCTTAAGAAACTCAACATCTTTCTGGCAACTGAATTTGCACACACTTTTTTTACACTTGTTCAATAAATACAGGTGAAAGATAAGTATAGCCTCTTATCTTTTCATTAAAAATCACACTTACAAAGCCTTATTTGTTTTTAAGTTTGGTTGTACATATGATATAAAGTTTTGGTTTCCACAAAAGTCTACCAAAAAAACCCCAAAACTTTCTTATATTTTTTTCACTCCTGATATTTAACAAGTCATATGAAGCAGAAAGGTGTGGGATTTTTTTATCTGATAGAATTACTTTCAAATTTTGGCTCAGTCATTTTCTACCTATAAAACTGGAGAGCTTATTTAATTTCTGAGGTAGCCAGTCTTCAAGATGGCTCCCACCATTACCCTCTCCTGCATTCATACCCTTGAAGAGTCTCCTCTCACAGTGCATCAGGGTTGGTCTATATAACTAATAGCCCACAACAGAGGTGATGGTATGTCATTTCCAAGATTGTTATAAAGGACTGCAGTTTCCTTCATGGGCTCTGTCTCTCTGGAGGTTCTCACTCTAGAACAAACCAACTTTCATAGCTTCAGGGCACCCAGGCAACATCTTGGAAAAGTTTATGTTACTAGGAACTGATATCCTTACTGCAGTTGCTGTGAGTAGCTGAGGCCTGCCCATAACCAAGTAGGTGAACTTGGAAGTTACTCCCCCAGCAGTCAGATGACTGCTACTGCAGCCAACAGCTTGACTTCAGCCTCCTAAGAGACCCTTAACCAGAACCACCCAGTGAAGCTACTCCCAGAGTCCTGACTCTTAGAAACTATGAGATAATGTTTCTTATTTTAAACTGCTAAATTTCTGAGTAATTGGTTATATAGCAAAAGAACTAATACAACTTCTTTAAACATCAGTGTCATGATCTATTGGGTTGGCCAAAAAGTTAGTTTGGTGTTTTTCCGTTAGATGGCTCTAGTAGCACTTAGTTGTCTTTAACTTCATTTGAAACAATTTTGTTAGATTGTACTGTGACAACTGTCATATCGACATGCATTTAAAAAGAACTTAAAACGGATGAATTTTGGGGTAGCTATTTTAATATTGAAAGTGGAAGAAAATATACAATGTTTTCAGCATATTATGCTTTATTATTTCAAGAAAGGTAAAAACACAACTGAAATGCAAAAAAAAGGTTGTATGTATGGAGAAGGTGCTGTGAGTGATTGAATGTGTCAAAAGCGGTTAGCAAAGTTTTGTACTGGAGATTGCTCACTGGACAATGCTCTGTGATTGGGTAGACCAGTTGAAGTTGGTAGCGATCGAATTGAGACATTAATTGAGAACAATGAAAATTCTACCACGCAGAAGAGACCTGGCATACTCAAAGTATCCACATCAATAAAGTTATGGGTGAAAATAAAAAATGTGTCTTTTGTTTTACACAGGCTTTTTGGCCAACCCAATATAAACAGGATATAAATAGTTTTTGTGAGGATAATAAGATAATGTATGTGAAACTACCCAGTGCAATTCCTGCAACATGGTAAGGGCATAGAAAAAATTAATTTAATGAATATTACTTATTTGTGATTGTCTTCTCATGTTTACCCTTTTCAGAATTTCTTTTTATCTTAGATTAGCACAGTTTTCAAAGATGTCTTTGTCCTTTGCTTTTCACTAGTGTGAAATACATGTCACTGAACCCAGTGGCTCCGTCTCATTGCCTCAGCACTCTACTGCACTGGGGATGGTTGTGTTAGCTAAGATCTCCTGTGCTTAATAATGAATGTCTTTCCCAGGATGCTGAAACTATAGTGTCTAATGTGTCTTCACTGGGCTACCAACTAAGTAAAATATTGCCCTTTTGTTGTGAATAGCTCCTGTCTTCTTCCCTCTAGAAACCTTTCGGTGAGCTTAATCTGCCCTACTTGGGGAGCGCACCCTCACTGCTGAGTCACTGACAGAGGGAGTGCATGGTGAAGGTAACAGCCTGCCGTGTGCCTGCAGGGTGGTCCGGTCCTCTTCAGCTTGTTGCTCATCCCCCGCCCTCTTCCACTGCCCCTTCCCCTTCTAATCACAGCACAGTGGCAGCCAGCTTTGCGAAAAAGCCTCAGATTGTCTCTGCTATTTTTCCTTTTCCTCCCTAAAAATTACTTTCTTATTTCTTGTCTCATATTACTTCCATCCCTTAATTCATTCGGGCCAAAGAATTGTGTATATATACATGTATATATCACACAGACATGTGTATGCATGTGTGCATGTGCATGTGTGTGTATTCTATACAATTAGAACACTTTCTTTTCTCGGCCAGCACAGCACGCTTGGAATAATTTTTGGTTCACTGAACTGTCTTCACTGTCATTTGCTGCTGGTTGCTTAGGGCCTACTTCTTTGCACCAAAGCAGGGTTTTGTTGTTGTTGCCGTTGTTTTGGATTTTTAAGTTTGTTCTGCATCTGCAGTAGTTCCAAAGTCTGAGGGCTCTGAAATGCTGGTTTCTAGAGAGCAGAGACTTCCCTGTACTATAATTTATGGGTCCTGGGCTCTCACATTGTAACTGTCGATGAGCCCAGGCTCCCACTGGTCCCTTTGCTTCCCATCCTGCTCTCCCCCATCCAATCAATCCTGTGTAATCTAGCAGATAGAACTCATTAAAAATATTATGTAACATTCATTAAATGAATGAATCATAATATTATGACTCTCCAAGACATAATGTTGAGTGAAAAAAACCAGAGGCAATAGAATATATACTGTATGAGTCTATTGATATAATGTTCATAAAAGACAAAGTTAAACTATTGTGTTCAGACAAGTATAATTAGGGAATGAACTAGAAAGAAAATAAAAAATTATGTTTAGCACTGGCAGGGAGAGAACTGCACGTGTGAGTGTGTTGCAGAATGAAGGCTGGGGACAGGAAAGGCTACACAATTTGTGGGGCCCAGTGCCAAAAACAAATTAAGGGTCCCTTGTTTAAAATGTACGGAGAATTTCAAGGGCAGCAGCAGGGCATTAAGGCAAGTGGGGCACCCTGCTCAGCATCAGGCCCTACACCACAGCTCAGGTTGCAACCCCGTGAAGCCTGGGCCCTGATTTGAGAATTTCTGTGGCTCTGCTAATGCTGTATTTTTCAACTTGGTAGAAAGAGAGTGATATAGATATTTGTTTCAGAAAAAGCCAAAAGTTGAACATTCATGATGTATATACCTTTCTCTAAGTTTATTCTATTTCACAGCTTTCAAATGTGCAAAACAAAAATCAGAACGAATCAGAGCACTTCCTGGTCAAAAACCTGTATGATGGTTTCCATGGATGAAAATTCCTGTAGCCAGATGCTTTTCCCATACCTTCATTTCTTGCAGGCCTAGCTCACGTGCCACGTCATCTATGAAACCACCTAGATTTCTTCCACCAAAATTAACCATTTCCTTCCCTCTGCTCCGTTCACACTCTGTCTGTGTTAGAGCACTTAACTCTTCTCCCACAAATCAGAGTTCTTTGAGATTTGTTTTTTCTGATGAATATGAAATCTTGGGGAAAATTTTCAGTCTTGCTCATTTTCATACTTAGGATCCTAGAGAGTGTTAGACAAATGATTATTCAGTTTAATTAAAGCGATATCCAAAAAACATTATAACCCACTGTAAAACTAAAGCACTCAAAATTCCTACATAACGTGCATCCTTAAACTATGCAGTTATAAAGGGTAACAAAAGTGAAAGTTCTGCAAACTAAGATATATTTATTCACCTGCTGAAAATTTGAAATAGGCGCTAAGCCTTTCATGGTATCATTGAACACTTTTGTTTCACATGTGAGAATCTCTCATAGCCATCTTTAATATAACCCTAAAGTGCTTGTTATGTAATAGACACCCTGGATACGATTTTTACCAGAAACTCATTTTAAAACACTATTGCCCGTTATTTCCTTTGATTTTTTTGTTATAGTCCTTGGCATGTTTTCTTTCTCACTAACACTTTGGGTTCTTCGATAAGCCTGTGACTTGGACATTTGCTTACAATAGACACAGGGGTGTGTTTTTGGGGTATTATTTCTAAAATGAAGAAAGTGTCCCCCTTTCCCAGCATCTGGGTAAGATTTGGAGTTCTGTCACCGATTTAAAATATGGACAGAAGTAATGATCTCTCTCCCACAAAAGGTGTCTGCAAGTAATTTTTTCTATTTCTTGTTTTATTTTCAATGCCAAACTTTGAAATCACAAATGAAGTATGGGTTCAGAAAAAATCCACTACATAAAACAGTATTTGGACATTTCTTTTCATCATTCATTTTTATGGATGTGCTCCAACCCTACTACCCAGATGGCCAGGTTACAAGTCTGCGGTAACATAAAAGCCTTTTATATATGAGTAAAGCACTGATGAATAGACTTCTAATGTATATACGAATAAGTATATGTTATTCATCTTTACACATAATTTCACTGCACAAAGCCTTTCGATGTGAATTATAACATTTGGCTGGCAAACGTATGGTTACATACTCAGTAACAAGCTGGAGTGAAAACTTTCAGTGAAAAATGTCTGCCATTTCTACAGGACAATTCATTTTAATCAACACAAAGATTTTAAATGATTCTTCTCTTACTCTGCCAAGTAATCATACACAAGTAAAAAAAAAAAAAAAAAGTAAACCTATCACTCTTTTCCAGAGACGATGACAGTAAGAGAATGTGAAATTTCATTAAAGGATTATTTATGCCATGTGTTTATTCCATTTCTTTTAGACATCTATCACCTAATGACCGGAGATCAATGATCACACATGCAATAAGGCATGTATTTTTAAAGATTTTATCTTTAAATATTTTATTGTTTAATAAAGCTCGATGTGCAACATGAGGTGTCCGGGACTCTCACTGCTTCAGGGTTTTCGTGTGTTCTTTCCTCTGCCTGGAGTGCTTTCCTTAGGTCTGTCCATACAGCTGGTTTCCTCTCATCCACTGAGACAGCACCTCGTCAGAGAAGCCATACTAGGGTCTACACAAGTGAACAGTACTCCCTTCTCCCTGAATCCCGTGGCCAGGAGTTAACGCAAAAGGCATGTCAGTCCGTTTCAGGCTGCCATCGCAAAATACCACAGAGTGGGTGTCTTAAACACAACAGAGCTTAATTAGTCACAGTTCTGGAGGCTGAGAAGACACCAATATCCAGGTGCCTGCATGGTTAGGTTCTGGAGAAGCACTTCTTCCAGGTTGCAGACTGCTGACTTCTTGCTGTGTCCTTACATGGTGGAGGGAATGGACGAGGCGGCTCTGTGGGATGTCTTTTCTAAGGCCCTTTCACATTCATGAAAACTCCACCCTTGTGACCGAAGCACCCACCAAAAGTCCCATTTCATAACTGGGCATTAGGATTTCAACACATGAATTTGGAAGAACACAAAAGTTCAGACCATAGCAGGGCATGTTTTTAGGCCAAATCTCACCAGCCATTGTGGTTTTTTGTTTGTTTGTTTTTTATTCATTTGTTTGTTTGTTTTTTAACATGACCCATGAGGATAGTTTTAATCTCTTTATAATGGTTAGAATAAATAAATAAATAAATATTTCATGACATAAAAATTAAAAGAAATGCAAATCGTAGTGTGTGTAAATAAAGTTTTATTAGGACAGAGCTGCTATTCAGGCTGAGTTCAGCTACAAGGACAGACTGAAATACTTGCCACTGAGACCATGCAGCTCACACACAGTCTGTGCGACCCTTCACAGGAAAAGTGTGTTTCCCCCTGATGTAGGCTGTTTCAGCATCCTACATGTTTCATTGCACTTATCAAATCTGTAATTACGTTTTTTTATTTATGAATTTACTTATAAGCCTAATGAGGAGGGAGACATTGTCTCCCCATGCTCAGATCAGTATGTGGGAGTACTAAGAAGAGCTTCATAAATATTTGTTCACTGACTATAAAATAAATAAATGGGACTAGAACCACTGGGATGAAGCCCCTTAGCTTATTTCTATACCCTTCTCTATAAGTGAGGCAGAATGCAAGAAGCCCATTCATTACAATTTAGAGCAGCTATTTAAAAAATTTGAAACTAGAAAGGCATGTTCACAGAATAACAGCACTGGGTATTGATGTTAACTTTGACCTTGGCCTCTCAAATTTCTGGATGACTCGATCTAGCTTCCAGAGTATGATGGATGCAAGGCCCATGTGGAAACTGGGTGATTTCACTTCTGGATCAGATGTAAGCTCTCAGGGAATGTAACTGGGCAGCATGGGGTCCGGCCGCCTGTCGCCGTCTATACATATACTACAAAGATTTGTGAGGAAGGAAACAGGTCATTCACAGGAAACCCGATCTGAGAGGGCTGAAAACATTCCGAGCCAAGCTCCTTCGCAAAGCACCATAAACCAGCGCCCCCTCCTCCCCCGGAAGATTAAAGTCCAAAACCAAATCCAGAAGGTCTCCATTATTGTTTTTGTCCTTTTGGAACTTAAGCTGGCCTCGCAAACTGCTCTCTATCCTCTCCGGGGTACGCACTGGTGGTTTTCAGAGTCACCATCGTTTAGCAGCAACAGCAGCTCTCGCTCTCGCTTTCTCTCTTCCCTGCCCCCGGGTCTCAGGTGCGCTACTAGATCACTCCAGACAGTCATGCAAGGGAAGCTCTATTCGTGAAGAACTTCCTAGTTCATTCTTCCCTTTGCAGCTCTCAGTCTCCGTGCGCTGCTCTCTGAGCAAGAGAGTAGAAGCAGTGGAGAACCCATGGGCCATGCTGCACTGGGTCGTAGCATCCCAAAGGTTGGAGTCTGGCAAGGCATGCATCCCAGCATGGGACCCTGCCTTGAGAGAGCTGGCTTCCAACAGTGCAGGACCTAAGGCCCTAGTGATCCCAGCATCTGCCACTCCCACTGGCAGATGGGCAGCAACGGCAGGAACGGCTGTCGCCCGGGCTCCCGCTGGAGGAATGCAAGGATGGCGGGTAGTCCAGTCACTCGCCTGCACTGGAGCTGTCACTGACAGGCCCACACTGGCGTGGGACGCAGGCGGGCAGCTGCTACGGTGGCTTCTCTTCTACGGAAGGAGTGTGGGGCTTGCTAGCCAGCCACACTCCCTGGGCTCTCTAGCCCAAGCCTCCTCTCTGTCTTCTTTTGGAAATCCGTTCTACTCCCAGCCAGGCAGGTCCCAGAGTGCTCGCGCAGGGACACAGGGAATCCTCCTGGCAAGGCCTGCTGGCTCGGGAACCTCTGCCCCCAGCCACAGATCCCCTCAGCCCCACCAGGGGATGGGGGAACAAAAGCACACGGTGTTTCCGTGCACTCTGTTTTTTAAAGAATCCCCCCATACTCACTTGGCGGAAGTAATTGGGAGGGTGTGATCGTTGCATCCAATCATCTCCCTTTCGGTGTCAGCACTACCTGCCCCTTCCTGCTGTGTCTTGTGGGTATTTTCCCAGTTGTGGGGCGACTCACACATGCGCCATTTTCGGTGCTTCACCCCTCCCCAGGTTACTTGTCCTGAGGTTCCATGTCCAGCAAAATTGCTTGCCCTCTAGCAATGCCTTTCATTGGTATAGTCTTTTGCTTCCTGACTGCCACATTTTCTTTATTATCTGGAGCTAATCTGTTTCCTAGCAATGTCAGAGTCTTGACTTCTTACCTGTTTCGCAATTCAGCACTAGAAATTAGCTATAGTCAGTCAGTAGTACATGTGTCTTAATTCGGATTAAGATTCAAGAGATATCTTACATAGGATTGAGTCTCCAGGGTTCTTTTCCTCTCAACTTTAAATAGGGAGGAGCTATCACACGTCCTAATGAGAGTGTGCTGAGGTGTCTACTATTCCCCACACTCAATTTGGGCACTGACCTGTCCCTTATTAAGGTATAGAGTCCAGAGCGAAGAGTGACCTTTACACCAAGGAAACTCACCACTCAGGAATCATAAAACAGTGTCTCAGCATCGTAGGTGGAAAGCCACTAATTTGTGAGGCAATTCCATGAAGAGAAAAACTACATTCTCAAATAATGACCTGAATATGGAATTGACCTTGTTCTGGTGAAATCTGGCTAATGGGTTGTAAATTTTGGTCTGGAGCTGTATTGGGAAGCAGGTCATGTTGCAAAAAGGTTAGAGCCTAATAAACCTAAGTGTTTTATTTAAATTCATTTAAACATATGGAATATTAGTTAGTCTACCTGGTGCCGTTAAGTGATTCACTGGCCATGGTTTAATAAATGTATCAGGGCAGCTTTTATTGAGTTTTGCTGCATGTTCATAAAAACCATGGTTTGTTTTCTCTGTGCATAGCAGCTGTTAATGCAAAGAGCATGTATACCTCCAATATACAGCAGGGAAGGAGTTGGGGAGGTTCACCAATGGCCTCTCCAAGAAGGTAACTAGCTACAAATTTGAATAAGCCTCAAGACCCCGCAAAGTGAATTTCACATATGCCTATAATAGAAACCAGACCATCCCAAATGTATTCTCCAAGCTTCGTAAAAGAAATCTGACCAGTTGTTTTTGAATGATGAGTAACTGAGTCTTTGATTTGTTTATACATATTCTGTGGTCTTATGGTTTGATAACCTAAAGCCCATAAAAAAGACATGTGTACGCTCAGGGCTAGAGTTAACTTCTCAAACCTCACTTTAGATGTTCACACTTCAGCTGAGTGTACCATCTGTGATACTAGAGTAAGGAGGATTCTGGGTTTAACTTTAAAAAGGGAAGGAGAGTTGGCAACATTGTATATAGTTTCCTCTGGAGGAACTGATACTTTTTTCCTTGTGGACATGTGTGAATCACGTTTCCCCTTTTTCTCTAGCCTCCATAAGGTACTCAGAACTCAACTTTAATTCTAAATCCTTAAATTGTTTAAAACTTGAGGGGCTGCCTCCTCAGGTTCTAACTTGAGTAGCCTGGAGAGTGAGCACGTGGTTCTGCCTCACTAGGCTTCTGAGTTCTCAGTAGCAAAATGAAGTCATCAGGAAACATCAGTGGCTTTCAAACTGCTCTGGGACAGTGTTCCTTCCAGTGCCCTCCTTGGGAGGGAGAAGCTTTGGGACAAGAGCCTGATGGCTCTTCCTCTCCCAGGTTCAAAAGCAACAACACCACCACTTTAGCTTGCCTATACCTTAAGAAAAAGACTTCCTTGGAACCAAACATGAGTGAAATTTGAGAAATCTTGTGCTCCATAATTTCTGAGGTCCCTTTCAGCTTTAAACTTTTTTTGATTAAGATTAGGAACCAGTCAGCTGTGATTGAAAAGTAAAAAATGACTTAAAAAATAATAACAACAACAAAATAAAAATAAGCACATGTAAAGAAAAAAAACAAGGAATGAAAAGACTGGGATTCTAATTCTAATCCTTCTACTAACTGGCTCTGCAGTTTAGGCAAGTCATTCTTCTTCTTTGGACCTTCAGGGCTCTCTTCTATAAACTTGGGAAATAGGTGCTGTGACTTTGTCTCTTTTCTTTCATTTGATTTCCCCAAATATCTGCTCAGGTAGAAGGCGGCCTCGGGGGGAAGGATAACAGGGGCATAAAGAGAGGAGGGTGGCAACGTTCCCTTCCTTGTTTTCTTTTCTGTTGCTTTATGTTATGACTGCATCCAATTCAAGGAAAGTAAATAAAAGATAAGTAGAGGACTGGATAAGCAAAGACATAACATCTAAATACTGTAGCACGGTGAAGCTGTTTCATTTGCCCAACAGACGATCCATAAAAAACGACCTGTGAGCTTCTGATAAAGCACTGAGTCATACTGGGATTACCTCACGGCTTTGCAGTTTTACTTGTTTATAACCACAGGGACTGCTGACCTGTCAGAACTCATTGGGGGGTTTCCTCCCTTCCAGCTTCCGCCTTAGTAATGCAAGGTCATGCTTTCCCTAACCCTCCTCAGTTTCTGTCACTGTGCTGTGTGTCAAAGGGAATGGGAAGGGCAGTTTCACCAGAGCTCTTTGCAGGAGTTCCCTTTAACGAGCTTCATACACTGTATCCTTGGGGCGACATTCTCCTAAGTTATGAAATGGTATCAAAAGGTTATCCCAAACTGGGAGCATACTTTTACTTGCAGCTCTATTCTCATCACCACAAGAACGGAGGGGAATATTTTGGTCCCAGATGGAGTATAGGGCTTACACAGAGAAACCTATTGACTCAGGGGTTCTCAAAAGAGCCCTAGAGGTGCCCAATAAGTATGTAAGGGCTCTGGAAAGGGGTCATGTGCAGAAGGGAGGCCTTTAGCAAGTGCTCATATTGGTTATTACCTGGTACACTCATGTCCCCAACCCACTGGCATTTGGAGTTAGATTTCAGGACCTCTGTTCTTCTTTCCAATGGTGTTTAGTCCCTACTTCCTCCAATCACTTCCTGTTTGCTTTAGAATCTTGTCCCTGTAAGATTTTTCATTTAAGAAGAGTTTCTTAGCTTTATTTATGTTTCCTCCCCTACCTCATCACCTTCAATGCCCTCTTTATTGCATATAACTTTCACATCCACCTATAGTATAAGATCTCACCACTTTTCCATTATTTCCATGATCATACAGGAGAATCCTTTTACAATATTACAGAAAGAGAGACTGTTAGACTCAGACTCAATCCCTGGCATATGGGGAAAGGGTGCTTTTCATACACACCAGTCATTTGGAGGCTGGGTGGTAATTACAGAGGCAAACACTGGAAAGGAAGTTTTCCAAAGTATTTCAGAAGTATTAATGGCTTGTAACCATTAATCGACAAGTCAAGTAAATAGAATAATTTCTTTGTCTTCTGCACATATATAAGCTCTGGGTAGTCATGTTAAGTCCTCATGACATTTCTCCCCCTCACAGTTGTTCCTGAAGATATACATTTAACCTAGTTGTTCAACCAAGTTCAGCCTAGTTTCTTAACCAAGATGTTCACAGTAACTAGTTTTTAGTTTAAAAAGAGGAAATTACCAGACTGATTTAGCTGAAAAAAATCTTACTTCCTTAATATTGGCTTGGGACACTCATATTTATTAAAACATCTAGTTGTAGATTTCATATCTACTCTATGGCATCAATTTGACCTGCAGTATTTCTAGGACATTATAAGAATAAAGTCTGAAGTGAGAGAGCTCTTAAGTGTGAAACAATTAGAATTAATCATCTACTTTAATCTTGTTTTAATTTAGGGGTAGCTGTTCTACTGAAAAAGTAAACCTTGTGAGAAATGTTAACACTATAAAGAGGAACGGGTTGAAAAAGAAAAACTAATCAAAAATATACTTTGTTCTTTTATTTACAAAATATTTCCTTTTAACTGTTTATACAAAGATGTTAATAATAATCTGCTAGAATATTTTGACTCATAAGCATTGAATATGAACATCATTTAAACCATTACTTTGAAGTGCTGATTGTTGTATTTATTTATCATCTTAGAAAAAGGGGGCCCCACATTTTCCTCATAAGGATATCTTCATCTGCAAGACTTCTGAATGGTTTCTGGCATCAGCCAACCCTGCTTCAGCTAGCAGGTTGGTCAGAAAACGCTTTTGAATAGTTCTTCCAAGTAGTATGTTCTAAATTGAAAGGTGAAGCTTGCTTAGGCAACAGACATGAGAAGACAATTTTGAGAAGATGCTAAATGGTTCCTTATGTTACTATAATATTACAGCGCTTAACACAGATCCTGTGATATACTTGGTAATTTGTTCATTAGGCAGGTGTTGACCAATGAATGAATTGGCTCATTGGAGCTGGTGAGCTCTACAAACCCTAGAACCATCACCCCTTAAGCAGGGTTTTAACCTCTCTGCCTCCCGAGCCCATGTTATCAGCTCATCTTCCATATTCCTCTCAACTAAACAGATTTTCTATCCTCTCTGCCAATAGGCCCAATTCTTCTCTCCTGAGAGTTTATTATAGCAACATGAGAGATGGATGATAGCTATAAGGAGTTGGAGAGGCAGGTGAATGGATAAGGATAGATACATAGCAAGAAAAATTTAGAAAGACATTATTAAAATGTATTCATTTTTCTAGTTTAGGTAGAATTCACATTATATGGTTATCTTTTTCAGGAAGATTTCCCCAACTTAATCTATTCTATAATAGAACTGGGACTCCAAAGAGATTAAAGCACTTTTCTGGAGAAGAACAAGATAAGCCAACTAAAATATAATCATCTCAAATATGGAAATAAGAGTTCCGGATAGAGGTTTACTGTTGGGGATGGATTGCCTGGGAGAAGCATGGGGAGACTTTATGAATATTGGACATGTTTTATGTCCTGATCTGGGTGATGCTTGCATGAGTATGTACTAGCAACCTCCATGAAGAGGTAAACTGAGGCAAGCTCAAATTGGATGGGGAGAGATTCCTGGCAGCTGTTTATTGATCAGGAGACAAGTCTTTCTTGTTTCTGTGAATCAGGCATTTACAGGAAATCAGTCCGTCAGTCAGTTTTTATGTTCCATTCTTTAGAGGGCATAGGGATTCTCTATTTTATAGCCTCCACCTCCATTTTAGCTTGAAATCCTTTCACAAAATATATGTAAAACATACCCAGCTTTATACTTAACAGCAAGTACTTTACTCCAAAGAAGCAGTATCACATTACAAAATATAAACAAAAATATAATCAGTGTAAAATGAACTGTGAAGCTGAGGCTCCTAATGAACTATGACAGTCTGAGGAAAAGCAATGGCTGATGTAGTAATGGCACCAACGAGGAGAAGTATACGCCCCAGAACAGGAAAAACAGCCTGAGGCCCATAATTTGGAAGCATTTTCCGATCAATGTCTGATAGAGTGATGGTTTCTAAGGGACCTCAATATCAGGAAGCAGAAAGGAAAGAGATAGTTTACCACACTCTATCCAGAGATCTTTTTAATTTTTAAATTGCACACTCAACATTTTAGCCCCTCATTCTAAATTAATAAATTACTTTTTTGGTAGATATGCCTCTTTTGAGTCTGAATGGTTTCATGAACAGGTTTTCTGCACCTGCCTCACACCTCAGTAGGCAACCTTCACAGATGAGGTGTAATTGGGCTAATTGTAATTTCTGGACCCATAATTGCCCCACCCACCTGCAGGTTCCGTGTCCTGCTGGTGTTCCTGATGTAAATGCTAAAGGTAGAAATTCTTTGGCCGAGGATTTGGAAAGAATGTGCGGGGGCGGGGTGGATTATGTGGAATGTTACCCCTTTCTGCCTTACAAGGGGGAAAACAGGCAAAGCTAATTAAATTGGTGTTAAAAATGTAACTCTAAATTCACATTTTTTTCCTCAGTGAAGTAATATTGCTACAGACACTAAGTATGTTTTAAAACACTTACTGGACAACATTTGGTAGTTGGAGTTGCCTATTAAAGGAGATATTAAAAAAAAGCATCTGGAAATATGTGAAGATGGACTTCATTTCAATGTGTTTAAAATGCAATGGTTACCAGATGTCCATTTTAAGGGATTTTTTTTTAAAACAGTATCTTTTAAAGGACTGTGAGTTCATTCAATATTTTCTTTTCTAGAATTTCCTCTCTCCAATTTTATATAACTATTTTATGAAATTAATGAAGAAATACACTTGAAGCATATATCTGATGCTAAAA
This sequence comes from Mormoops blainvillei, assembly GCA_004026545.1. Taxonomy (NCBI): domain Eukaryota; kingdom Metazoa; phylum Chordata; class Mammalia; order Chiroptera; family Mormoopidae; genus Mormoops; species Mormoops blainvillei. Next base: position 103,502 of record PVJD01000204.1, on the reverse strand, counting down.
ATAATGCAAAAACTTCCTAGTACAAAACAAAACAAAGCAAAACAACATAAGAAACCATTAATAGGAAGTCTTAGGAAATAACTTAAAATATGAATTTAAATTTACTCCAAATCCCAGCAGAATCAGAACCAAACAGAAATAAGTCTGAAAGTACCCAAGATTCTTTTGCTTAAACATCACTATATGATGTTTTGTGAGATCAGTACAAAATTGCATTCTGTCCTACTGACATGTTTTGTTTGTTTTGTTTTGTTTTGCCTTTTTATTAGCAATGACAAATACTTCAGACCTGTGCTGCATAAAATTGCCCCAATTTCATTCATTTCATTGGTCAGTACAAACCCGTAACATTTTTTAGCAAATGTCAAGAGAAAAATGTCCTAGTCATTTACTTCCTAGGAAACAGTGTAAGTATAGGCTGTCTTTGGGTACTTGCTGACTGGCTGCAAGGGAAATGCATTTCTGAATGCCATGCTGACATACCCAGGAAATGGAAAACACTCATCCATACATGGTCTAGGCAGTCATTGATGTGCAAGGAGGTGATGGAGATTCGAAAGAATAATTCTCCCAAATTTCATAGCTTCTAGAGGAGCTCGTATACTGCAATTGGGAAAATCAGTTACTTGTCATTTAAACAATCTTCTTTACTATTTGGCAGGGGAGGGGAATCAATCTGAAAAATATATTGGAAGCTATTAAAAACTGAGCAAAAAATTGTATTTTATAACTTGTATCTCAACTGTAAGAAAGTCATCATAACATATTCTTTCTAAGACATTCTAATAACTTTCCTAAATTGTAATGATGCAGATATCTTTGATATCACGCAAAAGCAGGAAATTTTATATGAGACGGAAGCAAGGTCTTCAGCGCTGGCCTCAATCACAGGAAAGCCAGAGCTTTGGTAAAACTGAAATAAAAAGATCTGATCATTTTTAAGTATGTTACAGTTTTATGTTTCCTAAAATTCATCAACAATGTCACAGGGCCAATAGAAGCTAGTCCTGTGGTGAAGATTTTTCCGTCTCTGGACTCTGATTTGGGCCTGGGGATCTCTTTCAGCACTCTGTCTCATCAGTCTAGTGAACCGATTTAATTTTGCAAGCACTTATCAAACTGCAATTGTGTGAACCCCAGGCCCATGCAACGAGAACTACTAGAAGAGAGGTCAAAACAGCGTGAGCAATAGCTGCAAGGTGCTTACAGACAAGGCAGAGATCCCATAGGAGGAACTGGAAACTGGCTTCTTGTGACTTCATGGTAACTGAGATTTGGTGGGATACTCCAAAATACTCGATGGGTCCCAATCTTGAGGCGCTCAGCTGATCGTTATCAAAGTGGTAGGATATACCGCAGCACTTATCTCCAGAGTCCTCCCACAGAAGTTACAGAGAACTGTGCGTGAGAAGGCTGGGAAATTAGGGACGGACACTCAAAGTGACAGCTGGTCTTGCCATTTGCAATGCTTTTTCAACAACAACATTTTTACATGCGTTCAAACAGTCCAAACTTTTCTTCAGAAAAAACAGGAGAGAGGTCTTCAACATGAACTTATTATATTTCAGTCGAGCCTACAGAAGTGTCGGTTTTAAGACTTTGAGGACAGGCGGGTGTGTTAGGGTTGTTCCCGTTTGTAACTGAGCACAATGTTTCCAACTAGCAGGATATTTCCGCTGTATTCTTCGTAACCATATCTCCAACATTAGAAAAGAAAAAGAGCTGTCTTATCCTCCACAGAAATTTGACAATTGAGGACCATACCAAATAAATACTGTGAAAACTGGTAAGACGTTCTCATTTAGGAACTAAAATGATGATAAATACCTCGGCTGAACAGAGTAATAAGGCTTAATCTACTGTGGTTTCAGCAAATGCTTGTTGCTCTGAACCAGGGTGTGGCCAGATAGTCTTGTCAATGAAAAGTTAATATTTGACCAAAGTTTTGGCCCAATGCCCCAATGTGAATTCCACTTCAGGGAAGGAGCATGACAAGAGAGACTGCTGCCAACAGTCCCTCCTTTTTTTTTTTTCTAATCTAGTTCAGTCTTCACTCTATTCCACTCCTTACTTATGCCTTTGGGCTCTCCAAAGCTCGCCAACTCTACATGCCCTTTATTTCCTCTGGTCCTTTTTTCAAGTCATTGGTTTTCAAACAGGGCTACTGATGAAAATAGCAAAGAAGTTAATCACTCTAATGTAAAAACCTTGGCTGAAACTTAGAAACAATCAACAGCAAAGGAAGAAAAGTGATGAACTGAGTGATTACTCACATCCTGTTGTTAAAAGTTACACACAGCTCATGGAAGTGACGACACCTATCGATTCATATTGCCCACCTCATAGTGTCTCAGGAGGGAATCAAGGTGCATGGTAAATTGACCTTTTCAGATGGGTGTGGGCAGATGAGATGTAATATACAGAACTGTCCATAGTATTTGTATTCAATTTCTATGGTTTTTTTCCTGGGCACATTTTTAGAAGTGTTTTTCCTGTTTCCTGGGCTGAGGTAAAGTAGATTAAACACTAAGATAGGCTATATTGCCCAGAGAAAAACAGAAAGAAAATGGGGGTGATGCCCATAAAGAACCAGTTTCCTCTAGTTTTGACTTTGCAACCAATTGACTCAGGCAAGTTGCAACCTCTCAGTATCTCATTTTCTTCACCAGTCAAATGAGGATAATATTGCCTACCCTACCCACTCACCTCACAGAGTGATGATAAGAATCAAGAGAGATGATAGATATGAAAAGATTTGCAGTTAAAAGTGCTGTGCAAATGTAAGTGATTATTATGGGGGGGAAAAAGGCTGCTCTAGGCAACTCAGCTGGAAAAACTGTGGGCTGGTAGAGCTGCAAGGAGCCTGAGAAATCAAGTCCAACCCCCTAATTTTGCAGATGGGAAAACTTTGACCCAAAGAGTAGTGAAATGCACAGATAATTCCCATAATTTGAGATAATAATAATAATTAGAGGGCTTATTCTGGGCTAGACAGTGTGCTAAGGGCTTTACATACATTATTTCATTTAATCTTCTCAATACCCCCATTTGGTAGGTGTGAGACTCAGGTAACTGATCTCCCCAAGGTCACATAGTAGTAACTGGTAAGGGCTGTGACTCCAAGTGCAGAGTGTGTGACGCCAAAGCCAGTGCTCTTAACCACCTTGTTATACTAATAGTTGTGAATCCTTTTTTTATCCAAACTAGCTAATGAACATTAAAAGGGAAACCTCTTTCTTCTCTCCAAAAGAAACTACTCAACCAACACACAGAAATCTAGCAGAATAGCAAGTCCATGCAGAGTGGACCACATGTAAGACGGGATGTTTCCTACTTCATAGCAATTAACCACCCATCTTGAATATCCTTCCCTTTTGGTATTCTAAAACTACTACCTAGGTATCTTTAATAGATGCAGTAGTCCACAAGCAACATTAGTTCACTCGTTTACAATCTATAAGCCCTTTATCATGAAGCACATGCAGTTTAAAGTAGAAAGTTTTCATAACATAAGGGTTTCCTATAATTTGCCATTTGCAGACATAGCAAACATCCCATGGTGAACAGTTGTAACCTATGTAACCAATAGGATGTTGCAGAAATAATGGACTGTGATTTCATTTCAAGTTCAATGTGTATGGATATTTCTAGTTTGAATATTAGCCTGGGTGCTTTTCAGAACTACTGTGGACTAACAGCTCCTTTCGTGCTTCTAGTTTCCCCCTTTTTCTAAGGAGAGTGTCTCTAGCAGTTATACTATGCCTGTTGCACCATTGTATGATAGGTGAGTGGTGCAGGGGGTATAGATAGCATGTGTCTAATCCTTTAGATCATAGAGGAATTGTATGCAAGGAGCTGTGCCTGGACCCAAATTAGGAGATGAGACTGGAGTTTGAGTTAATGATGTCCTAGGATGAGGCTCTGGGGGGTCTTGGGCAGGAATGGATGCATTTTCTTGTGGGAGGATATGAATCACTGGGGACCTGGGAGGACTTGGTAACCAACTGCCATGTTGATGCCCCAGATGATTCTCACATCCTGTTACTCATACCCTTGTGTAGTCCACTTCTACAACGAACAGCACCGACTTCTAAAATCAACAGCTCATTGTGCAAATGCAGACAGTAAATTTTGAGACTAGATCCAATAACTAGTCATTGCAATATCCTCTTTGCTCTCTATTGGATCACTAGCTCTGGGAGAATCCAGCAGCCATGGCATGAGGACACTCACGCAGCCCAACGTAGAGGGCTGGGCCGGATGAACAAAGGCCACTCACCAACAGCTGCTATTAACTTGCCAGCCGTCTAAGTGAACCATCTCTGAGAAAGACACTCCGGGCCCAGTCAAACCTCCAGATAACTACAACTTCAGCTAACATTTTATTGCAACCTTTGGAGAGATTCTGAGCCAGAGCCCTCCAGCTAAGCCGTTCCTGAAGCCCCAATCCTACAGGAAATATACATTTTTATTGTTGTTTTCAGCTCCTAGATTGTGGGGGATGATGTGTTAAAATAAAAACAGCAGAATATTAAAACATGCTTACTTCAATAAGGTAACTGACTTCAGAGATTGTTTTTCAACCATAATTTTAGGATTGAGAAAGCTAAAATGACAGGTTGGAGTACTTATTTCAAGTGCAGTGTGTGTGTCTATGTGTCTTTGTGTGTGTATGTGTATGTATCCCTGAACGATTACAAATTATTATGTTTCTAGATGTCCTTAGGTTTGCCTTCATTTTTCTTCCCTACCAGTTTCTCCTGGCCTGGAGGATAACTAGTTATTTAACTGCTAAAATCTCTCCCAACAGTGGGATTTGCAAGGAATAGAAACCCGTGAAGAGATTAAAAGTAACTTCTGTGCTCAGATTCCTTCAGGGGTTTGTTTTTACTCTCCCTCTGTTTACTATTTATTCTTGAAGAATTTGATTAAAGAAATCTCATCCTTCTCATCATAATTTTTAGGACAAAATTAAATGTCTAAGGTATAGCCAATAATTAAACACTAACATGGGTTTTTTCTTTCTGGTCGCCTCCTCTCCATGCCTCCATTTTGTAAAAACTTGGAGCATTATCCATTCCACAAAATCAGGAATTTTTAAAATCCCATGTTTGTGCACTGGCTGGTGTGGCTCAGTGGATTGAGTGCCAGCCTGCAAACCGAAAGGTCGCTGATTCGATTCCCCAGTCAGGGCACATGCCTGGGTTGCAGGCCAGGTTCCCAGTAGGGGACACTTGAGAGGCAACCACACATTGATGTTTCTCTCCCTCTCTTTTTCCCTCCCTGCCCCCGCTCTAAAAATTAATAAAATAAATCTTCTAAAAAATGTTATGTTTGTTTTGTTTCCCTTAAAAAAAACAGCTTTTGTCTCTGAGATCAAGATTCTAAATTTTTTCAGGGACGATTACTGACATTGACATTTGTGGTAAGAGATCATTAAATTTATAAAATATGTTCAATACATTTCAGAGACTGCATGGTCCACAAATACATGTGGAAAAAAAAGAACAAGGCTTGTGAAGCAAGAAGTTATGAGAGGTTTTTTTTTAAACAATCGGAAATACTTGAAGGAAGTTTATGATAATTCTTCTCTTAGACATTTCCAAAAATTTCCTATAAGTCATAGTTTGTTGTTGTTGTGATGCCTAGTCTATGTCCTGCATCTGAAAAAAAAAAATCTCTTTTGGGCTCTTCCTAAACCCTAAACCTTTTAATTAACCACGCAAAAGGGACCTAGACCTAGATTGTCCTAATACTCCCAGCTCAGAAAAGAACAGAGCCCCGGAAGATTTGCACTGTGCTTCAGCTCCATGTCTGTCCTCTTTAAAGCATGGTGGGCAAATGCTGTCTCTGCAGGGAAGAGCTAGTGGCTCTTCTGTTGCTGGAAAGTGAGTGTGGAGAACAACAGGTGAATAGAAGAGACTGAGAAGTGGAAGATACACTATCACACAGAATAGACAAGTAATTTTTCCTAAACTGGGATTTGAACAAAGACAATCAATTTTACTTTTACACATATTACTGAATTATTGGTTAATACATTTCTATCTGAACATCACATAGACTTTATGTCAAATATTATTTATTGACATAAATAAGAATGGATTATTGAATTACAACAATATGTCCCTGCAATTCAATTGTGCCTAATTCTTAATAGAGCCTAAACCTTTTTGTGGTTTAATTTTGACCATCGTGCATCATGGTACACACACACACATACACACACAAACACTTTTTTGAATTATATAATATATATAAAGGACACTAGCCCTAAGTATACAGTTAGATGAATTGTACGTATGATTCCATTCATGGAACTACCACCCCAACCACCATAATAAGAAGCTCCCCCAGGCTCCTCCTTTCTTGTTCATAACCAGCCACCTGTGCCCCAAGGTCACAACTATTCTTGCTACTATCACCAAAGGTTAGTTTCACATGGCCACTTAAAAAAAACTCAACACCTCATAAATAGTAATTTATTTGTTATTTCATGGCTTATATGAATTGGAAGTGATGACATAAAGCCTGTGAGGAAACATTTAATATAAAACCATCTCCTTGCAGGATGCTGCTTCCTCATCATTCTCAGGACATAAGGAGAGCAAAGCTAACTATGAAAGTCCATATCTGACTACAGGGAAAAACGAAAATGCACATCTGTGTGCTTTACATTTCTTAAAGATTTTATTTATTTGTTTTTAGAGAGAAGGGAAAGGAGGGAGAAAGAGAGGGAGAGAAACATCGATGTATGAGAGAAGCGTCCACTGGTTGCCTCTTGCACGTGCCCCAACCGCAACTGACCAGGAACTGAACCAGCGACTTTTTGCTTCATGAGATGAGCTGTGCCGGTCAGGCCAACCTGTGTCCTTTAAAAGAAAGTCTATCTTTGTCCCCCGGGTGATATTTGAACTTTGTAAGCAAGTACAATCATGATGAATAGAGGTAAAAATGGAACTGCATTGCACAGTACTAACTTCTCATAAATTTCTTTTTAACAAAAACAATAAATCAAAATTCCAGATACGTAAACTGACCAGACAGGAAGAGAGACAGGTGGGTTGAGACTGAGAGAGACCAAGGTATTATTATTATTTTTTTAAAATATAAACTATTAAAAAAATTTTTGGCCTTGTTTTGAAATGACTTCACTTAGCCTGACCTTCATACATTAAGGCTGATCAACCTGTACACTCAATGCGCAGAATGTATTTTAGCTGACACTTGCTTGGTTGAGAGAGCACCATCATTGCTGAGGCAAGATGTCTATTTTGCATATTGCAGAAGAAAAATGCACCAGATATATCCCTCCCACATTTTCAAAATAGGTTCATTTTGTGTTATTCCTAGGGAAGAGAAAGTTAAAAATAAATTACTCAGTAAAAGCTTAGTGTTTCACCTAAGCCTTTGTAAATAGCCTGCAACTTAGAGACAGTGAATTAAGAATTGCATGTTGAATTAGAAATTAAAAATAGATGCAGTAGTGAGAAATTTATTTAAGGCCCAGCCTACACTGCAGTTAAAACTGTGTTTGCAAAAATTAGGATGACTCTTGCTAGCATGCTCTTAACACAATTTCTTTGGCCAAAAAAATAATTCAGGAATTGCTTTTTGGTTTATATTTTAACCACTTATTAATTTTCTGTTATGAATGATGCATGTATTTACCCTTTAACATGTGTTTATCCTTGTGTCTATTTTATAACTAATTAGGCTGAGGAGAGTATGAAGTAGTAACATTTAAAATATGTGAAAATTTCATAGAGTATACCTTATATCAATGTGTTTGAGCTCAGTTTTCACGATCAGTTTTACATACAGAGTGCTAAAGTGTAATTCCAGTGAAATAGTTAATGGGGGCTTGTTTAAATTATAAAATCACTGTCCAGAAGTAAGAACACTTGTTCTTTCCATATACAAACACACACACACACACAAGCAAGTATAAACTTTGGAATATATTATCAAATAATAAAGGGGACTACTTCTATAAGAACACAAAACCAAGAATTACATGTCCTCTAATATCTTATTTCATAAAGACATGTTCATAACATAAAACATAAAGGTATGTTCATAACATAAATTTATGTTTTCATAAATTAAAAGAGGACAGTGTTTTACCAATAGATCTCAGAAAACTATCCTTTGCTATAATGTATGTAGTTAATGTCTCAGTATATTCTGGAGTGGAAAATTCCCTGACATCATTGAAATAAGTTTAAGTGAACATGTTGATAATTTCTGTTCCCTAAACTTTCAGAAAGGATCTTTTTTTTATTCTTTATTAGCTCTAAGGCAGTAAGGGCAATCTCTTGACAATTAATTAATTAATTTACAGTGTAAGGTTTCTCTAAATTATAGACCCTGACTTATAAATTCGCCATTTATGTATTTTATTGCATGGTTTCTGCCTCTCATCCCCAAAGCTGTAAAGCACTTACCATCCAATCATTTTTTTTTTCCTTTTTCACACCGATTCTTCTTGCTGAGGTGGGCCGTGCACAAGCTGTGGCCATCCATTTTCCTATCTTCCACCTTTCACGGCTCAGTTAATTCCACTTTAGCTGGTGTTTATTATGTATACAATATCCTTTTTAATTCCATTCCTCTTTCGGCTTTATTCCAACTCTTTACTGCAGGAAAACATTTCATGTTTTTTTCTCCCTCGTGTTCTCTCCTCATTGTAATCTCAAAGATAAAGATAATTTTAATCATAAGTGATAACTCCTACACCCATACAGTGGAAAGTCATGAGTTTTTAAGTAAGTTTAAATATAACATGGAACTATTTCCTTTGCCTTCCAAATCTCTTGAAAATATCCAGAAGCTCTCAACAGATGTTTTACAAATCTCCACCTAACTCCAAGTCGTTTAATAAAACCAGCTTTCCTTCAAATACCAGCATCAGGGCTGAGAATCAATGAAAAATCATTATAAAGTAATATTGCTTTTCTGTTTTATTTCATTACTATTATAGGAATAGTGCTTAATTTTTCACTGGAAGTTAAACAATTTCAGCCATGCTGTGGTTTAAATAGGCATTTGCGGGCTAGCCTTGGTTCTCATTATTTATTCATTCCTAATCTTTCGCCTGGAAGTGTAAAATAGCATTCCTCTGGCTGCTCTCCATGCTCCTCTCTTTGTCTTTCCTGCTATCTATTTCTCACCCAGGAGTCAGAGTGATCATTTTAAAATGTCACCAAGCCATATAAGAAATGTCCAAACTGGTAGAGAATTTTTGTGTTTATTTGCACCAAATTGATAACATGTGCCAAGGAGCAAGATCTCAAATGCTCTGGAGAACAGCAGCTTCGTGATTTTTACAATGCATTTTGAGTCAAGGAAGGAACGTACGGAAGAGTACATGAAGGCGGAAATCGCGTTATAGCACGTACTAGAAGGTGGGGTCCGAAAGAGTGGTCATGTACTACACTAAGAGTCCAAAAGGGGGCATTTCAAAAGTGCGTTGGTGAACCTGGATGCGCAGAAACAATGGACAGGGCTTTGCTTAAAGACTGATAAGCCTTTTACTAAAGAAGTTATAGTCATGCCTGGGGCTTGACTATCCACCTGTTGACCTGAATTAGGAATTTATGATCAGATCACCCTGTGAAGTTAGTTTTCATAGAATCCCTTTTATCATTCACATATCAGGACTTGTCATTCCCATGGCTTCAACACTCCAAAGGTACAATATTTAGAATAAAATCCAAAGGCCTCATCAAATCTATAGCCCACCAGATGCTAAAAAATGTGGTCCTATATTACTGCCCCAATCTATGTGCTTCCTTTCTCTCTCTCTCATCACACTTTGGACAAACTGACCTGTTTGTTATCCTTCCAAAACATCAAACCTCTCTAGAAGTCTCCCTCCAAATTTGCTCAGATCTGGACTCTATGTCAACTCAGGCTGATTAAAATTTTAGATAATTCTTGAATAGCCAGATGATGAGGGACTGAATTATGGGAGAGGGATCTGGTCTGGCCAAAGAAAGAAAAGTTTGGAAATCACTAACTGTGCATAATACCAAACAGGATGTGGGTGAATGTCTAAGAGAAATCATTTCAGAAGAGAAGATAGGGGACACTCCTTTTTGATGACCCACAATTAAGGGACCTGAAAGAAGGAGCAGTGAAGGAAAGAGGGAAGCAGTAAAATGGGAATTGAAAAAAAAAGTAGTCTATGGTCATGCCACCCTGAACATGCTCGATCTCGTGTGAAACAAAATAAGTGGGTGAATAATCAAGTGAAATATGAGGATCAAGGGAAAAGGCATTGGTTTTGCTGATTTATTACATTGTTTCAATGTGAAACCTTTTACACTTCAAATAGCTGTCTTACCTAATGAATTTTTGAACTTTTGAAAGTATCTCATATATTTTTGGAGTAAATTTTCTGTGTGTCTTGCACTAGCCCCATTTGGACGATTCTTACTTGTTCTTGATTATATGCAAAGCAGTAAGAAAGTCTTTCCACGAGCCCATTGTCCCATGAAGGGTTCTTGTAATCACTTACTCTAAAAGATGGAAGCTGTGACATACAGGGGCTTGGGGGTATCAGGAGATACTTAAGAATAATATTCACATCAAGAAGAAAAAAATTTGCTTATTGTACGTTTAAAAACATTTTCTTACTCTTTATATACTTTGGTTGAGAAGTAATCTATATAAGTAGGTTAATATCATCTAAAACATTACCACCAAATCCCTCCTGGGATGTTACAGACTATATCAGCATACCTATTAGTAAAAGAATGGCTTTTATCCACTGTCTGTAATGTGCAAGTCCTATATTCAAGCAAAGTTATAATTATATGTAATTAAGTTTTTCATTTTCAACTAATTAAATTAAATGAAGACCTGAAAATCCATCATCTCTGTATAACAGTGCATTGCAGCTTGAAAGTTTGAACATTTAATCAAAAAAAGCACATCTATTTTGGCTTCCTCTTATACCTCTTGTTACCAAAAATAGCCCACTGGCTCCAGAATAGAAATGCCAAGCTTTGAAATTATGTAGTATTAGGTCGAATATAAATTTTCTGTCATATTTTTAACATGCATTTTCAAATTCAGCTCTTGAAATTTCTAAAGAAGTGAAATTTGTAAATTAAAAACAACATAATTAATGCAAAATAATTCAAAAAAAATCAGAACAAAACAGAAGTCATCTAAACAAAGACAAGTGAAAAAGTATCATATCCTTATTGATTGACAAAACTTTCTTTCATATATGTATATACTCATTTAATTTAGTCATTCTTACGTCTGCTAAGAACCAGATTGTTTTCAAATATTACAATTAGAATTTCAGATGATAAATTTTGTATTACAGATAAACAGGAATACTTTTCATTTAATATGACATAATCCTAAATATATATATGGAGAATGACTTTGCCATCAACATGGACTTTATTTACAAAATGTAAATTAAAATTGATCATAGAGCAATACTTAATGTTAGAGAAGGAAAAAATTATTGTTTCAGAAAAGTACTTTTTAACATGGGAAAATCCTATGATAAAAATATCTACTGTGAAAAAATTCCACAGAAACAATAAAGAATGATATTTTATTTTTGCATTTCTCTGATGGCTACTGATGTTGAGGATCTTTTCATATGTCTGTTAACATATTTTCATGTTGAAGAGGTGTCTGTTCAAGTCCTTTGCCCATTTTTAAACTGAATTGTTTTCCTGGTGTTGAGTCATATGAGTTCTTTATATATTTTGGAGATCAAACCCTGTCCAATGTATCACTGGCAAATATGCTCTCCCATGCCATTGGTTCCCTTTCCATTTTGAAGATGGTTTCTTTAGCTGTGCAGAAGTTTTTTAATTTGATGTAGTCCCATTTGTTTATTTTTTTCTTTATTTCCTTTGCCCTAAGAGATATATCAGTAAACATATTGCTACTTGAGATATCTGAAATTTTACTGCCTATGTTTTCCACTCTCACTTCACACTGGCCAAAATGGCTATCATTGATAAATCAACAAAAAACAATGCTGGCAAGAATGTGGAGAAAAGGGAACCCTCGTGCACTGTTGGTGGGAATGCAGACTGGTACAGCCACTGTGGAAAACAGTATGGAATTTCCTCAAAAAATTAAAATGAAACTGCCTTTTGACTCAGTAATTCCACTGCTGGGAATATACCCTGAGAATCACGAAACACCAATTCAAGAGAATTTATGCATCCCTCTGTTCATAGTAGCACTATTTATAATAATCAAGATTTTGAAACAGCCTAAGTGCCCATCAGTAGATGAGTGGATCAAAAAACTACAGTACATTTACACAATAGACTATTATGCAGCAGAAAAATAAAGAAGTGATCCCTACCTTTTGTAACCACATGGCTGTAACTGGGGACTACTATGTTAAGTGAAATAAGTCAGTTGATGAAAGACAAATGTCATATGATCTCACTTATTAGAGGAATTTAATGAATGAAACAAACTAATGAGCAAAAGAGAACCAAAGGCATGGAATCATGGAATACACTGACAACTCTAAGCAGGAAGGAGGGAGGTGGGGACTGGTGAAAAGAAGGTGAAGGGATTCGTCAAAGAACATGCATGAAGGACCCATGGACGGCAACAACAGTGTGGGGATTGACTGTGGGACCAAAGGGAGGGCTGGGTGGATGGAGGCAAAGGGGGGAAGAATGGGACTTCTGTAATAGCACAAACAATACAACATCAGAAATGAAAAAAAAAAGATATTTTGTGTGTGTATGTATGCAAAAAAAAAAAGGTATATATTTGTTAAAGACTGAAATGGTATACACCAAAATGCAATAGGTTGGGGTTAAGATTAATTTTTCACTTATTTGCATTTTTCTGAATATTCTGCAATGTACCTGTATTGTTTTGGTATTCATTTTATAGTTATTTATGAAGCTATATGCCAGGCACTTTGTAAGACAATATATTCAAAGGTAAACCAAACTGACACAGTCCCTGTGTACACAGAGCTGATATTTATAATACATAGCGTCCTTTAAGAACACAGACATTGGAGATAAGTGGCTTGAGCTCACACCCTAGCTTTGCCACTTACTAGGTGTGACTTTGGATATGTTATTTAACCTCTCTATGCCCCAAGAGTCCTCACAAGTAGTAGAGGGATAATAATAATAATATCTACATCATAAGGTTGTTTTGAGAAATAAGTGAATTGATGCCTGTAAAGCAGTGAAGTCAGTGCTAGCATCTGGTAAGCCGTCTGTAAGTGTAAGCTATTATTATTACTATTATTATGAATAACTGCATCTTAAAGTCCCTGATATTATATAGAGAAGGAAGTTCACCGCTCCTTAAAAAAAAAGAAAAAAGAAAAAGGAGGCTAATTAGGCAAAACCAAAGCATTCACCCTACAAACTCTATAAAGTACAATGGAATTTAAGAAGCGGTAGTTAAATTGAGAAAACTTTAATATAATAAAAACCTTATTATAAGGAATGCATTCAAGTTTTACTGTTAAACATACCGTTGCAGATACATTCATATTTCCATGTCTGTGTTTACACAGTAGTCAGAACACACTTGGCCCAGAACACACAGAAAATAAGGAAAATTTTTCCAACCCATTTTTAATATAAGAATAATTATACTTAATGGACTTGATAAAGTGGAGCTATAAGATATGGGAAGACAGGATACTTTGAAGATATGTAATTATTATTTTAAAATGGGTATAATTTCTACTTCCCTACTTATCAGGTTTAATTAATTACTGGGCTTGCTGTGCACCCTGATGTGGGGTTCATAGTACGTCCGATGGCTGTGAACATTGCCAGTTACTTTTTTTTTCAAATTGCTATTTGAGGTTTTCAAATTTTATCCCCATGAGATAAAGAGTGTTGGGAAATGGATGGTGTGAGGGATAGGATATTAACCAGAGTGAGTGATTTGCCTTTAAAGTCAAAACAGCTATTTTGCCTATAAACAACATAAAAACAAGGCAATTTCTCCATCAGTCATGTTGTTGTTAATGAAAACTAACCAAAAAAAACTGAGACTGAGGGTGACATACTGCTTCTTATGCTTATTTATTACTGAACCATTTATCATTAATTACTATGCAGGTCTTAGTTGAAGCTACCCTCAGGGAGACTTACGTCACAGGTCAGGCTCTACACTAACCCCAGCTCCCCTGTCTGCAAAGATGAGTAAGGTCTAGTTCCTGGCTGCAAGGTGTTTACAGTCTAGTAGGGAAGTAGACACAAGATAAAACCATTACTGTTCAATAAATGATTAATAGAGATGAATTTCAAAAGAACTGTGCTTTTCTTCCTAGCAATATATATGTGACTTTTTCATGGCACCACGTGTTATCATAAAACTTCAGCAGAATCCATACATTTCAATCGATATTAGCACTGATTTCTATAGTGCGTGTGCAATTCAGACAAATGATCAAGGGTTAGCACAAGAACTGAATACAACAGGAGGTTCAGGGGTAGGGTGGGGATGGCAGAAAGACCAGGTTATTTCAAGGCAGGGCTTTTTTCTTTTTTAAGCTTATAGTACTGGGGCTCACATCTTCATGCACTGGACTCCTTTTTGATGGATTTTTAAAGCTTTCTACCTTACTTGCACCATCTTGTGCCCCCTTCTTCCAAAGGGCATGAACCTGATCTTTGTACAATTGAATTAGTCAAAACAGAAACATTCATTTATTTGGGCAAACCTGGACTAATGATGCTGTAAAGGAAAACTGTTCGAACTCAGGAACAGTGTATATAACAAAAACTGGCCATTGTTCATAGGGCCAAATAATCTTTCCTTAAGCTGGTAAATGAGACTTCCTAATCATTTCATGTATCCAAGTTTTATTCTACTAAAAATTTGGATAAATATAGACTTTTCTTGTCCACAGCCTAACTTCTTCCAAACTTAAAAACTGAATGTTAGCAAAAACTGAATGTAGTTAGAAAACTGAATGTTTCTTATAAACTCATACATGCACAAAGCAATGATTTTTTTTTTAATACTTAAATTAGCTCACTCTGAAAATCTGAGCAGAGGATATTAAAAGAACAATCTATGGTAATCTTTTCCTGTGCTTAATGTTAATTCCTCATCTCAATTTAAACAGAACTAAATTAGCAATAGTTTTGATCTGCATTTTTCTGTAAACTTGGTCATTTCTTCTACTTTATGCAAACTTAAATATTAAATAATTGGCAAAATCACAAATAAAATGGATACAGAACAACAAAGGGACCATCCATTTATCAGCACAAATGTCTCACAAATTTCTTCACATGAAAGGAGTTAGAAATTATTAGGAGTTCAATACAGAAGATAAAAATAAGTGCTTCTGTTAAAGGATTATGTTTCATAATTTTATTAAATAAAATGTGAGCTTAAAGAGCTTTTTATGTGCCTAGTATTTCTAGGGTGCAGACTTCTAAAAAAAGGGCTGAAATAAAAATCCTTTCATTATAAGAGAAAAAAATATCTATTAATGTCCCCCAAAATGACTATTTACATCCCTTCCTCTATCCCCACTATCTCCCCACTACACACACATACACACTCAAGTGCCTGGATAATGCCTGGTTATATAAGCACAGACAGTGAGATCTAGGTAGAAATGTCATATTGGACAAAATGTACACAAGTAGTGTATTCAGATATGAGGGTGTTTTAGAATGAGATTACAATTAACTTGGTGGACACTGTATAAAGCAGATTGTCCTCCATAATGTGGGTGGCCTTGTATAATCAGTTGAAGGTCCAACAGAGCAAATGAATGACCAAAAGGGAACTCTGCCAGCAGGTGGCCTGCAAACCTGAACTACAGCACCGGCTCTTCCTGACGTCTTCCACCTGCCGGCCTAGCCTGCAGACCTGGGACTTGCCAACCTCCATGGTCGGATGAGCCAGTTCCTGAAAATAAGCCTCTTCCTATATATGTATATGTCCTATTGTACATATCCCAATCTGTTTCTCCGGAGAATCCTAATATACTTGTCAGCATAAAATGCCAAAACGTCATGCTGGAAGATGATGCTCATGACATATATGGTGGCACCAGAGTGAAACTCTGTCAGGAATCCTTTTAAAAAGTACCGGAGAAGTGGGTGAACAAAGTAATCTATGATGTATCCCCTTATATCACGGAGTATAGTTCGTGCGTAAGATGGGAAGTGCAAACATCTTTCGGTAGCCTAGTTGGTACCTGACAGGCAGAGGGGGATGTACTTAAGTCAGTTGTATGGCATGTGGTGTGTAGGAAACCTGACAATGACTAATTTTCCTTCTCCTCCTCCTCTTCCTCTTCTTTCTCTTTCCTATGCTTCATTAGTTAGTGCTATACTGGTCAAATTAAAAAAAATATATATATATATATAGACCACATTAGGCTATCAATTTTTGACCCAAATATATTTGAACTTGTCATTTCATAGGAACTTGATATTGACACAGATGTGGACATAGGAAGTAACAAATTTAACAGAGATCAGGGAAGTAGCATTTTAGATGTCCACGAAGGTAGAAGCATTATGAAAAACAGAGGGAGTTGGGAAGACACAAAATAGATCACATAGAAATGATACAATATTATTAAAACTGTAGTGTTTGAGTTGGAAGGTTCTATAGGTTTGGAAACAAAGCCACCGGCAATAGTGACTTTCCATTTCCAAGTATAAGACACAATAGGAGTCATCTAGAACAGATAAAGAAATTAGTTTTCTTTAAAGAAAGATTTAGGTAAAATACAGCCTTATTAAATCATAAGTTCCCCAAGAGCTTATTTATGTACATCTAATAGCTTTGTCACAGTGTCTGTACAAAGAAGGTGCTTGATAAACATTAGTTGCTTCAAAAAGAACTTAATAAGGAATAAGTAATCAGTCCGTTGTCTCCAAGGTCTTGTCAGTCCAGAATCAGAGAACAGGTAGCGCCTGGAGGATGCAAGGAGAACTTTGGGACACGGATCCCAGAGGCACATCTCCAAGCAGGGCTCCCTGATAGGCAGCTGTGGCTCAAAAACATCCCTCCCTCAGCATTCTGTGCGAGCTTTTTGTTTTTCCTTTTCATTCAACATTCCAAATTCCCCTACTTGGAAACTCCATTTGGCTAACACATCCTCTTTAAAAAGTCAGTGTACATGTTTAGGGTTAACGTGACATTAGTCATACAAAGATGAAACAGTTTAAATTAGGTAGCAATCTCCTACACACTAGCCACAATCAGCTCTATTTGTAGAGATGGGGATTTTGTGGCTAGTTTGGGAGTAGGAGATACGTTAAGGGCTGAGGTGGCAGGTTGTCACGGTAAATTGGGAACAATCACCCACGGGGCCCTGGCAGAGGGATGGCAAGTACAGAAGTCTCAGGACTGGTGTCTCTCCAAGTGTGGTCTACGGCCTCACCTGGAAGCTTCTTAGAAGTGTAGGTTGTATTTTAAGACAACACTTAGGTGTTTTTAAGTTCATTAAAGTTTATAAAACCCTGCTCTAATTTTTTTTTTTTAATTTCTAAGTATCACCTAATGGAGGTCTTATGACTAGGAAAATCAGGAAATGCTTCTTCTATTCTTTCGTCTTCTGCTCTAAATAACTAAATGCTTCTAGGAGCCAGGACTTAACCTGTGTTGTTACTAATGTATTTTAATTTCCTTATGGGTTAAGTAGGCTTTGAAAGTGGCCTAGAGTCAAACCAAGACATGCAATGTAGGACAATGTGTTCTGATTTAGACAGCTAACTTATAAATCGCCTTTTATGAAGGACAGTTCCTTTATACATTTGAGCTGCCTTTACTCATCCACAGAAAAGGCTTATTCTTAGTTCAGAAAACAAAACTGAATTTTCATGCACCAATGTATAAATGGCAGAGTTAATATTAAAATTTCCACATTCCAGTATCTATGAAAATGAGAAAAAATTAAATTTCTAAGCAAAAAAAAAAAAAATACTTCCAGGGTTATAAATTAATGTATGATAAATTATGTTAAAATTTAAAATTTTCCTTTGAATGAAGAAATCAGACAAATCAATGAATGGAAAAGTAAGATTTGTTTTTAGATTGCTCATGGCTTAAAGATGAAAACATATATTATTCCTCTATCCCTAGTATCCAAGAAGTGGGTCTGGAACAAAGTATAGTCTCTGGTTGTGAATGAATGAGTGAGTGGGTCAGTACTGGTGCAATGCCATGTTTGAAACAGGTTCTAAGAAAATATTTGTCAAATCAACAAAAGTGTACAAGAACATACTAAATCAAAATAATTCTTTAATAAATAGAAGAGGGTAAGTCAGGGTGACCAGTACATATATACCAAATGAAAATGCCATGTTTTACAATAGTGAGAATGGAAATTAAAAAAAAAAAGGCTGATAATGATCTTTAACTGCACATATTTCAGATGTAATGAAATAGTCTATCAACAAAAGTAAAATTTATAAGGATTTCTAAACGGAATTAATTTTCTTTGAAGGCCTTCAAATCCAGGTCCTCACTCATTTATGGACTCCTGCCATTCATGGTCACTGTCAAATTTTTAACCTCTAAAAACATAAGAGAATAAAAACCAACTTGCTGATTAATATGTATTTGGAATATCTTGTTCCAAGTCCTATTTTCTAGTATGTAACTGTAGAATTAAATTGTTATGACAAAGTTAACCTAAGTGTTCTACAAGCTAACGTAGTGTTTTTAAGAGTTCTAGTAAATTATTCTCCCACAGAGTATCAACTGAATGCCTAAAATGTTAATATTTTATAAACTTTTAGGCTTAGTCCAATTCAGATCAACCCAGAAATCTGTTAAGCTAGCCAATTTTATGAATGGAGTGAAAACTTTGTACACTTCCACAGAACCTAAGGACGAAGGGACTTTTCAGGTTGATTTTTCTTAAAACTGAATTCAGGATTGGAGTTTACCTTTTCACTGGTCTGTACATAGTAAGCGTTTATTTGCAAAAAAAAAGAAAAAAGAAAGGAGGAATTCCGCACTTAAACCATTCCAAGGTTGACTTTGCATGGCAGCACAGTTCATAACAAGGGCTACATCTCTGTGAAACCAACCACTTGGATCTATTGCTTTCTGAGTAAAAGCAGTCATCAATTTTTTTATTAGTCATTATTTCTGTTTTAAAACTACCACTTTTAAGGAGTGCATTTCTGAAAGCTAACGCACCACGGTTGTGTGAGCAGAGTACGGGGTTCCCGTTTTCGCTAAGTGCACTTCAAGTGCACAAGTCCTTTATCTCCCATGGTAGCTTGTACCTTTCCAAAGGACATCACCATACCTTTGTGACTCTACTTAAGCTTCGTTCTATGTCAATAGATATAAAAACCCGTTTGCCTAGTGCTTATTGTGGTGTAGGCACTTTGAGAGTTGGGATGGAGCCGTGAACAAGACAGAAAAGGTCATGACAGGAAAGTGAATGAACGCTCTGGAGGGACTGGGAGTGGGAAGACAGGAAACAAAAGAAGAAATACCAGTCAATGAGAAGTGCTATGATAACAGTAAAATAATCTGATATATAGTACTTGGCAGGTAACGTTAGATTGTCTTCTCTAAAGAAGCCTTTTTAAGGTTACTATATTTAAGCTGAAATGCAGAGAAGGTAGGAGGTAAGTCAGCAGTAGGGTAAGGGCATTCCAGGCAAAGAAAGAACAGCTACTGCAAAAAAACTTAACATGGGCAGAAGCTGATCATGCTGTAAAACAAAAAGAAGTAAACATGAAAGACAGTGATTGGAAAGGAGGTTAGAGAGGTAGGCAGGAACTAGGTAACAGAAGACCTTATAGGCAAAGGTAAGGGGCCTACATTTTTTTTCCAATTACAAATGGAAAATCTCTAATAATTTTTTTAACGGGAGAGTGACATGATTATATTTAGGACTTAAAGAGTTCGCGCCGGGCGTTCTGTGAAGGATGTACTATAGAGCAGAGGGGCAGGCAGCCAACAGCTGCAGCAGTCCAGGCAGGAGACCACAGGGGCTTGGACAGTGGGGTAGTGCAGCGAGGCGCAGAGTGAAGCGAAGGCATTTAAAAAATAATAATTTGTAGGTAGAGGCAATGGAGGCACCTATAAAGTGAAGATTCTGTAACTTTGTACAAGGTTCTGTTTTCCTGTTTTATTTCTAATGCTGGCATCAGTTTATTAGAATTCTTGTTGACCTTTGTGGACCTAACTAGCACATCTGATCAATATTTTCATGGAACAGCATATGCAGACGCTGAAGTTTCCTTCCCCTTATGCCTCTGGGAAATGAGAAAAGTCATAACTCACCACCTTTTTGAGCAGTCTGGTATATTTTTACAAAACTGCATGATTTACTGTTTGCCTCTGAGCTCTTTAAGAGCAGGGACTGTGTTAAATTTATCTCTCTATCACCTGGGCTCAACGAGAGTGCACAACAGATTCCTGATAAATGCATACGCAATAAATAAATGCTGACATGTTAAATTTCATTTGCTGCTTTTCTACTTATAGAAACTTCTTATAGGCTCTTCAAAATGTATTCCATTTGCTATTATGTTATTCAGCAAAGGTTTTTTTTTCAAGATAATTCATGTTAACTTCTACATTGGGATTGTTTGATAATGAAAAATTTTATTTTAAAGAGAGTTAATTAAACCGATGTCAGTACCAGTACAGGAATAATCAAGGTTTATACGTTGTATTATTTTGCGTGAACTGCCATAACAAAATACCACAGACTGGGTGGCTTAAACAACAGAGGTTTATTTGCTCGCAGTTATGGAAGATAGAAGTCCAAGTTCAAGGTCTTGGCAGCGTTGGTTTCTCCCGAGGCCTCTCTCCTTGGCTTACAGCTGGTCGCTGATCTCCATCCTCAAGTGGCCTTTTCTCTGTGTGCATACGTGCCCCCCGGTGTCTCTCTGTGTGTCCAAACTTTCTCTTCCTCCAAGGACACCAGTCAGACTGAATCAGGGCTCCAAAGGCCTCACTTTAACTTAATTGCCTTTTTAAACGTGATATCCTAACGATGGGCACATTTGGGGGTACTAAGAGTTAGGGCTTTAACATGCTTTGAAGGGAACACGACTTACCCTGTAACATATGTTTTTGTTTGAAATGCTAATTCATTAACAACAAGAAATTATATCTAATTTTTAGCGATGACTATAGGTCAGTTATTAAAACACATACACACACGAGATAAATATGTTATTCACTGAAGAAACTGAAGCTTAAAGGAGACAATTTGACAAAGATTCCAGAGATAGTGTGATGCGGCTAGGATTTAAACCCAGACTTTCATGACTTCGAGACCTGTTCTTTGTACAACTTCATGCTCCATCCCTAACAGAATGATTGTAAATGTGTGAAATAAAATAGTGCATGCAAAACCCTTAGCAAAGTGTCTAACACATAGTGACTCAACCACTGTCTGTTTGCTTCCCCTGACACGACAGGACAATAGCATTTTAATCACCCCTTTCTGGTTCTCCTGGTTTTTCTGGAATGCCAATTCAGAACATGTTTCTTTAACAGTGTCAAAGCCTGTTCACTATTCCAGTAGGTACCTCTGTGTACATATGAATTCACAAGTGCTAGATAATGAAAATGCTTTTAAATTTAAAAATAGTACTCACAATTCTAATGCTTAGCAACTAGCATAAAAAAGGGAAAGGAAACACAGTAACATTCCTTTTCCTTTAAAGACCATTCTTTTTATAAAACCATCGCTAGCTGTGAGTGCTTCAAATCAGCAGGAATTAAGGCAACATATAATAAATTCCAAGTTTAACATAGCAGTAAGTTAACTATGCAAGATTTCTACCATGAATAGTGTTTACCAGTTCACAGAGGTAAAGGTTGATGGCAAAACAAAATTTATATGGTGAAATGAAAATTAACCCTCAAAACTAAGAAAATACTTTAGAAATGCGATCAAAGAGAAATCTAAACAGCATTTTGCCTTTTGTTATTTCACTGGTTACTGCTATAAATACTGTCTCAAAATGTCTAACAATAATAACAATCAAGTCTTGGTTATGAAATCTGTCATCTTTTTTACAATGCTCCAGCATAGACAGTGTAATATCACATACATTTCAGCTTTAACCCATGGGGCAGACAGCTGCCTTAGTGAAGACAATGGAAATGGGCAGCGAGCAATTTATCAGAAAAGGCCACTTTTCAGAGGTAACTAGTACCAGTGCTTCAGCTACCTGCACTTCAACACCTGAGACACGGCTAATTGCCCACTAGTGTCACAAGTGGTTTTTATCTGGGAAAGTCACGGTTTATTTTTGGCATGATGAGGGGTAAAAATGGGCCATCACTGGTGACATTAAAAGTATTCATGGATCCCTAAGGTCTTTTAGAAAAACTGTCTGCTTTAATGTGAATCTGGTCAGTCCTGCAACTTGTGCCAGTAGAGCAGGGGGACCAGAACCTGGACTCACAGGGAATCCTGTGTCCATTCACTGGCTCTGCAGTTCACTGGCCGGCCAAGGTAGATTGGAAAGGACAGGTTCATGCCTGCCAATCATTGTTTTCTCTCTCACACACAAACTTTCATGCAGAACACTTAAAGAGTGGAGGGCTGGCACATCTTTAAGTTCCAGATCAGGTTAGGTTGTAAGAACTGTTTTTGAACCTCGGTGTTAGAAAAAGTTTGTTAAATAAATGTCTATATATGTGGCAAAATTAGGTCTGCGATTTATTTTCATTACAAGGTGGTAGCCAGTTTGTTGGGGAGGAGCCAACTTTTTCCTACCCAAGGTCTTTTGGGACCAGATAGATTTCAAGAGATGTATATGATCAAAGTGGTTAGGTCAGCCAGAATAGCATTTTAATGGATTTTTTTTTCTTTAATCGCAATCTTTAATTTTCTTTGGGAATGTTAAGATGACTCATAGAAAAAAATAAAATGTATTAATTTTATTATTTATGCAATTCTAAGTAGACATTTAATAATATTAAACATGAGATCATATAAGTATTTTCTTTATTTTTTAGTTTTCTCAACATTTTATTCACCTTTTTAGAAAACAAGAGAAAACTACAAAGAATTGCCTTGAGAATTTAAATATTACAAATTAAGAAAAGCTTTGTCCTCAAGAGAACAAAGAATTCAGACCAAAAAAAAAAGCATGAACCAGTGCTTTAGCCTTAGTTAAATTTCATAAACCATTTTGTTCTGGGTTTGGCAGAACACAAAATGCTTTTGCCAAATTTTCCCCTCATTATTTAAAACCACATGTTCTATGAAGAGGTTTTAATGCATATGTTACAAATGCTTTTATAAATATGTTTTACTAGTAGAGATTACTGAACTAAGGTGACCAGGCCTAAATATCAGCCCATTATAACACAAATCTTGGTAATGTTTTAATTAATCAGTCACTTATTTAAGGCATGAGAGAATGGCATACTTACAGAGAACATCGATTTTAGTTGAACCACAAGGAATTAAGGCCGCATATATTTACTACCATTGAGATTTATTAAAACCTTGAAATATATTAGGAATGTACCATAGATTCATCAGACAAATAAAAATTCAGTTTTGGGGATTTTGGCAAGATGCAACCTCATTTGGCCTCAGTTTATGCTCTTGCAAAACTTAAGGTTCGGTGTATGTCGATGGATCCCAATCTATTCATCTTAGGGACAACCTTTATTATTCACTCATACCCCATGGGCCCAATGTTTGAAAAGTTTGCTAACCAAATTGCATTTAATGATGAGTAAATGCTTTTATAGATTTATTATTGAAACATGTTTATTATTGTTTCTGATCAGGGCAAAATGTTCAGCATTGCCACGCAGGGTAGATATACTTTTGGCCAAAGCCAGAGAAATTTGATATTTTAGTTAACCTGTTCAGGTTGACTGTGGTAAAATTTATTATTTCTATAAGACATTTTAAAATATAGGCACTGCCTATTATATGAGGGTAATTAGTTCCAGAAAAGGGACGTTTAAAGTGAGTCCATGTGAAAGAGAGGTCACGCTAGCTTGAAAGCTGAAGCTTAAAATTATGAAAATAAGTTTATTCTATTTCAGGTGTACTTGTAGCTAAAGGTACATCTGTACCTAAAGGTATCAGAATAATATAGGGAATGTCAAGAATGTTGTTTGTTTCATCTGGGTGTAGTTTTTTTCAAGAAACCTTCACCTCACATTTAACTTCCTCTGCAAATTTGCAAAAAGGGTCATGTTTTTGTGGGGTGGGTAGGGGGGTTCAAAGTTGTTAAAGCCCAAATACCTTCTTAATCCTTTGATATTTAAATTGTTCTCTTTTGTAGATCCAGCATCCACGTCTGGATCTTTGAGTTAAGTTTGGAGATGATTTTTGCACTGCACCCGCATTATGTGTTCGAAAGAGTATGAGCACCTAGTAACTATCAAAGAGAACAAAGATGCTGAAGCTGATGCTGGATCTGGTGCTAGCATTGGAACAGAGCGGGACTCTGTTTTTACAAGTGCTTAATTTATGAGTGATTCTTTTTCATATTATAGCTGCTTTCCTTTTGCCACTTTTGTTATGTGGTGCTCCTGACAGGGGTCTCTGGAGGAGCTCCTTTAAGGAAAATAGCTCATTGCCTGTCCTCCATTGAAAAGCATCGTTGACTTGGCTGGCCCAGGAACCCCAGGCTGAGAACCATTAGATCCTTACTATAGCCCTTCTGTCTGTAATAGTCTCTGCATTTAGTTGCCTGCTCTTTTTCTGATGTGGAAATTGACAGCCTGAGGAGTTGTTATTTGCTGTCAGTCACATGGCAAAGCAGGTTTAGAATCTGGGTTTCTGGCTTTTCTTTTCTTTTCTTTCTTTCTTTCTTTTTTTTTTTTGGACACTTAAGCATACTTGTGATTTTTTTATTTCAACTTGTACCTCATCTTTAAACTCTAAGGTATTATAATTTGATTATCTCAAAATGCCAAATATTAAAAACAATAACTGTTTTTTTCTCAGGAAACCTCAAGAGTTTTAAAAGGATATCTTTTAAAATGTTATATTCTATTAATTTTAACCAAATCTTTTTAATCTGGAGATCAAAATAAAGCCTAGACACTGGCACTTCAGAACAGCACAATTTGGAACAAGTAAACCAAGGGAATTTCATTTGTTAGGATGTTTTGAAGACTTAGTGTCACGTGACTTAAGTTACAGCAAGGGCCTATATGTCGAACCTCCAAGATACCTGGGATGGGCCCTGGCTGGTGTGGCTCAGTGAACTGAGCACTGGCCTGCGAACTGGAAGGTCACTGGTTTGATTCCTAGTCAAGGCACATGCCTGCGTTGTGGGCCAGGTCTCCAGTTGGGGGCATGCGGGAGGCAATCAATCGATGTATCTCTCACACAATGAAGTTTCTCTCCTTCTCTGTCTCCCTCCCTTTTCCTCTCTCTAAAATTAAATAAATAAAATCTTTGGAAAAAAAAAGATACCTGGGATGGGAGAGAAAGAGTCTTTAGTCTGGAGCAAGGGAAAAGGAATGAATTTTAGTATGAAAATCTAGGGTGAAACCCACAGTTTGGGTTCATCTTAAATTAAATTATGGAATGTTTCTCTTGTAAGCTGATTGATAAGATGTTTTTTCTTGGATATCTTGAATGGCTAGTCTTCCTAATCTCGTATTTAAACAGGAAAACAGAAAAAAAAAACCTTAATCCGACCTTGGGTCACATCTGAACAGTGTCAGAGTCCTCTGCATGTTCTCGCGAGCCCTCTGTGACCACGTTTTGATAACCTCTCTCAAAGAGTATCAGGAGTTTTATCTTTCTTTTGCTTCTTCAAATTCATGAAAAGCTTATCTTTTCACTGCTCACTAATGAGTCTATCAGGTGACAAACGATGAAGTGGAGGCCTTTTTGATTTATAGTCGTGAAGAGGAGGGTCAGTAAGAGGAGATTTAGGAACATATGTGTTACATCTTGCTTAATGGCAATTCTGTTTAAATTTAGAATATGCACATAGTATAATTGTGGAAAGTCTTGTGGAAATGCAGAAAGGTTTTAAAAATTTTTAAAAAGAATTGCTAATAGATGCACTAATAGCTTTTAACTTTTTCATATGGCAGCTGGATAGAGAGTGATTAGATACATGGGTTTGAAGCATGATGACCTAGGCTCCAGCACTCACCAGTTGAATGACCTGGAGCAAGTTTCTGAACCTCAGTGGGCCTCAGTTTCTATCTCTAAAGAATAGGGATCATTTCCATGGCTAATGTGGTTCAGTGGATTGAGTACCAGCCTGCAAACCAAAGGGTCAAAGGTTCAATTCCCAGTCAGGACATATGCCTGGGTTGCGAGTCAGTAGGGGGCGCACGAGAGGCAACCACACATTGGTGTTTCTCTCCCTCTCTCCCTCACTTCCCACTCTGTCTAAAAATAAATAAAATCTTTAAAAAAAATCACAAATTGATGAATGCTGTGAACACACCCTACAAAAAAAAGAATAGGGATAATAAAGACTCTAGCTTGGTAGTTCAGCTGGTTAGGGTGTTGTCCCAATACACCAAGGTTTCAGGTTCTAGTCCCAGTCAGAACACATATAAGAATCAACCAATGAATACAAGTGGAACAACAAATCGATGTTTCTCTTTCTCAATCTCTCTGTTTCTCTCTCTCTCCTTCCTCTCTCTCTAAAATCAATTTTTAAAAAAGAATAGGGATAATACGGATAATAATAATACCTACTCCTGTGGGTTGCTGGAAGGATTAAATGAGAAGATATATGAAGCTCTTAGAACAGTGACTGGCACATTAGCTTCTTTAGTAGTGTTAATGTTATTATTATAAGTTTTTCCATATAAATTCCTGATAGACATGTAAATGAATAACTTTACAGATCTTATTTTGTAATTAGAGAGACCGAGAAATCGCCAATAGTATAAAAAATCAAGGCTGATTTATAGCTTTGCATCTGTAGAATCTGGTGCCATTAAAAAAAAAGCAAGAGAGTAAATATCTCTAAGTGTGCGAAGGGCATGAACAGCAAATGTGTGGGAAAGAATCTGGTGACGTTGGTGGAGAAAACTCAAGAGTTGATCAGCAGTTTAAAATAAGGGTATATCACAATTATCTGAGAGATTTCAGGAAATGCGCCTCCTTCCTCGATAGTCGGATGGGAAAGAGCAGTGGTTCCCCAGGCTGGTGCCCTAGAGCAGTGTCAGCGTCACCCAAAGAATGAGTTAGGAATGCATGTTCTCAGGCCCCACCCCAGACTTACTCCGTCGGAGACTCTGGGCGTAGGCCCATCTGTCTGTGCTTTTGCAAACCCTCCACACTAAGGGTCCTGAAAGTAGGGATTACGTGAAGATCGAAAAAACCTCTGCCCGTGATTCTAATTCTGACGTATATTCACATTTATCTACCCAAAAGGTTAAAAACCACTACCTAGATGAAAATCAACTAGAATTAAATAAAAACAAAACAAATTTTGAAAAAAAATTATCAGGGAGATGAGTTTTAAAATTTTCTTTATCTATTTATCTATCTATTGACAAAAGGCCCTTGTTTTGATAACTTAAATTTGAATTCAGAATCACTCAGCCCTGCCTTAAAAAACTCCCAAATGGTTGAAAAATCAATGCTATTCTCTCAAAGGCTTTTGTATCTCTAGTTCCACTTTTTGAGCTGAAATGGAACTCGTTTTTCTCTTGCCCTCACAACTAGCCTGCAACCTCCAGGGCAGTTTCCATATCTTGGGCTTCTCTATATTTTCGATGCCTACCCGATGTAAGAACTGAAAAATGTTTTTCAAAATAACTAATTAATTTAGTGAGCCAAACATTTGTTACTTAGGAAAGAAATAGTTGCTGAATTAATAAGGAGATGATAGAACTAACATTTTACTTTCCATGTTCAATTTAAAAAGCAATTTTATAAACCTACAAAAGAAATGTTTTTAGCAACCATATTCTTTTTTTTAATTTAATCTCTATTGCATTTTTTTTCATTACCATTTAGTCCCCTTACACCCCCCTCCCTCTCTGCAGACATATTCTTTACAGAAAAGAAAATAAAGTGTCTGATTAAAGCAATATTATCAGATTTTACTTTTAAAGAGATCGTTGAAATTAACTGCTTTCCAAGTACATGGCATAATTCTTAGCAGAATTTATTCATATTTCCATGACATGACATAGCAAATCACTTGGAAAATATATTTCATTTTAATGTGGTGGTAAGACATTAAAAAATATTTTCTCTAATTAAAAGGAAATTGTATTGTTTTTGTTGACGGATGTGAAGAATTATTTCAAAGGCTAGGAGAGCGTACTGGGGGAAAAACAACTTTAGATTAACTTGAGTCACTGGGCTTGAATCCTGGAGAAATGGTACACTCACAGCCTTCCAGGGAGAAGGCTGGCATTTGCATGCGTGGGTTCTCAGAAGTGCACAGCTGATGGCCAGATGGTGACAGTTTGGGAAAAAGCTGGCTGTCAGCACTGAGAATATTCAGGTTGCTTACAGATGTTCTGTGTGGGCCGGGACAGGAGAAAGCCTCGCCTGAACAAAGATAGAACGTTGGTTAAGAAATTATTTAGAACAATTCACCGAAATAATGGGAGGAAATAGAAAAATGTTTTGTAATATTTACTCTATTGGCTGGTAGCTATAAAATATAGGAAAACGTGCCTGAAATCTTTGAATTCATAACTCTGAAAATTCTAGTAAATGGAGTTAGGAAAATGTTGCTTTGATCAGATGACTAGAATGTCACAGAGTGTCTTGGAATCTTACAGGTTAAAAAAAAAAAAGAAAAGAAAACAGGTCTATATGCTTTACCCCCAGCTTCACTGGTTCCTGCCTGTAAGTCTGCCAGCGGGCTGGCTCTTTACGCCCCAGCCAGTGACACAATCACTTTGAGGAACAAGTACCCGTGGTGTAATGGCTGTTTCCAGAGTCGATGGTATCCTTTTAGTGGGTTCTGCATGTTTAACCCTGCTGATGTCTTTAAACCTTGCAAATGGTAGGGCAGTGGTAGTTGAATCTTAGGCATATAAAGGTGGAAAATCCAGTCCGTCTTAGTTGGCTCAAAGCACCATTGGAATGATACTTTCTTTGGAGGTTAAATGAGTAGAAATCTGCAGCCTAAAATGGGCATCAGTTCCATTATGATGTATAACTAAATTGCATGGCAGAATCCTCTCTATGCTGTCCAGACTATGCGGAGGGCCACGACACGCCCACTAAGCTCTAAAATAGAGGGTGGTTTTCAGTCTTCTCTTGAGGTAACTTCAGACACCTGGCCTTTGCAGTGCCATGACCATTGGCAAAACGGCTCCATTCATTGGACCAGGCTTAGAAGGGCTCTCCCTCTTAGCTTCAGAGGGGTGTGAGATTGGCGAGATCACAGACCATGCCATCTACATGCAGTCCCCTCTTCTGTCCTGTCAGGCCTGAGGACAGTGAGAGCAAAATTTGCTTACCTAAAGGTGTGCTCATGTGCTCCTTGTTTTTGAACACAATCCCCAGGGAAAGAGCCTCATACAGATCTATGATGAGTCCTGGCCATGAATCAAAGAAGAAATTTGCGGGCCAGTATAAATGAGAAAATTGAGGCCAGGCAACTGGTTCACGACAGACTTCTGGAGGAAAAGCAAAGGCGGCTGATCATAGTGTCTTCCACGGTGAGCCATTCCCAAGACTTTGGAGTTCACAAGGTGTGCAGGGGTTTGACTTTAGTTCTCTTTAACCTCACGTTTGGTCCAGAACAGGTGAACGGCCACTTCTCTTGCCCTTGGAGGCGGGAGTAGAGCTTTTCCCACCCAACCCCCAGAGGCTGAGAGTAAGGGAGGGAAATCAAGGCGCTCTTGTCCAAGGGAGGGTGCTACGTAAACATACAGGACACGGCAGCTGTTACGTGATTTCCTCCAATGCAGTTTTGGATTTAAGAGCCTTTTTTAAAATCACAATTTTTGTATGCTTAAGCTTTTCCTAACCGGTTCCCTTTTAATTCTCTAAGTTTAACCTCACGGTTAGGACTCTACTTGGAGTTGCTGTATAGGACCTTGATTAAGAGCCCAGGTACCGCAACCAGAGTTCAAAGCTTGTTGCACTGTCTGATCTTTGGTGAATTATTTAGCCCATCTGTACCAGTCATTTAGCCTATCTGGATGACAGTTTTATGATATGTAAAATAAGGATGATATTAGCAACATCTTGATAAGTTTGTTGTGAGGACTGTATAATTCACACACATAAAACACAAAGTGGTACCTTGTTCATATTAAAGAATCAGTAAGTGTTAGGGATTATGAAGAAATTGGGGCTCTGAGCGGTGAAATGGTTTAGAGAGGTTAAATTCCACCAGGATCTCCAGGTCACAAGCCTACTAAGTGATGGTATCAGGACTTGAATGCTGGTTTAATTATGTCAACTCGAGTACTCATTTTCAATAATAGAATGCTATGAATATTTAAATACACACAAGGAGGGAGAGAAGAGAGGAGGGAAAGAAGCCCACTGCATTTGTATAAAATTATAATTGTATCTCATTGTCTTATAATTATGTATGAATATTTTTGTCTGTGAAATGAGCTTTTCAGTGACAGGAACCCTGTCATCTTTTTTTCTTTCTTCATTTTACTGGAAACAGGTATATAAAGTGTCTGCCAATATGTAATGTTGTGGAATGAAAGAATGGAAGAATAATGAAAGGAATGAAGACATGAATGAACGAATAAATGTATGCATGAACAGGTACGATTCACTATTAAAGACATACTTTAAATTTCATAAATTAAAGCACATAGTTTGGAGAGTTCTGTGTAATAATAAACCCCAAAACATGTCACAATGCTACTAGGAGAAAAGCCCTTGATACCAAAAAACAAACAAACAAAAAACCCAGCCTGCCATCAACACAGCCTAAAGTGGCGTTCTAAAAGCACTTATTCTTAGGAAATGATAGTGAAGGGGACAAAAATGGTCAGGTGCCTTATAACATTGAAATTCAGTGTTTCCTTTGCGCAATGCCCCCACCGCCCTTGTCGCAAAGCTTAAAGGGCTCCTCGCTTTGTTAAGATTTTCCTTTTCATCTGGAACGTTCCGTGGGAGAATGAAGAGCTGTGGAAGCTAGGCTTTAGCAATCACCTAATTTTTGTATCCAGCTTTGTGGCTCCCTGGCCACTCAGGTTTCTTTCCACCTGTTCACAGACAATAAGGGTTTTTGTAATCCACCCTCCATTATAACCCCCAAATACAACCACTATTTTCAATCACTCCGTGGTTGGCTAGTTGGTGGGCTAATCACTAGCAGCAAATAAAGATCTGAACTCTATGTAAATGAACAATCTAAGAATAAAAGTCTGTATGCACCCTATGAAATTTCTTAAGCCATGCATCCTTTTAATTCATTTTGTGTTGAAATTATACCCTGTCATAAACAGCATTTTAATACCAAAGGGATGGCATGGAGCCCTGAAGCATCCCATTTATTATGTATGTTACTTTACGATGATTTGTAGATCTGCTTGATTTCTCCTAATTTTAGGTTTCCAAATTAATTTAATTAGTTCTCCTCATAAAACCATGATAACTAAATTTCTGCAGCAATTTGCCTCAGAGATGCATAGTAAATTTCCCCTCCCTTCTCTCCTCTTGCCCCAGTCCTTTGGGGTTTAATTCTTGCCTTCTTCTTCAACATTTAATACTTGAGAAAGTCATTTTTTTAGTTAATATCAGGAGCTTTATTTTTAGTCTCATATGCAAATAGCTTAGCCTATATGATACATTTGCAAGATTCATGGTAATGAGTATGTGAGTGAACATTTTTATGCTAAATTTTAAATGTTGGGTCAGAATATACTCTTCCAAAAAATCCTTCTCAGTTTCATTTCAAAACTTATCAATGCTTCTCAAGCTCTTCCAAAAAAACCAAAGGAGAAGGAATACCGTGGGACTCATCTTACAGTAGTGTTTTTATTCACTAACAATAAATTGTCTGAAAAGAAATAAAGAAACCAATCCCATTTATAATAGCATCAAAAGTAATAAAAATTAAATTTCACTAAGGAAGTGAAAGATCTTTATTCAAAAACTACAAGACATTGATGAAAGAAATGGAAACAGATACAAATAAATGGGAAAGTGTCCCAGGTTTCCACTGGATTGGGAGAATTACTATTGTTAAAATACCAATACTAATTAAAGCCATCTTTAGGTTCGATAAAATCTCTGTCAAGATTCCAATGACATTTTTTACAGAAATAGAACAAAACACTCCTAAAGTTTGTAAATTACCACGCAAGACTCCAAACAGCTAGAGAAACCCTGAGAAAGAAGAACAAAGTTAGAGGCATCAAGTTTCCTGTTTTTAAACTATACCATAAAGTAATTAAAATAGTATGGTACTGGTATAAAAACAGACAAATAAACCAGTGGAACACAGTTGGGACCCCAGAAATATGCCCCACCATATATAGTAAACCAGTATTTGACAAAGAAGCTGAGAATACGCAACACAGAAAAGACAGTATATTTATTAAATGGTGCTGGGAAAACTGGATATTCACATGGAAGAGAATGAAACTGTCTTACACCACTCACAAAAATTAACTCAAAATGCGTAAAAGACTTAAATGTAATGATGAAACTCTTAGAAGAAAACAGGAAAAAAGCTCCTTAACATGGATCTTGCTAATGATTTTTTGGAAATCACACCTAAAACACCAGCAACAAAATAAAATATAAATGAGACTGTATCAAACTAAAAAACTTTTGCAAAGTAAAGGAAATGGTCAACAAAGTGAAAAGACAACCTATGGAATGGGAGAAAATATTTGCAAACCATTTATCTCATATGGGTGAATATCCAAAATACATAAATAAGTCATACAACTCAATATCAAAAACCACAGGAACACAGGAAAATGACCTGTGATTTACTTCTCAAGTAGGTGTTGCCCACAGCAGCTGCTACGCCTCTTGGTATGTGCAAAGCTTCCATGACGGAGTGACAAGAAGAGAAGCAGGAGACCTTTTCCCTGCCCTCCCTCTTCCTGGAGGATTGAATACGAATACACTGGAACATCTCCCCAGCCTCCGTTCCTTGTAGGTAGTGGTGCTCCAGGGAGCGATCGAGTTTATCACAAATGCCCAGAAAGAGCCCGTTCCTCTAGGCGGCCCTGGAGAAGAAGCGACTGGCTCTGTCTCACAGCACGGTGATCCTCATGGCAGTGACAGTCGGCCGAGCCCTGAACCTCAGTGAGTCCAGGTGGTCACTAGGTCACTCACTATCTCTCCTGCCACTTATGGTAATAGGCCGCCTGGGGCAAGCGGTTGTTCGACCTCTGAAAGAACAGAGGAGGGGGAAGGGGGAAGGAACAGTGTTGAAAAGGACAAACAATGGAAGCACAGCGCTTGGGTAGGTAATCCCATTTTCCCACCTTAGAAATTGCATATCTAAATTAAATGCACTGACTAGGTTCCATTTGACCACACCTGGTTTCCAAACATTACAGAGATAATTTAGGAGACGTGCGATGTCTTTCTAGGGTTTGCTGGAAAACGCAATTCTGATTATGCAGCTTTCATTCAGTGGCTTCTTGTTACCCCCATTATAGGACATTTTCTATAGGAGGAAACCATCTGGAAAAAGTTTAAAACCTTTAACAAGATTTATAAACTCCATCCCTCTCCCTACTTCGGTATTTCTCTAATCAACTCCCTCCCAACCCTGCCCCTCACCTTTTAGAAACACTCCGCACTCCATATTATTTGCAGTTTCCCAAACCCACCACCTCCTTCCTTACTTGCACCTCTGTCTTCCTGGGGTTATTTTCCACACCCTCTCATTGTTTGCCTGCAAGTATCAACCAGTTTATCTTTTAAGAATCAGTTTGGGCTTCACCTTCTGTGTAACACCTAAGCTGGTCACCTCCACCCCAGTAAAATCGACCGCTTTACTTTTATACCCAATGTAGTTCAATTGATTATATCTATTTGTTTACAAGTTTCTCCTGCCTGGTTAGACTGTGAGCTACAGGGGCGGTGCCTGTGTTTTACCTTTTAGTCTCTTGAGAATAACACTTGTTATCCAGGGTTTAAATATGTTTGTTGAGTGAATAATGATCAAAGTTCTCTGCTCTGTTCTATCTATCCTCCTTGTATGGAACAACTCAAGTTATAGGTTTAAAGCACTGAAGAATTTTAGAGAATAGAATGGAAGGACCCTGGAAACTCAAAGTCAGATACTAGGTTTCAGACAAGTTTTTGTCATGGTGGAACAAATTCCCTGTCTGAGAAAATTCAGTGGACAAATCCACTCTGCTGAGGAGATAAAAAGAGTAAACTGAATGGTGAGGGAAGAAGCCAGAAAAGTGGGTTGGGAAGTAAGAGGGAAACAAAAAGGGGAAGACTTTGGCTGTATAAGGAAAAGGAATATAGGGAGCTAGCTACTAGTGGAATTAAAATAAAAAATTTTACAAATTTGAAGATTGGTCTTATTTAAAAGGTGATGGGGAGAAAAAAGCCCAGTAAAGAAGTGCATGGAAAAAACTGTCTATGTTCTCTGACTCTCTTGGTCATATGTTTATTAAGAGGGTATAGGTGGCTCTGGCTGGTTTGGCTCAGTTGGTGGAGGCATTGTCCCATAAACTGAAAGTTTGCAGGTTCGATTCCTGGTCAGGGCACATACCTAGGTTGCAGGTTCAGTCTATGGTAGGGGCCACATGAGAGGCAACCGGTTGATGTTTTTCTCCCACATCAATGTTTCTCTCCTTCTCTCTCTCCTTACATTTTCCTCTCTTTAAAATCAATAAGGCTGTCCTTGGGTGAGGATAAAAAAAATGTGCATAGGTTGTATGGCCAATGAAACAAAATTGATGAATTGGAGAGCTGTTTAGAAGGTATACTTACAGAACTTGTATCTAGATGTGTGGTGAGGTTCAGGGAGGACTCAAGAATGACATCCAAGATTTTGCTAGTTCCTAGGTGACTGGTAGTGCCCTTCACTAAGCTAGAAAACATAGATGAAAGAGATTTCAGCAGAAAAGTAGAAATTACACTTTAGACGTACTATACAAGGCCTGTCCATAAAGTATCCAACCATGTACTATAAAAAATAGAGACATTTATTGAAGAAGATGCAAGATACAAGAAACACTGTACATAGGACAATGACACCTCAGTCCCCTTCAAAGTAAGTGCCCTGGGACCTCACACAGTTCTCCCAATCACCATCAACTGCCCTGTTGTGTTTTCCTGAATCTCATTGACAGTTTGAAACCTCTTCCCTTTCAAAGGTGATTTTAGTTTTGGGAAAAGCCAGAAGTTGCAGGGTGCCGAATCTGGGCTGTAGGAGGGCTGAGTCACCTGGGTGATTTGACGTTTCACCAAAAAACTCTGTAAGAGATTTGATGCATGAGCGGGCACTTTGTCATGATGAAGCTACCAATCACCAGTTGCCTATAGTCATAGCCTTCTGAATCATCTGCATGGTTTCTGTGGAGGGATGTTCAAGTTTAACACAAAATCTGATACAGATTCGCTGCTCCACTAGCTCAGTCATTTTGAATGTGAAGACCACACAGTACACATGCTCACTCAATGGCATCTACTGCCCCCACTGACTAGTACAGTGAAGTCGTCATTGTTCATACATGTGCATTCCAGTCCACTCTCCTTGGCTGCCAGGTTACATCGAAGTTGCACAAACCGTTCTTGTTATATTGACAATGGTTGAGCTCTTCTGGGCAGACCTCATATTCTAGGCAGTATTTATTAATCAGTGTTACAAGTCTTTTACTGAAGTACTTAATTCCTGCTAGGGGTTACAAGGATGTTAGTGATAAATAAATCTTGGTTCCTGTCTTCAAGAAACTTGCAAACTTTTAATAGGAACAGGAATATAACCACATTAAAAGAAGAATATGTTAAGTTCCATAAGAATTATGCAAGGATCTGAAAGCGTTCAAAGAAGAGTGAAGTGTTTTTCATGTGTGGGAGGCCACTGGTGATAAGATTCAGCAAAGACCTCAAGAGGAAGGTATGTTTGAAGTTAGTTCTGAAGAACTAATAACATTTCTGTAGGCAGTAGGATTGCAGAGAACATTCCATGTGGAAAGACTGTCTCCACAATAGCCTGGAACTGTGATGGGGCCAGGAATATTTGCAAGACTAGTGCCATAAGCTCATGGTAATATACAGGTATGGCCCAGTGGTCAGAAACACCTAGACAGACAGGTTGGACTTTAAATTTAGGCAGGCTCGACTTTGCACACTGGTGCTATCACTTCATAAATATTCAACCTGGGGCAAGTTCCTGGACCTCTTTTAGTCTCAGTTTCCTGACTTCTAAAATTGACCTAATGATACATTTCCCAGGGTTGTTTTGAGATATCTGTTCTTTAATAGTTGTTTACTAAATGGTAGGCATTATAATTTTGCAGAGGTCTTGAATATCAGGGTGGAGAGCTTATTTCTTCTTAGCCGGTGTATGGAAGGTTTGCCCAAGGTAACTACATTTAGAATAATCTTGCAGCAATACACTCTAGAATGTAAGGAATGGGGCAGAGAGACGAGTTAGGAGGTCATTTGTAGTCAGCAAGTAGATCAATAACTAATCCTTGGGGTGATGCTACTTCATAGTCAATTAATGTTATCAAAGTTTTATTTTTGAATTTTTAGAATAGGCAGATATTTTGAATTTTCTTCCCTTTCCCTCCCACTGTATTTCCATTAGATTTTGCTGCATGTGGGCAAAAGGGAAATCTGTGAGACATCAATCAACCAGTGTCACCATAAACAAAAGAGGAAAGTAGATATTTGTGGTTAACAGGTGAATGTAAGCATCTTTGAAAGATTTAGACGGAGCAGGCTGAAATTAACCCCTTGAATTTAATATTTTATGTAGAGCATATGTTCCAATAATTTTTGATTTCGTTTTGTTCCAACAGTACAGCTGAGTCACGATAGCATGCTAAGAACTTCAATATAAATAATTTTCTACCAGCTAATTTAAAAGGTAGTAGGGCTGGGCTAATTCAGAGTCAGTGGTCATGAGCTACTGATCAACCACATAAGACCTGGGACAAGTCATTTAACAGCTCTGAACTGCACATTTTACCTCTGTAATTTTGGGAATATAATTTATTTCCTGCCCCATTCTCAGGATTGTCATGAGGATCTAATGAAGCAGCATATAAAATGCTAATGTATTATAAACCACAAATGCAAAGGATTATTTAGACAAACCTATGTCCACATGAATATGGCACAATCATTACAGACTAGATTAGAAACTTTCCCACTTTTCTTTCTCCCCTGACTTCTGAAGGTTGGCTCAATTTGTCCTTTTTTTCAGTTGGTGAGCATTTTACCTTCATCTACTGACCACAGTTAACCTCCTATTTTTGGTGAGATTTCTAAAGTATAATTTCCAACTAAGTAAACATTTTGTCATTCAGAAATTGTGTTGTTTGTCCTTTCCTGTGTTTTGGGATAAGTACAGGAAAGTTTGGTTTCAGGTTTAAATTATTTCAGTAAGGGCAGTTTTAGAGGAGGAAAAGTTATTTTTTACTCATTTAATAAAACAACTTCTTGAACAGCAAACTCTGTCTCATTAAGGGCTGTGCTGTGGACGCCAGGGATGATTTAAGAGGCTGAGTCAGCATCTTTGTCTTGTGATGCATTGGAAGATGTGTTAGCTTCCCTCGGGAGAAATGAGGAAAATTGAAAATGAAATCTTATTTCTCCCTTTTTGGGTTGATTTCCTGTTTTTGCCAACAAAATGAAACAGTTACTTCTGAAATATAGACACACAGATGAGAAAATGTGTGTAATTACTTAGTAAAGGGGGGACTTGCATAATTAAACTAAAATTTAATGCATTTTCAGGGAAGGAAAAGCATTCCAACTAAGTTTCTGGCAGATAATAATGAAGAAAAAAACGGAAAACATTCGAGGCTCTGAAGTCACACTTCTGTTGATACATATGGCGTTAATGGATCTCCAGTTCCTCTACCTCCTGGTAAAAGCAGATGGTTTTATACTTGTGCTAAAACTAGAGGTTAGACGGTTTGGGGGAAAAACACAATGACCTTTCATCTTAAGTTTAGTTTTGGACCTAATGATTTATGGATTTAGCTCTGTCAAAGGATGAACATGACACACTTTTCAAACATATTGTCATACCTAATACCCTTTAAAACACTCAATCTTTGACTGAGCTTGGTAAATAAATCACAGTTGATTCTCAGAATGATATATATATTTCTTGGCTGATGGCAAGTTTTATAACAGCTACCTGGTAAAAAGTTAAAGGAATTGATCTCATATTAGATTGTCTGCTCAAAAAGACAACATACAAATGAACCCTGGCTGGTGTGGCTCAGTTGGTTGGTCATCATCCCCAAAATGAAAGGTCATCTGTTCTATTCTTAGGGTCCATGTCTAGGCTGCAGGTTTGGTCCCCAATTCAGTGTGTCCGAGATGCAACGGATCAATGTTTCTCTCACATTGATGTTTCTCTTCCTCTCCTTCTCCCTCCCTTCCCTCTCCCTAGAAATAAATACATAAAATCTTTTTAAAAATGCAAACAATAATAACACTTAAAATATATACTAGTTCCTGATCGTTTACCTGGAAAGTAACAGTCTTGTAAATATGCTGTCATGGAATTATAGTAATGAGCTTCCCCCTGCAGCACACACACATTTTATTGGAAAAATACTGGGCCCATTCCAAATCCTAGCTAACTTAATTTAAAACTGCATGTTCTATACAGCGACTACATGTTTTTTTAGTTAACTAACCACTGTACCACCAGCTCATACATTTTATGAATGGAAACAGCCCTTCTAATTGATAAGCATGGCATGCTTATAACTGAAGTTTAAATAAAAGTGACTCTCTGGGAAACAAATGTAGCCATATGACTGCTTCCCAGAAGTAAGTGTTTAGAAACGATCTAAGAAAATTGCAGACACTTGCATTCAAGGCTCATGACTGGAAACTGAAACGTACATGAAAGTCAAGGAAGAGCTGCTGCTTTCCTTTTGGTTGCAGGGGGGTGTTAGGACCAAAATGAGAGGAGGGGGTGGGCTAGAGCTTAGAGAATGACATCAATAAACACATTGTCACCTATGCTTCCTGAGTCCCTGGTTGCCAGGAAGCTTTCAACACCAAACACAATTGTTGTGAGATAATTCAGCAAGGACAAGGAACTCTCACCTTCTTTAGAATTTGGTGTTTAAAAATCACTCTGGAGAGAATCTATATAAGTATATAACATACGAATTGATTTGAGTGATACTATTTGAATCAAGAAATGACTGGATGAAAACTGAAATATATTAAGAGGTATAAAAGCAGGTTTCAAAACAGCATGTGCCATATAATTCTTTTTGTATGTGTGAAAAATAGTTCTAGGAGTGTATTTCAGAAAGCCTACATTGATACGTAGCAAACCAACAAATAAGGAGGTGAAAAAAATACAGATGATTTTTAATTTTTCCTGACTTTTCTGTATTTTAAAACAACCATAAGTTAGCTTTAGGATAAAAAAAAATTCTCTGTAAAAGACTTAGGAAGAAAATATTCAACTAATACAAGCATAGGGCAATAATTCTTACTTAGACTATTAAATCTCTAGACTTAAGGGAATAGAAAACAATTAAAATATAGACCAAAAAACCCCACGGGATTTATGTTTCTTGTCGATCCCTAAAACAATACATATTTGAGAAGTGAAATATTTAGCTAGATAAGTCTGTATATATTTAAGGAATCCTATATTATGTCTGTTAGCATTTAAAAAGAGTTATTAACTGAAGAGTAATACACTTATAAAAATCTAGTTCATACAAATATTGTATTAGAATAACTTAGCTTTACAAAATAAAAATTAGTCTTTGTCTCCCTGAAATAATTTGAGATTTAAATAAAGAAATAGTACCATTAATGGCTTTAATATGCTGAGGCCAGAAGCCATCAGGAATTGTAGGGATTAACAAAAACTATAATAGGCAGTGATGCAGAAGATACTGAGGCAACAGGCTCTCATGTGCTACTGGGGGAAATGCACTTTCACCTCCCTAATGGGCAATCTGATAATACTCGTTACAAGTCTTACCATCATGAATATCTTTACGCTGAGGTTTTCACTTCTAGGAGCTTATCCTGTGGAATATATACAAGTGTAAAGAAAGCTACAATGCTCACAGCAACACTGGTTCTGGCAATGAGTCATTAGAAACACCACTGTCCCATAAAAGGACATTTCTGGCTTTTGTTTTTTATTTAATTTTGGCAGTCCATTCAATGGCATATTATGCAGCCATTAATAAGAGCTTGTGCATGAATATATCCAATAAACACAATGTTAAACAAAAGAATACAGGCACAAAAGAGTACGGGGTTGGCGAAAAAGTTCATTTGTTTTTTCCCGTAAGATGGCTCTAGGAGTGCTTAGCTGTCTTTAACTTCATTTGTACTGTGACAGCTGTCATATCAGCGTGCATTTAAAAAATACTTATCAAAATTGTGAATTTTTGTGTAGCCATTTTAATAATGAAGATGGAAGAAAATAAGTGACATTTTTGGCATATTATGCTTTATTATTTCAAGAAAGGTAAAAACGCAACTGAAGTGCAAAAATAGATTTGTGCAGGGTACAGAGAAGGTGCCGTGGCTGATGCAACGTGTCAAAAGTGGTTTTCGAAGTTTCGTGCTGGAGATTTCTCGCTGGACGACACTCCACAGTCGGGTAGACCAGTTGAGGTTGATAACAATTAAACTGAGACATTAACAGAGAACAATCTTCAATATTTTCCTTGCAGGAAATAGCTGACATACTTGAAATATCCAAATCTACGAAGTTATTGGTGAAAATGAAAAACGTTTTTTTTATTTTAGGGGAAAAAACACATGAACTTTTTGGCCTACCCAATATATGCCATATGTCATTTATAGCTAGTTCCAAGGGAGGCAGTGATAATTACCTTTGGGAGGGCCTGAGGGCCGGAGGTGGGCACAGGAGGGAGTCTTGTCAGTGTCCTGTTTCTCGGTCTCAAGACTGATACTCATGAATGTTAATCAAACTGTACACTGATGCTTGTTTACTTTTCTGCATGTCTGCTATACTTCAATAACATTTGTCAGAAGAAAGGTCATAAAGGGTATTAACAGTGACAAAGAAATTCATCATATTTTACTAAGGTAAACAATAGAAAAGTATATAATCACATTGTCTGTCTTAAGAGTTTTACAGAAAAATAAGGGTCTGGATGTTCACAAAGTGGCTCTGGTGGGTATCTCTGGGTGACAGGATAATAGGTGATCTTTACTTTCAATATTTTCTAAAATTTGTCTAATAAATACACGTTACTTTTGGAGGAAGGGAAAAGTCATTATAATATCATTATAAAAATGAGGAAAGTGTACATAAGTTTGCTGAAACAGAGAGGAAGTAACAGGAATATGCCAGTGGGAAGGGCCTAGAGAAAGAGCTGACTGAGATCAGTTAGGATTAAACAAACTGGCATTTTACAGAGCCCTGATTCAAAAATAGAACACTTTTCATTCTAGAAGTACATGACATGTGGCTTCAAAGTGAAGGTGGGATATGAAAATTCTAAAACAAGTGTGCAGTGACTGACTCTGCCCCACTGGCTCCCAAGTGGTGCAAAGCGGCCTGGAACTCGGTTGTCCTGGTTATAGAACAGGTGTAGTAACACCTTTCCTGCACCCTTCCAGAGGTGTTTCAAGAGTAAGTAACATAATGCTAGAGGAATATCTTTGAACTTTTCAGAGATATTAAAGGTATTATTGCAAGGATAGTTGATGAAAAAAATAGGATTAAACGCCACTTGAAAATTCTATGATTCTTGTGGAACTATACCCTTAAGAAGCACCTATGTGCATTAAGAAAATTTTAGGATGACACTGTTCATTTCTCAGACTCTAATACAGGAACATTTTATAAAGAAAAAGTGAACGGAAAATAACCTTCTAGCTTCAGCTTGAGAACAATGGAACAATTTTAAGATCCAAATTATTTTTCAAAATTGGATGATAGCACTAATTTTATAATTCTTGTGATCAACTGACTATTTCCTACTAGGGAGAGATGAAGAGATGAGTCCATTACCCTGGAAAACACATTTGCCACAGCTCATATTAGAGTCTTCTTCATCTCATTATTGTCAGTTGTCTTTGATTTCAGATGCATGGTCTTATAGGAGTGGTTAGATAAATACTGAAGAACTGATGGTTAAAATACTCTTAAACCTTATAAATTTTGCTTCCCTTCCAACCCTATCCCATCTACATTGTGTGGTCTTCATGTCATGATCTTAAGGGCTTGGTGTTGACATCAATTTAATATCTTACAATGAATTCTGTTTTGAACTATACTGTTATTTTGCCAAATAGTGTATCCGAGGATTGCTTGCCCATATTCACTTTTCCCAGAGGACAAAGCCATGTCCCTGGCATTCGTTCAAAGCAGAGGCCCAGTAAATGGATTGTCTTGGGTTTACATACTAACCTAAGCACATGTATCTCTGCAGTCTTCCCGAGAGTAGTGATTCCAAAGTGTGTCCTTGGACCATCAGCATCAACGTCATCGCAGAACTTGTTAGAAACACAAATTATTGAGCCGCACCTCACGTCTCCTGAGTCATAGCCTGCTGGGGTGCTGCCCTGCGATCTCCATTTTCACAAGCCCTGCAGGTGTTTGTGATGCAGAATATGGTTTGAGAACTGCCACCCTAGAGGAATCATAGGTGAGTTTCTCAGGGGCACAATGTGCTCCCTTGAGGGATCTGATGCAAATTGCTGGGATACTCTGGCTTACTTTAAAAACAACGGTGAAATCTCAAGATAGGCATTCATCCTAAAAACATACTGTGGTACCAGCAGCTTCACTTTGCCGCCCTTTGACCCATTTTTCAGCTCATCACTGTGGTGTATCAGAACTATAGCTATTTTACGGGCAAGCAAATAAAATTAGAGCAGGGGAGAGCACCCCAAGATGTTAGGTGCAGCTTTGAGCGTCATCTGAAAGTTTCTCTAATGTTAATTCCAGGAGAGATGGCTGTTACACTGCTCTTCAAACTTTCCTTCTTGGTAAAACTGAGAGTGAAAACCTGAATGCTGGTCTTGTTTCTCCCCGTAAATCATCTTAGTCTTTGAAGTAAGATTCGCATACAAGAAACCCCTGAAGAACAGAAGATCTTTACGACATCAGCCCCCCATTCAGTTTTTCATCCTAACTACATCCATCTGTATAAAAGAGAAAAGAGATTTGGTCTTTCTGATAACTTCCTTGAAGCCAGATGCAGAAAGAGAAGGCCTCCTCTCTCTAACGTAAACTCAGTTTACATATTACAAGACTGCTCCTTTTCTTACCAAGGAAATCTAAGGTAACACTTGGAAAGACACTGTGAGTAACACTAGTACTACTATTAAATTTCTTTTTTTTACATTTAAAAATATCACCTGACTTATCTCTTCTCCCACTTTAACTTACTAGTTCATGTTCACCTAAGATTTTGATGCACCTGAAGGAGGCCCCCGCCCAATATGTTGGATTTGATTATCTGCATCTTATTTAGATATAGCTATATAAGCTGAGTGACAAGAGAGGCACTGAAAGGATTTAACCCACTGCTATGAGTTTGTAAGTGATTTGTGGACAAAATTACTACCTAGATCCTGGATTAAGAATCAGAATGGTAACTGCCTTCCAGATGAAACTATATGTAAATAATAGTTAGTTTTAAATTTTTAATAGTGAATTATTTCCACAAAGTCATAAATGTGTGCAGGGATGTCCAACCTTTTGGTGTCTTCTTCACTGGAAGAAGAAGAGTTGTCTTGGACCATACATTAAATATGTTGAAACATGTAATCACACACAAAAAAGTCTCATAATGTTTTAAGAAAGTGTATGATTTTGTGTTGGGCCACCTTCATAGCCATCCTGGGTTGCATGTGGCCTGTGGGTTGCAGGTTGGACACCCCTGAAAGGCTTTGTGACTGTTACTTCATTGTTCAGAGACTCAGTTTTCCCATCTACAAAGAGGAGTAATAGGATGATTGTGAGGATAACAGTTAATTCTGTAAATTGCTTAGGACATTGCATTGTTCTTAGTAAGCACGCAAAATGTTAGCGGCAATTATTTGTGTAACTCTAAATGTTATTCTGCTTTTACATGAAATTAACTACAGAATGTTAAAAGTCAATACAAAGAGACCCACTAAGACTGAAGAGTTCAGGATAAGAAAATTTTTGATGGTAAGGGATATTGTTCTTATCAAATGGTACTTCAATTTACCCAAGGAATTCAAATAATAGAATACATTACCTGCTAATAATCATACTCGAAATACACCCAACAGAGTTAGGTTTCTAATATGTACTATCTTATTGAAATTTAGTTTACCTATTGTAATAATAATTTTTATTCTTGGACCTTATAATAATAATTTTTAATTCACAGACACATTTAGGTTATATTTAAAACAGAAAAACTGGGAAAGGATTACTCCAGATATACAGTGTATTTGGCATTTATCCTGCTGGCCCCGAATGTAAAGAACTCTGGTTTAGTCCTGGAAACATGCGGCAGGAGGATGGTGGTCCTCTGTCAGGTAGTATAAAATCTGTTTTTCTTAATTCAGTTTAATTTTCTAATAAGGTCCTTGTTATGGAAACAATGCTAATATACATTTTGGTTTGTATAATTTTTAAAGGTTCACTTCAAAAAGGAAAACAAGAGGAATGAAGGAACCCTTCTTTTCCATAATTTGCCTCAGTTAATCTTTATAATAGTATTGAAATATGTATGTGTGTAAGTGTGTGTATATGTACAAGTTTATAGTTTTATAGGTAAGAAACCTGGAGTATTGATAGTTTACAGACTACTGAGAAGCTATATTGAGAACTTGGGATCTCTCTAGAAGTCTTGAAAGCAAGATCATGCCTTT
Organism: Mormoops blainvillei; assembly: GCA_004026545.1. Lineage (NCBI taxonomy): Eukaryota > Metazoa > Chordata > Mammalia > Chiroptera > Mormoopidae > Mormoops > Mormoops blainvillei. The sequence continues at coordinate 58,609 of PVJD01000204.1, read as the reverse complement.
GGGAAGTGAAGTGCCCCATGCTTGGAACAGTTTCACATTCCACAGGCAATGAAGAGCTCTTTCTTCCTCCCCCCCCTTCCTTCCTCCCTCCCTCCCTCCCTTCCTGCCTTCCTTCCTTCCTTCCTTCCTTCTTCCCTTCCTTCCCCTTCCCTTCCCTCCCCTCCCCTCCCCTCCTCCCTTCTTTCTTTCCTCCCTTCCTTCACTCCCCCCACCACTTTCTCTTTCTCTCTTTCAAAACTAATTTTTTAAATCAAACTTTGAAATTTTCTTTTTACTTTTCAAATTCTATACTTTGACTTCTGGTTCTTCTATTTAACAGCTATATAATTTTAGGGATATTAAACAACCTCTTTTGGTTTAAGTTTTCTCATCTGTAAAATGGGGACGGTAATAGCAACTTCTTTTCCAGGTTGTGCATAAGTGAGTTAATACATCTCATGTGTTTGGAAAAGTATATGGCATAGAGACGGTGCTCAAAAAAATGTTTTCTATTACTATCTATATCAAGATAAAATGTCCAGAATGATATCATTTGTACAAAAGTACTTACTGTAGACAATATCATATTCCATGTTTCTACATGTTCATAAGCTGTAGGCCTGTGGACCCAAGTTTCACAGACTAAGATAAAACCCACTTACTCATTCGGTCACTTAAATAACTAATTTTTATTGGATGACAAACTGTAGTATTTCTAACTTCTTTAGATGCCAGGAAGAAATAATAACCTTTTCCAAAAAGCATTCTTAGAAGGATAATAAAAATGGAAAAAGTTTGAACAACAAACCTATATTTGTTTAATCTCCCTTTCTGGCCACTGCCTTCTAAGTCAGGTCTGAGAAAACAGAAAAATTCCCATTTACACAATCAAGTTTCTGTGTCAAGGTATGTATCACATGCCTTTCCAGGTAAAGAATCATTCAACTCTGGTGTCATCTGAATATAACAACATGTGGATTCTGAATTATTTCTTATTCTCCAAATTCTTATAAAGTGGCTACTTAATGTGCTAGGTTCAGTTCTAAGCTCTGGTCCTAAAACTGGAAACAGCCCTGGCTCAGTGGGTTGAGTGCTGTACCGGGAACTGAAGCATCACAGGTTCAATTCCCAGTAGGGGCACATGCCTGGGTTGCAGGCCAGGTCCCCACTGGGGAGCGTGCAAGAGGCAACCACACATTGATGTTTCTCTCCCTCTCTTTCTTCCTCCCTCCCCCCTCTCTAAAAATAAATAAATAAAATCTTTAAACAAACAAATACACACAAAACTGAAAACAAACAAAACAAACCCTAAACACCAAACCTCCCTCTTACTTTTAAACTGCTCACATGTATTCAGGCAGAGATGACCAGAAGGCATGGTTAGCGATACGGAGTCCAGTTCTGGAAAAAGTAGGGGATTTTGATTTCAGAAATTAGGAAAGGTGGGGTTACTTAATAAGGGGGTAGGAAGATAAACTGTTGTGAGCAGAAGGAAGAACACATAAACAGCTCAGAGACCAGATGCAGCCAGGTATGTTCTGGAACTCAAGTAGTTCAGTACTGGCTTGAGAAACTGCTGACTATCATTATACAATCAAATCTCCTGAGGGGTTGTTTCTCCCACCCCCATCCTCCTCTCCCCGTCCTTCCCCTCTCCCCTCCCCTGCTCTTTCTCCCCTCCTAGAATCCCTTTGGGATACTCTCCTTTGGCCCTCAGAGATTTTGAAGTGACTGGTCAAAAAATGGTACCCATACATTGGCTTTTTTTTTTTTTTTTTTTTTTGCTGGTTCCATTCCATTTTCTTTTTAGAAAAATTTTATTGATTTTATTGGAGTGACATTGGTTAATAAAAGCATATAGATTCCAAGTGTTCAAGTGTACAATTCTATCATATATCACCTGTATATTGTATTGTGTGTTTATAATCCAAAGTCAAGTCTCCTTCTGCCACCGTTTATCACCCTTTACCCTCTTCTACCTCCTCCCACCCCCTTTCACTCTTGTAATTACCATATTGTTGCCTGTGTCTATGAGGTTGGTTTTTTTCTTTTTGCTTACTCCCTTCAGTGTTTTTACCTCAACCCCCATTTCCTCTGACAGCTGTCAGTATGTTTTCTGTGTCTATGTTTGTTTCTGTTTTGTATGTTTGTATATTTTTTGTTTGTTTATTTTGTTCATTAGATTCTACATATAAGTGAAATCGTATGGTATGTATCTCTTTCTGACTGGCTCATTTCACTTAGCACAATACTCCGCAGGTCCATCCATGCTGCCACAAAAGGAACATTTTTCTTTTTTATGGTTGTGTAGTATTCCACTGTGCAAATGTACCACAGGTTTCTATCCACTGATCTATTGATGGGCACTTGGGCTGCTTCCAAATATTGGCTATTGTAAATAACACTGCAATGAACCTAGGGGTACATATATTTGAATTAGCATTTTGGGTTTCTTTGGATATATTCGCAGAAGTAGAAACACTGGATCATGAGGCAGTTCCATTTTCAGTTTTTTGAGGAAACTCCATACTGCTTTCCACAGTGGCTGCACCAGTCTGCATTCCCAACAACAGTGCAAGAGGGTTCCCTTTTCTCCACTTAAACCTGGTCTCTTTAATGCAGCAACTGTCTTCCAAAAACTACATAGGCTATCCTTAAGTTCTAGAACTTGAGGGGAAGTCACTGAACAAAGAACTCTCGCAAGCCACAAGGGCAATTATTCAAATAGGGGTTCTTTTCCCCAGATGGATTTCAGCAATCTATAGTCACCTTAAAATTGTGTATAAAATTTTTACCTGTCTGGGCACGGGTATTTTTCTAGAGTGGAGGTCAACAGTTTTCATCAGCTCAACAAAACACTGTATGACCCCCAAAGGTCAAGAGCACATGAGGTAAGAGCAGTGACCTTGCAGTGGATGAAATGGGCACATGTAGACATTCAGTCATCTTCTAAACTGGACGAAGCATCAGAGTGATCTAGGAAGACTGTGAGATGAGTAGAGTTCTAAACCCTATTCCCAAAACATTGAATCAAGACTTGTAGAGGAAACCACACGGATTTGAGTTTCCCATTATGTTTGAGAACCACTGAGATATTTCTTTACTTATAGGAAATATACTTACTTGCAGTCTCTATTATCTTTATTATTGTATATCTTTATTACTTATGCAGAAACACTGAACCAGGAGCTTTCATAAAATAATACAATATCATTAATTTTATAGCTCTTCAAACTGGTAGTATATTCATAATTCTAGAGAATTTTTTGAGTTGGAAGTGTTTTTTCTTATCTTTTTTTGGTCTGTATCTCTGCTCCCCTGTCTCCCTACCCAGAATTGCCATTCAGCCTCTTCTCATAGTACTTATTCTACCTAAGATTTTTGTCCCGAGGTGAAAATCATTCCAAATTGCCTTATCTCAGTGCTTGAAATGACTGGCTACTCTTTTTTTTTTTCTTTTTTTTAAGGAAGGAGGCTTCCTGGTTTGGGGAAAATATTTTCACTTGCACATGAATCTGGCCCTCCCATGAATAGCTTTTTATTTTCCTCTCCTTATGCTGTCTGCTCTACATCTGGTATCCAGTACAAGACAGAAACAGCATGTTATCAACCACGACAAGAAGAAAACATAAGGCTCTTAGAAATCTTGGATCTCATTTATTGTACTGCTGAAGGCGTGCTCTGGAGTATCTGAAAAGCTTCAGGTGATTAAAAATGAAATGTAAGAATGTGTCCTAGACAATTATTAAGGCAGAAAGGAAACCTTTTGTATATTGCTGAGCTGCGGTTGACTCCAAGGACAGTTTGGAATGGAAGCAGAAACATTATGGTATTCAGAAGGACTAATGTGTATGGCTGATACAGCACTTGGTATTATTTCTGGTGCTATCACATTTAATAATGCAAATTTGACATGGTCAAGTATTCTGAATGACAGCGACACAATTGCTGTTCTGATGCAAAATTTCCTAAAAGAGAAATATTTTAAACTAGTTCTACAAATATAATCCATGCTGAGACTATTTAATTTTAAGAAATGTTTTTTTTTCTGGGACTGGGGTTAGACTCCTCTGGCAAGTTTCACTTTATACCTACCCCCTTTTCGTTTGTATGTTTTTCTCCTGCTTCCTCTGGTGTTTCTTTTTCCTGTATTCCTACAGCTCATCTCTTTTCCTCTGCTGCTCTGGGGTCTACTCCAGCTTTTACCCCAGGGCCCTGCACCAGAGCACCGCAGGCTTTGGCAGAGGCTCGCAAGGGGAAAGTGGTGCTCCCTTCCTAAGCGCGTCCCAGGGAAGCAGGGACCAGGCATTTGAAGGGGATCTAGTCTGCGTGTGCACTTTTCAATCCCTCACTTTCCATGGGCTCCCTCTCATCGACATTCCCTTGCATTTGCAGGCATTATCTTCCCATTCAACCTTTGTGAATTTAGTGTATAATTTCTTATTGTTGTGGTAGTAACAAGGTATCAGACCCATTTAGGATTAGTCTTTTCTGTCAACCTAGAATACTATCAGATAAAGAAATGACATCTGTCGAAGTTTGTTAATTTTTTAATTTGCCTGAGAAGATGTACTCCAAGTCCATCTTATGTGCAGTCCTCCCCTCCTTACACTCAGGACTGGACTGTACTGTACTGAGAGGAAACGGTTTAAGGACTGCCCCGCGCAGAGAAGCTCCTCCGTATAGCAGTGGCTCTCAAAGGGTCGGTGTTGTCCTCTTCTCCTCCATCCAGAGTTTTCTGACAACACCCGGAGATCTTTTCAGTTGTCAAAGCTTAAGGAATGTTGCTGGTATCTGTGGGTAGGGGCCAAGGATGTTGCATAATATCCTAGGAAACACCTCTTCCCCATTCACCCTCTGCTGTTAAAAAAGGAATTATCCAGTCGAAATGGCGATAGTGCTGAGGCTGAGAAACCGTCTGAGTTTGAGAAATCGGCCACGCCCTGTTCCATGACTTCCCGGGTCCCTGCGCAGCGACAGGGAAACGGGCCCCTGAGACCTGATGCTGACTCACAGGTGACAATCGTGCCAGTGCCACCTTCGGAGAACTGGCTGTGCCTGTTAGACTACATGGGCGTTTGTGTGTCTGCCTGACTGGGTTTGTAATGGAAAGTGAAATGGAGTCTTGTTAAGCAAGGACCAGGATTGAGCACAGTCTATTTGCCCAAACAAACAAACAAACAAACAAGCAAACAAAAAACACCGTGAGCCGTGGGTAGCTGTTCTGGCTCTACCTTCTGCTGGTCCTGGGGCTCCAGCAGGTCACCCCGCCACCCTGGGCCTCTGTTCTCTCATCTGTCAAATAAGGCTTTGAACAAGAGTCATCTTTAAATATCTGCACTCAAAATTCATTGTCTTGAATATGCTTTATGTTTTAGGAAAACAGAATAGTCATTGGTGTTTAAATGTTGCCCCTCTGTCATGTGCTTCTTAAAAAAACCTAGCTTGTTTAGCCACTTAACCTAGAAGAATGGTCACGGTTATTCTCCCCAATACACACCCACTTGCGGAGTGCTGACGCTCCCTGGGAAAGACCAGGGTGGTCAGGTCCAAGGAGAACCACTGGGGATTGTGGCTTTTGTAATGACCTCAGTCCTTATCCTGCACCACTCCCTTCTCGGAACACTCCCTGGACCTGTGGAACATTGGTCTGACTTATCAGTACCCAGAAGTCTGTGAGAGGAGAAGAGGAAAAGTAAAGGAAATTGATTAAATAGTTGCTGAATACTCAGCACATACCATTTGCCTTACGAATGTTACCTGATTTGATCAGCATGAATACCCGATGAGGTGCTTAACGTTAACATCTCCTTACTGATAAGAAACCAAGGCTCAGAAAAGTTACTTATAAGCTATAGAAAACCTGATTCAAAGAGAGTTAAATAATAAAATGCACTTGTTGGTTCTCATAACTGAGAAGTCTAAAGTGTAGAAGTAGAGTCTGGTCCAAAGCCTTAACACATATCACCCTTGTCCCCATTTCTATTTCTCTTTCATTTTTTCTAAAGTGTTGATTTGGCTTTAGGTCACATGGTACTTTCCAGAAACTGTAGTCAACCCAGAGGACCTCATACCTAATTGCTTTTGAGTAAATTGTTCCCACACAGACTGTAGGATTCACTCTCTCACTGCATCTTGTTGAGTCACATGTTTCCTCCTAAACTAATCCCTCTGTTTTGAGGCGGGTGCATTTGTACTGGGGGATGTTCATCAGTCAGGGCCCATTCCTGATACTGCTGAGTCATAGGAACAAATTAGAAACTGAATTCCTCAAAGGAATAAAATACCTGGGCATTGTTGGTAAGATAAAATTGAAGGACTAGATATTGAAGTAGCAACTCCAAAGATTAGGAAATGACCAAAGTGCTAGGAGTTTCTGCACAAAAAAATTTTTTTAAACAAATCAAAACCAAACTTTAAATTCAAATATCAGATAAACAGGAAGATTATTATCAGCCTCTGGGCTGTGAATCCTTAATTGCTAAGGACATTCTAGAAACTGGGGATTTCAGGTTAGTAATGTAGAGTGCCTTGCTTAGTAGCGATATTTTGAAGTTGGTCTAGGTAAGACATGGAGACTAAAAACAGTTTTACTGAGTAGTTTTTTTGTTTGTTTGTTTGTTTGTTTTTTACCTGCTTATGTTACTGGACAGATTTTTTTCATTGTCCAGTGGGAATTCTCATGAAAAGATAACCAGGACAGACTGGTTCCCCGTATCCAGTGCTTCTGATCATCTTGGAAGACAGTCATAAGGAAAAAACTGAAAGCTCCCGGGGTCCATTCTAGTATCTTTTTCTTCCCTCCAAAACATCTTACCATTTTCCAAAGGTGACACTAAAGCAATTTGAGTCAATTCAATATGATTAAAAATAATGAAGCTCAAGATTTTAAAAGGAAAACTACATTATTACCCCGATTAAAGAGATTTTTCCTTTCCATAACGCAAAATATAAACACCTTTTAATTAAGAGAAGTCACGTGGACTGCGGGAAATTGTCTGAGCAGTGTGGGAGAAAACTTCTGCAGTTCATGGTGGGTAGTCATGCCCCTGGCCTATAACTTCTTTAGTGAAAGACTTATCTTTACCTTAAGCAAGCCTTTTCTATAGTTTCTATGCATCTAGTTCGAAAACCCCCTTCAAATTCCTCCTTCTAATGCCTGGCCACGCTTTTAGGCTCCTCCTTCTAACAGCAAGGGAACGCAACCTCTTAACTGTCCTACAATATGATCCCTGCCTTGTTTTCTCTCAGCTTCATGTAACCTCCCTTAGGTTCCCTCCTTAATTTAAGTGCATAAAAGCAACTGCAAAACTATTATCCTCTGGAGCATTTGAGATCTTGCTCCTCAGTATATGTCATCAGTGTTGGCTCAGATAAACTTATAAAAAATTTCTCTGCAGGTTTGGGTATTTCTCACACTGACAGCAGCAACTACTTACTCTGCAGGAAAAAAAAAACAACCCCATAGAATGTAGACATTAAACCTGTGTGTCCTCAAGAAATAAAGGGAACTCAGCAAAATTTAATTTGAAATTGTAGGATTATATTAGTTGGATATAGCATTTCTCTGTGCAAATGGATATCAGGTAAGAGTGAAAACAGGGTTTTGATCCATCATTTAAGTACCAATATACTAAAATAGTTTTAAATTAATAACAACCTGTCTGGATGGAAAATGCATTTCCCTTTTTTTAGAAATTACTTGTTTTGCTAGTTTAGAAAACTGTGGTTGAACAAAATATTGCTTGTGAAGAAATTAGCACAAACATTTCAACTATTAAGTTTTTGGTTCCCTTCAAACTACCCTTAGAACACAAAGGTAGGAAAAAATTTAAAAAACAACCCAAAACAAAACCTCCTTTGTGGTGTTAGCTTTTAAAAACAGAAAACAGACCACACTAATTTGCTAATGACTCTTGTTTGCCGACTTCTTTAGAAACACTTATTGCCTGTGAGCAGAAGTCAGGCCTCTGCTGCTCAGTCTTCTGCGGCCGCCTGGTACATTCTGGATAGCACAGTGTGAGCGACCAAGACTTCCACGGAATATTCCGAGAAGAAACCTCAAAATGAGATCATGTCCACTGTCTGGATTTGTTGAAGGAACTTGGATATTTAAGCTAGAAAATGAAAACACTTCATTCCTTTTCCTTGTGTCCAAAAGATTAACTTAGCACAGAGAACTAAGTGGTGTGCTCCGTGGCACCTTAAGGAAAACCATAAACGATGAGTGGAGGTACAGGAAAGTGGCTAAGCACACAAAGGACAGCGTCAGAAAGCCAGGGGCTCAGACACCTGTTTCCCCGCATACTAACCGTGTAAGTCCGGCATGTTTGTTAACTACGCTGAGTCTCAGCTTCCCTGCCTGAGGAGCAGGGAAAAATAGCATTGAACTTGCAGTTTCAGATAATGAGCAAATGCGTCAACCACGCGTGCAAAGTGCTAAGTGTAGCAACTGCCATGAATATGAATTCAACAAATAGTGGCTCGATAGTCGCTTCATAAATCGTCATCATACTGTTACCGTTACGTGTCAGAGGCATCCAATGAGAAACATTCCTGCCTTCAGGAGCAGTAATTTTAGCTATCACTTGAGGTACTCAAGTAGCTTCTTAAAGTGTGAAGTCATGAAGTCTCAAAGTTACCTGGCCTGGAATTAAATTTTAGTTCTAACATATACCAACTCTGTACCTTGGATAAGCTATTTAAATGGTATGAACCTCAGTGTCCCCATCTTAAACTAGGGTATTACTATCTCTTAAAAACATTTTTATTTTGAGTAATTAAAAAAAAACGTAATGACCCAAACAAGAATATTATTTTTTGAACGTAGCCTCCATGCCGGGCACTATTCTAAAAGAGTCAGTAATCGGGGGGCGAGTTAGAAATTTGTAGTTCCCCAGAGACCCTGTGGCACTGCCAGGGTCAGTAACCGAGGCTGTATGTGACTCTATATATGTCTTCCAACTACGAGTTTCTGTAATTCTCCAAATTTTCTAAATCAAAACAGACTCTTGATTGTTTGATCCTAATGTTGAAGTAAGAAAACCTGTTGAGAATTTTTATAAGTTAATTTGAGGCAAACTTGATGACATATGCTGGGGAGGAAGATCCTAAATGTTCCAGAGAATAACAGTTTTATAGGGTTTGGTTTTTGTGTTTTTTTTTTAATGCACTTGAAATTAAAGAGGGAACTAAGGAAGATTACATGAAGGTGGGCGCAAGCAGGGCAGGGATTGGATTACAGGATATTTAAGATTAGGTGCTCTCTAGAGGATGATTATATTTTAAAAGGAGGGGCCTGAAAAGGGGGCATTGGGAAGGTATGTTAACCTAGTTGTATAGAAACAATGGACAGAGTTTGCCTAAGGCAAAGGTAAGCCTTTTACTAAAAAGTTATATGCCTGAGGTGTGACTACCCAACATGACCTGTCTAGTTAGGAATTTATGATCAGATCACCCTGTGAGGTTACTTTCCATAAAAACTGCTTTTTTTCATCCACACTAAGTTTTCTAGTTTGGAATTGCAGAGAGTTCCTTCCTCTAACTGATTAGGGAACTAACGTAATACCCGTGGAATCTATTGTATTTGCTCTATAGAAAAGCTTCTTGCCCTCCTTTCTAAAGAGTGTGTTTTAACAGAATCTCGGAGTGTGTTCTCTAGTAAATGGAAGAGGGAGATAAAGGAACCAAATGAACAAGCTCAAAACTTGAGTGCAAGTCAATCCCTTGGGCCCCAGGAGATACTATGGATATGTAAATAAATACAAAGAGGCCAAAATGTAGGACATGCTAATCTGTAAAACAAATGGGTATGGAAACACCTCCACCTTAGGCTACTAGGCTAAACTATTTAGAAGTAGCAGGCGGAACAACATCTACATCCAGGAGGATTTTTGTCTGTAAAGAACATCCTTTGTTACACTCCATATACAGTAGGAAAAGGGTGAACTTTCAGCTCAGGGAATCATCCTTGGGGCTAGCGGGGTAGGGGCACTGGTCAGGAAAAGGGATCAAAGACCTCTATTCAAGTTCTATAAAGCTTGGTCCCATGAAGAGCCCAGTTTCTACAGTTGAGTAGCTGTGACATTGGGAGGAGGTGACAAAGAGAAAGATTTTATGTGTCTGTGTGTATTCTGTCTCACACAAATATAAATGCACAGGCATTCACACACACATAAACACATATTTCAAGATTATACCTACAAAAATAATTTTAATAAATCATCAGCCAGTATTTCTTGACTTTTGGACAGAGAAGTTTCTCCAAATTTTATTAGAGAATACAGAAGGCTGTAGAAAAGGTTTTGCAATTCTTTATTTGGACTTTGACTCAGCCAAATTAATTTCTCCTTTCAGTGGTTTTCTTCTTTTTTTCCCCCTTCTCTAAATTGAGCTTGGGAAATGATGACTTTTTCATGACAGTAAACACAGATAATTTGGTTCCCTAGATTTTATCATGGTATAGAAACCTAAAGGAGATGTAAATGTTATGAAAACTCTAATGTAGCTGGGAGGCAGAAGTGCAATGGAGAATTTTGTCACAAACCACTTTGACAGCAAGTTGTGGCAGAACATTGGTCAGGGAGTACAGGAATGACATTTGGTCATTCTCTAATTCTCAAGAGAAGAGAATGACTCAAGAGCTTTTATAAAAAGCAAAGCAGTGTATGCATCAGAGTAAGAAGAGAACAAAATAAATAACTACTCTTGTGTAAGATAAAAGAATACAAATGACTTATTGTGAAGGAAATGTCTTTACAAAATTGTAGTGGACTTGAAAAGGCTATTTTAAAAATTAACCGTGAGTGCAAAATGATAATGAAAAACATCTGTGTATCTTTTCCCAAATAACAGATAAATAAAATAGACATTGGACAGCAGAGACCTTGTCCATTTCACACTGTGAAAAGCTGCTGTTTTATCTGTACTTTTTCTAGTCATTTGGAGGGAAATGGATTCTTTGGGCGCCATCTAGTGATGAAGTAGAGGAAGGCAACAAAAAGGTTTTTTTGTTTGTTTTTTGTTTTTTTGTTCTTTTTAGTTTTGGTATTTCCTATACAGGAAAAATGAGTATAAAGAAACAATTGAGGGTGAAAAATGGGAAGAGATTAAGATGTACAAATTTCCAGTTATTAAAACAGTCACATGGGAAGAATGTACAACATAGGAAATAAGTAAATGATATTGTAATATCTATGTATGATGAGTACTAGACTTATCCCGGTGGGATTGCTTCATAAGGTATATAAATGTCTAATCATAATGTTGTAAATCTGAAACTAATATAATATTGTATGGCAACTGTAATTGAAAATTTAAAAATTATGAAAAGAAGAAAGAGTTGAGTTTCAGAGATAAGGCATTAGCTGGAAATTTACTAAGGAAATTAATATTCATTGATACAGCAAGAATGTGGAGGTGCTTTGAGAAGGCAGAACTTTTGCCTCCCAAATTCTACTCAATCCCAGCATTTAGAGTGACATCCAGCATAGTGTATGAACTTTATGTAATGAGTTTGAAACAAAATGAATAAATGGAGACAATTACAGGATTTTATGGCATCTAGTGAATACCTATATTTTTTTAAGACTGATGCAACTTTTACCAATCATTTTAAATATAAAAATAAGAATTGTTTATATTAAATAATTGTCATCACTGTAGATTCGTGAAGGTCATGTTAGGAGCACTTTACAGGGTTTGAAATGGAATATCAGAAAATGTAGGCTATTCAAGCTTTAAAATTTATATTACTTAGCTTTGTCGACTTACTTTAAAATTTTTGCACATTTACAGAAAAAGAAGGAGGAAATTAACATATTGCATCTCTCAGATATGTTAGGTATATTATTTACATAATAATCTACATAATCTTCACAAAGAAGGCAACTGGATGGGTTAAAAAAAAACTGAAAAATTGAGGCTCAGAGGGTTAGTGTTATATTACCAAAAAGCCCACTTAAGTTTTTGGCTTAAAAGCCCATAATAATATGTTAGACGTGAATGGCTTTTGCTGGTTTGCTTTATTTATTTACTTTTGGTGGCTTTTTTTTATAGCTTCATGTTAGCCATCTCTCTTTCGTAATTGCCTAAGCTTGTCTTTTTGGTACAATTGCCAGGAGCCAAGGAATTGATTTAGGGTTGAACATTTAACCCACTATGGTCAATGACACAAAGAGGAATTCTTCTAAAAAAGTTCCTCATTCTGGATAAAAAGACATGTAAGGGAGAGATACTACCTTTTCTTCCTTTTGATAGTGATTTCTGAAAATGTGATGTCTAGAGCTTCTGCAGTCATCTTGTGACGATGAGGGAAATGAATCACACATCACACATCATGGATGGCCAAGTAAACAGATGAAAAGATGGGCATTTATTTACGACACTGTTCAGCCACTAAGTTAACTATCTAGAGGCTGTCCTACCTGGAATTTCTTATGATATAAATAACAGAGAGCCTCCTTTTTAAAGCTATTTGGTGATAATATTTTCTGTTACTCCCAGTTTTAAAACATCTTAATTAAAACATATATGTGAAATGTAAGAAATAACTAATCAGAACTATTTCGTTTAAACACTATTAGAGAAAATAATGAGAAAATGTCTTATTTTAGTAAACCAGAAAGGTAATCCTGCATTTTCAACAATCAACAGATGGCATATTGAAAAAAATTATTTAATTCATGGAAGAAATATTCGATAATTGGAACTTGCCACTTACTGTGGAAGAGTCACCTTTGGCGGAAACTACCCCACCCAGAGACAGGAAAAGCAAAGTAAGTTTGGATTAACATCTTATGTCGATGTATAAAGTAGATGAGAGCTCAACTTTCAGTACACGGCAAGCTCAGTAAAGCATAGACCTATGTGCTGGTGCTGAAAACTAGCTTACCTATTTTTCTGTTTGCATTATTGAGCATTTTGAAAAGTTATTAAAGCTTAGTTTTTAACAGTCTATTATATTGTGACATCTATAAAATGGTAAGCAGAGTTTCAATTTTCTTGTCTTTTTTTTTTTTTTTTTTGCATTTCTCTTCCCATGGAGTTTAGCTCCCCCTTGTCTCGATTTCAAGTTCATCAGATAAATTTTGTTAGATTTTTACTTTTTAGCTCTCTACCTCGACCTTCTGGAAACCATTTCAAAATAAGAAAAAAACAAAACCAGAAACAAACGTCAAATTGAAGGGGTAATTAAAAATAAAAGTAGCTTATTTAAAAGATTCAAATAAAATGAAGTAATGAAAACATTTTCAAAGTTAATTGGTGTTTTGAGTTTAGTAAATACAAAAGTATTTGAACTGAACTTTAAAGACTTGAAAGCTACGGCTACCTTCATCGCACTCAGTGCACACGCACACAGACGCACTTGCTCACAGATGCAGACAAAAGTAAAAACCAAACAAAATAAACTGAAGCGACCGCTCCTTCTAAGATAAAGCTCAGGTCACCATTATTTTCTTTAAAATGAATTTTCTTTGATAGGAGATTTATAAAGTAAACTCTTTTTCTCGACCTTTCTTTAGCAGTAGTCGCTGATTGCAGGGAGGAACTGACCAACTGACGAGCAGTCATCTTGCCATCTTTCATTGCTTCCATGATATCTTAGAGCCATCTTGTTTCTCATCCAACGAACTTTCAATAATATTGAACTTCTCCATTCCTCAGGCTTAGGAAAGTACGCCTTACAGTTTAGCACAATTTTGGAGGAATATTTATGTTACTTTCCTACACTTCCGAACATCGTTACATTGCCACTATTTTACTGTGACTAATAATGTAATAAATTGCAAGTCTGAAAGGATTTATGTGTAAAACCATAATTATATCACCACACAGAGACATTCCCAGAATCTTTTTCATATACTAACGTTGTCAAAGTACCATAATAAAGTATGTGGTGTTTTTCATTAACTTCATACATACCTTTTTTTTACTTCTTTATAATTGCATCATAAATAATAATCAAACAATAATTATTGGACCTTCATTACATGTTTGTGAGCTAGGAACACTATTATTCCCATGCTACAGTTGGAGAAACTGAGGTTGAGTGGAATAATAGCTTATCTGAGATCACATAGGTATCGAGTTGCAGAACCAGCTTTTGAACCCACTGCAGATTTAGCATAAAAACTCTGACACAGCAAAATCTTAATTCCATTGCTCTGGTGAGACAATAGTTATTTTAATTAGCTTGTGAAAATTATATCAGAATGGATCACTCATATATTGCTGGGGGAATATGAAATGGAAAACAGTCTTGCAAACAGTTTGGCAATTCCTTTTAAGACTAAATGTGCGCTCCCATATGGCCAGTCAATTTCACTCTTGGGATTTTAGCCCAGAGAAATGGAAACTTGTTTTCTCGCAAAAACCCGTAGACAAATGTTCATAGTGGCTTTATTTCTAATAGCCTTAAACTGGAAACAACCCAGTGTCTTTCGGCAGGTAGTTGAACTAACTATGGTACTAACTAGTACCATGTGGTACACTCATACCAGGGAATACTGCTCAGCAATCAAAAAGAATGCACACAATGTGGATATAGATCACAAATAAATTATTCGGAGTGGTGAAATCTATTTCTAAAAGGTTGGGTACAGGTTTTAGTTATATAACATTTTTGAAATGGCAACGGTTATGAAGAGTAGACTAGGGCTGTCTGCGGTCAGGGGCGGGGTCACTGGGTGGGACCGCAGCAGCGTGGTTATAAAAGGGCAGTCTGAGAGAGCCTGGGGCACTAGAACTATTTTTTCTCACTGCTATGGGGATATATACACAACTCTACCGGATGAAAAAATTACATAGCACTAAACACATACACAGAGCAGTAAGTGAAACTGAGCAAAATATCTGGTAAGATCTGTGAATTGCATCAGTGCCCCTATCTGCTGCTGATACCATAATATATTTTTGCAAGATGTTATCATTTTAGGAAAACTGAGTAAAGGGTACATGAGAGCCCTGTATTGTCTTTTTACTTCTACATGTGAATCTTTAATTATCTCAAAATAAAATAGTAATAAAAAAATTCATAGACAGCCTTGGCTGGTGTAGCTCAGTGGATTGAGTGCCACAGTGCGAACCAAATGGGTCGCCAGTTAGATTCCCATCCAGCGCACATGCCTGGGTTGTGGGCCAGGTCCCCAGTAGGGGGTATGCAAAAGGCAACCACACATTGATGTTTCTCGTCCTCTCTTTCTCCCTCCCTTCCCCTCTCTAAAAATAAACAAAATCTTTTAAAAAATTCATAGGTAATCCTATTATCCTAATTATTTTTCCACATACCTAAGAGAAGTGAACTAAACACTTTATACGTATTTTTAACCACAAAGTAAGATATAAAAATAAGGTTTTGTTCAGCAAGCAAAACCACCACCCTCCATTGGTACAGTCCCTTTATTGTTAGTGGTGTACCCACTAACAAGTGACTCAGTAATAATGCTTGCTTGTGCTCTGTGGACATGCATTATACAGTGTTCTTTTGAAGTGTGAAAAGAAACCCCTTAACAGCACAGCTTTCCTCTTGCATTAATTCAGTGTCTGAGCCTGGGCATATATATGTGGTTTTCATTTTCTTTGTTTGGCTCTTGTCAAAGACATTGATTTAAAAAATATGCCTTTATTTGTCAATGCCCACTTATTTTTTAAAATATACATAATTCAAGTCATTTAAAAAAATGGCATAATAGTTGTCCCATCTTTTGTTTGAACAGGATGGAGGGGAATTATCTTATTAAAAAAAGGTTTCAAAGTCTGATCTCTTCAAATGCAGTGCTAATGAAGCAAGGTAGTCAAATTAAAGGTGTCTGATTTGGGCTATCTCCCTTATTTACTCTCTCTCCAAATTCCCCAGCCTCTTCTCCCCTGCCATTTTTGCTCAACCTGTCCCAGCTGTTATTGGTGTTGATATAACACACACAAAGCAAGGTTTGCCTTTATGGTTACCATGGAGACACTGCTTATTAAAAAGAGTCTTTCTTCCAAAAGAATTGAGACATTATATATTCACCCAGGTCTGTAAGCAAGTTTTCTACATTCTGAAATTATATATTTTAATAAAGAAATAACTCTGTAAAATTAACCTCTGGCAATGACTACCTACCTTAGTAATCCTGCATGTTATGCACTATTTCCCTAAAGCTGTGACCACATCCTTCTGGCCACAGGAAACTAAATATAACAAATGAAACAACTAATAATTCTCCCCTTTCCTACCCTACCCGCCTCCTAATTAAAAAATCTGGAGGAATCATTCACATCTCTCCCTGCTCTATCCCTGTTATATTCAAGGTTATTGGCTGAATATTCTTTGTAAATTTATCAAAATCATGGCATTTGGCACATGGATGGTTGGCATGATCCAGCTGAAAAATTTATTGCATATTGTCTTATACTGTGTGTTGTGTATATTAACATCGTCACTTCCACTAGACTACAAATGAATCAAAGACAAAATCATTTGGTATGGTGCTAATTTTATATCCCTTTTGCCCTGTCCTCTCCCTTACTTCACAAACTCACTCAGTGAAGAACAGCAGATCACTCAGTTGGTAAATGTTAACTAAGCTCCTACTGTGCACCTAGTACATTCTAATGCCACCAGTGAATAAGACAAGCCCGTGCATTTAAGTTATATTTGGAGACAAGTTGATTTACTTTAAGAATAAAGGACCTTCTGCTTTTGTTCCTTTTGATGAAAACTCTTTTGTTGGTATGCTCATTACTGATACTTTTGTCCCTTATACTCCAAACGTAGACTAATGACAATTATAATATGAAGAGAAAAGTTAAAAAGATGTAAAATTGCTGAGAAACAATATCAGGGGCTCCAGTGGAAAAATACTGGTTGGAGGTGGGCCCGCTGAACTCCTTGAACCGAAGCTGGAGAGGAGGCTATAATTTTAGCTCCTGTAGTCTGAGGAGCACAGGGGACCAGAACCTGGCCCATTGCTGAAGCCAAGGCCTGGGGTAAGGGACTCCCCAGCCCTTGAAAGGCATTGAAAATGCCTTTAACCAATAGCCAGGCTATAGCTTATGTAAAGTGGCTTCACTCAAGTGAGGAAGAAAGAACAAACTGCCTTGCTCCCAGGACTTGTGCCAAGCTACCCACTGACACGGTGCCCGGACCTGCATTTGCTCCCATATCATTCCTAGTGAGCTCAGCGTCACCTCTACCAGACTTTGTTTTGGACCTGGGTACCCAGAGTTCTAGGTGGTGCATCACTGGGAGAGGTTGACACAAAGAGAGAGCATAAAAACACATGCGAAGAACACAGGAAGGAGAAAAAACCTCCCATCAAAAAGAGACTGACAACCAAAAAATTCCGAAGTACCTCAGAAATATTGTAACTGAAATAAATAAACAAGATTAGTAAAGATTGGTATGTATATTCACTTGGGAAGGAATAAAAATAAGAAAGCAATTTGAAAATTTAAAACAGGTCTTTTTAAAGATTTTAAGCAGATTCTGCAGAGAGAAAAAAGAAAGAATAATAAGTCTAAGAATATAATGATTATAAAAAGCAAAAGCATACACTCGGTTAAATTCATTTGAAATGAAAAATATTATGGAAAAATAATAAAGAGTATTAATTCAAGATCAAACATAGTTGAAGAGAAAATTTTTAAATATTAAGAAAAAGATTGTGAAAAATATACACAAATTCCAGACCCAGGAGGCAAGACATTGAAATATATATAAAATAGCAGCTAAGATAGAGACACACTACAGAAAGAGTCCCAGAATTGTTTGCTAAGAGTTTTTGAAAATGAGAATAGAAGAAATAACTAAGAAGCCAAAGTTAAAGATAGTGTGGTATTATACAGAACTGAAAAGAATATAATTTCATATTGAAATACCACACAATGCATAGCAGGATATATTTAAAAATACTTATTTTTATCCTTGTGGGAAGATTTCTCTGAATAAGTTTTTCTCTATTGTGAAATATATAACCTTTTAAGGATGTTGACAAAAAAGTCAGTTTTCTACTTAGAGAATTGAATTTACTACTTCAGCCACACACATTTAAATTACAACATGTTATCTAAATACAGTAATTTAGGAATATTACTTTTTCCCCAGTCACATAAAAAATTATTCCACCTCTTCAAATACATCTTTGACATCAGGGTCTCTGTCCTCACTGGAGCATTTTAAGTCATTACAGCAGCTTCACTTACATGTCGGTTGCGTGGAGGTATAGCGTTAAGTGATCGTATGCGCAATGTTTCCACTCACATACATCAGTACAGTCTTATTTTTATGTTTATTCTTCCTTTAGGTTTTCTGGTTTTATATTTCAGTAACCATTATTGTTTCTTAAAGTGATCTTTAGAAGTCTTATTTACAATGGCTTCTAGTTTCTGCAAAAGTATTGTCAAAACCCAGGAAAAATTATTGAAATTTTTAATGTTTTTTGCCTTCTTTTTTCTAATTTTTACAGGTGATCTTTGTAAACACTAAAATTAGCATTAATTGTAGGAAAAACAGTGTAGTTTTTAGTTTCTGGCTAATGTTGCTCTCCTCAATTTTATGGCTTAAATTTTATGGCATAAATTTATGGCTGATGAAAGTGATACTTAGCGTAAGAGACTGTAATAATTCAAATGTAGGTGGTTATTTTCTTTCCTAAAAATGCTGGGGACAAAAATTTAACTTAGATTTAGGTTATATAGGGCTTTTATTGACCTCCTATTACATACCAGGTGTGAGTGCTGGGTATGCAGATGTGAACATGAGGGAGAATGGTCCTAACTTACTGGAGGCCACATCCCAGTTAGGTAATACAGACAATAAGCCAATTAGTAAGAAACTATAGGTAGTCATGACTGTTATGTAGGCAATTAAAAATAATTTTTAAAAATTGGATAAAGTTTTTAAGGGATTTAGAGAGTTTCCAAAGAATCCAAGTCTTTGAGGGTGAAGGGTCTGTGAGCCCAGGTAGAACTTAAGCTTCATTTAAAGACCAACCTAAGCTTACAGTTCACATATCCTGAATCTAAATCTAATAATTTAACTTTATACCATTCACCATCTTATTTAAAATTTTTTGACCTCACATAAAAATGTGTGATACAGAAAGATATTTTAAACTGGAAGAAGTAGGAAGAAGGCAATTGTAGAAAATCAAAAATATTTTTTAAAAAATTCCCTGATTTACCAACAAGTGGAAAAGCATAATTATCTCTACATGCATGAGTCTGGGTCATGTTTAGAATGTTTAGGTCACTTCAGACCTGCTCAGTGGGTATATGTGTACTTTTGCTGACTTTTCTGCCCGCCCTTCCTCTCTCCCCCTCCCTCCCTTCCTCTCTCCCTCCCTCCCTGTTTCCCTTCCTCCCTCTCTCCCTTTCTCCTTCCCTTCCTTCTTCCCTCCCTTCTTTCCTTCCTTCCATTTCTTTATTTTCTAAAAGAAGCATGTCTTTCTTATGTGACCTGAAAAAACTCACATTATTTTAAATTAGAACCATTAGCTCTCTATTTAGTATTTCAAATGTTTTCTTTTTCATTTAAAGTGATTGAAGTGATATTTTTAAACCTTAAGTCTGAAACTTTTTATAAATATGTTCTAATAGGTATGTTGTTTTGCTGATTTTGTTTATCTCAATTAATATGTAACAGTAGGAGAATATATTGAATATAATTAAAAAATACTGATTTTAAATGACTTCTGAGACAAAGATGGTTTACCTATGTGCAAAAGTTTTCTAAGAAATTACATTACTTTGAATTGAATAAAATTTAGCCATTTACCACCAGTTATTATCTTGTGGTATATTCTATGTTCTTAAGTTGATTTCAGTATGTTGATTTACAAATGTAATGAGTTAATACCTGAGTCTTAGAAAGAGACACTCAGTCCTGAAACTCATTTAATGTAGAAAATATATTTTGTTTTTCTAAATTTATGGTCTTTGTGTATCTGAAAGAATGTAATTGAAAATGCTACTAGATAATAAATTCATAATAATCCCAGGTAAAAGTCTTGACTTTACTTCCTATGCTCACATTATCTTGTTCCGGACAACAGAGAAACTCAGAGTAATTTCTATTCTTAATGGGGTCAGAGTGCTTTTTGCTTGGGCAGTTTGCTGACAATACTGATTCATTAACTTCTTAATTTCTCCCATAGAATCAAATCACATTAAGTTTTAAATGTGTCATTTTTTTCCCCCATACACTATGACTGAAAAGACACAGGTATGTTATATCCTTTACCTCTAATTTCATTCCTCTTGGCGCACAGTAGACATTCACATACTTATATCTAATTGAATTGTTAAGGGCATTTGAAAATTTTTCACAGTACTTCCAGTAAAATTTTATTTTGAAATCAAATGCACCTTTCAAAAGCATATACAAATAAAAGGGTGAAATAGAAGTTCGCTCAGTTTTAAAAGGACATAATTGTGGACAATAATCTTTTTAGGTCTTTAAAATATTTTTTTTCAAGATTAGGATATCAGCTGTATAAGTATGAAACAATTGACAGGCGTTTTTAATTGCTTTTGGAAAATATATGTGTTGCATCATCTATATTACCAATAAGGATAAATGATAAAGAGGTTTTATGGAAAAACGTTTAAAGAACAGCTTAGGTTCTCGACAAGTCTGGAAGGTATTTCTCTCATTTCTCTGGCGCGTGTGTGCACACAGGCACCTGTTGCGCGCAGCCTGGAACCGGCCCAAGCAGCTGCACGGCTGGGTGCATAGACAGCTGAAGCTGCCTTTCTGTCTCACGGAACAGCCGGTGGTAAGAAGACATGTTGGCAATGGTGTAGGTGAAGAATCCGGTTTTTCCTGCCAAGACTTCTCCTGAAAATAGTGGCAACAATACCAAATATGCCCCACTTGGACTTGATGAAAAAGGCAAAGTCAGGGAAGGAACCCCGGAAGCTTGTACTAGGACTTAGGTGAAACAAAGGAGGAGCCTAGGATCCAAAATTTAAGGTGGCGCTCACTCTCAGGTGTTGGCTGTGCACTGGCACAACCTGGAGATTGAATGCCACCTTAAATGTTGTGCCTTGCTTCTTTTACCCTGGTCCCTGCTAACTTTGGCAATTTTTAGTATCTCTATGATAGAAGCCACCAGGTATAAATCAGGTGACAAGGCAATCCCATTGAGATAGAAAGTGTAGTTTTCTTCCACTGAGACATCTGAGAGACATTTCATAATGGACTTGGAACAAGGCCCAAGTGGAGAGCTCTGAAATCAGGGCTCTTCTAGGTTAATTAACTACAGCGTGTTATGAAAATATATTTTACCTATACACACACACTCACTCCTATGAATAAAAAGAGAAACCTCTAACCTGATCAAACTGTACAGTCTCAGAGGCTGATTTAGCGGCTGACGCACTGGGCGCGCGCCCTGGGCCCCAACTTCTGAAGGCATGTAGTTTTATTTTCCCTGTCTCTCTCTTTTTTTAAGGGGCCCAATATTTTCTTCTGCATCCGGGGCCTCAACCGACCTTAATCCGCCTCTGTACAGTTTACCATCTTGTTAGTTTGTTGCCCTGAATTTATATCCTTAACTGATCCCAGTAAGGCTGCTTTTAAAAAAAATGTCATTGACTTCATCACTAAAGTGATTTCTCTCTCCATCTGCAATTACTCAGGGTTAAAGCTGTCTGTGCTATAGCTACCTGTGCTCCGAATTACGCAAAGCTTAATAAAGTTCTTTCTGCTCCCAGCTTTTCTAACAAAATGGTTGCCCTTCCTACTTATTTTCTTGAAATGATGTCTCTGTATTTGTACCATATTCCAGATCTCTGATTGTTTCCTCGTGAGAAGGTCTCATGCCTTTCTGGATTTTGGCAGAACTGCCGGATATGTTGTAACCTCCGCAATTCCTCCATTGCATAAACACAATTGCACCCCCTGTTGGTTACTGAGTTGTATTACAGACAACCCAGTCTTTGGGTTCTGATACGTAATCATCTCATGTTCATTATCACGTAGGCTTTCCATACTACATGCGTCTCTTTCTGTTCCAAACGTAAAAAATAAACCAGAGAGTCACAGAAGTGCTGGTGGAAGAATCCTTTATCTCATTTATGCTTCTGACCATGAGATCCTTAAACCCTAATGTCGTTAAAGCCAAGTTGGTTCCCAACCTGAATGAATTAATTATCCATTCATAAGGCAAATTCTTTCTCACCCCCATTTTCCCCTACATCCACTTTCTCTCCCTACCCCGTGGCAGGGGTCACAACATCAAATGCACTGAGCCTAGACAGAATGTATGAATGATTGAAGCTGCTAAATAAGAGAAGAGAGTAGAATGGTGGTAAGCTGTTTATGGAATTTCTTGAGAAGTTTTGCATGAACCCGAACCCCAACTTCAAATCCAGATGCAAATAAGATAGCATAATCCATAGATATAAAATAAAAAGGTCAAAGGCTTACACACGTGTGTGTCTGGGTAGCGTTCCGACTAGCCTACTCAGAAGGGGCTTTGCTTATGTAGAAGTTGTACGTATTATGAAATTTACATAAAGAGCAACTCGTAATAGAGCCAATTAAAACTGAAAATTTGGAGCCAGCGGGAAACATTTTCACAATTGACCCAGAAGTCCGTGCTGGAGGTAAGCTAAGTATAAGCCAGCAGTTTTCTCAAAGAGAGAGAAGCAGTAGAGCTCCAATTTCTAGGAGAAAAAAAAAATGCTAAAAATAAAGTCCGCAGTACGCGGGGTGGAGGCTGTAACAGCCGTGTCGGAGATTCACTCATGCTTGCAGGGGAGGTCCAGGAGAAAACAGCTTCTCCCGCAATTAGTGGTTGTGGCATTTCAAATTGAAAAATTGTGGGATAAACAAAGGCAGTTCAGGGACAGTGCTAAGACCTCTTACGTGGATGGTTCTGTTGAACCTGTACCTTTCCAGATTTGTCCTTAAATAAATTTATCCGAAACCTTTTGAAGTCTTGAACTATGGAAGCAATTACCACAAAAAGCATTATGGAAAGCCCATAAATTTCATTTATTTTTAAAAGTAGAGCTCAAAAACTAAAGTGTCCTGAAATCAATCTTCTAAATAAAAACTTAAAAAAAATTAGTTCTTCATCCTGAGATTTCCTAATAACTAGATTTTTGGTATTATTTCTAAAAATACTAGATAGTATACAAACATAAATGAACAGGGACAAAAAAGTATAATTTCAGACAATAATATTAATATAATAAAATGATTTGATTGAGTGAATATCGACAATGATTACGTTATCTTTACGGCTCTGTCTGGATATGTAGTCTTCAACTGAAATGGTAGCTACTTTAACAAGAACATGGAAAAAATGGAAAGGGATAAAGAAGTGTGTGTTTTATAGTAGTATGTTTCTTCATAAAACAAACAAAAACACAGTTGTTCTCATTGTATTTGTTGAAAAACAACTCCTTCTGAAAGGTGATTTAATACCTCGTAAATAACAGAAATGGTCTGGGGCCACCTTGTGGCAGTCACCTGTAATTGGATGTAGTTTTTAAAAGAAAGGTTTAACTGTGTTCTAGAATAAAAACTATGTTTCACAGCTGAAAAATACTCTAATTTCTTTCGGAAAACTAACTTTTAAGCATAGGCAACTTATTTATGTGGCAGAAGTGCCAAACAAAAATATATTTGTAATGGAAAGTAATAATAATGATAATTAGAGTAACGATCATTTATTCAGTGTGTCCCGTGCGCCAGGCACTAGAGCTGTGGGTCTTATGTGTGTTTGTTCACTGGACAGGAAGGGCTCTCAGGGAAACCATGGTAGACTAAGTAAGTTTCTTGCCCGAGGTCACATAGAGTTAGTAAGCAGTGAAACTGAGATTTGAAAACTAGATTCTTAGTAGTTACTACCCTTTTAAAAATGCCTCCTATATACCAGTCATTGAGTTAAGTAGTTTCTAGTTGTTATCTCATTGTGATAACATTCTCATAAGATAAACATGAGTATAATCACATAAATGAAGAGATTCAGAAAGGTTATATAACCTGCCCAAAGCTGGAATTTGAACCTAAGTATATTTAATCCTAGAGACCATACTCTTCTTTCTGTTATGCCCTTCTACATTAACTACATCCTGATGCTTTAATTAATTATATATGTATGGGTTTTTAATTCATTCACTCACTAATGATCACACACACACACACACACACACACACTTACCCTGGGCCTTGGTGCAGTTTTCCTTTAGTTGGCACACTCTCTTCTCCTTCCCTATATACCGGTGTTGTAGGGATTCAGTGTGTTAAAACTGCAGATGTAAAGTGTTAGAACAATGCTTGGAACGGTCTAAGGACCATGTGAGTTTCAACTGCTTTTATTACTGCTTTTGGTTAGAAACCTCTCCTAAGCTGTAGTTACAATCACTTCAGCAACTGCCTGACACATCCGGCGAGCACTTCCAAAATGTGAGAGATAGGTTGTAATGGCCTTCTGACTTGAGCTTACCACAGAGTTTAGTTTATTACTACATCACTGTTAGAGACTCTCCAAGTTGTACCAGACGTGTAGCTCAGATTCCCATGCATCATGCACACACTTCTGTCTTGACCTCACTTACATGACTAATTACCCAGGGTCATAGTGCCAAGCTGGGGATAGTAGGGAACTTGTTGGGCCCTGGACTTTGCCTGCTATTCTACATCTGATGATTTCTAGTGATTACCATAAATATTCTTTATTACCTCTGCTCCTGTGTCTGGGAATGGCAGAAGTTTGTAGGAATAAGGCATTTTAGAATCTGAGATTTTCTGAGGGTGAGCATGTCAGCGTAAGTATCATGGATGCCAGGCTCTCCTCCCAAGAGCAATCCTTATCACTTGATCACTGTGTCTGCTCCAGCACCTCCATGGGCATGGGCTAATTAGAAAGGCACAGAAGCAGTTGTGCTCTGTGTAACTTTTGCACTAACACGATAACAAAAGATCCTTGTCATTAGCAAGTCACACACACACACATAAAGTCCTGGAGAATGTTCTCCTAGTGTGTGACCTCAGGATCATGAGGTCTGTAATAACTCCTCCGGAGTGATCTTGGAGGCAAAGAATTAGGACTAGTTTCTTTGTTCTATTGAACTTGCCCTGATTTGGATCCTTGGCTCATCCCCCGTGGTCTGCCCTTCACCTTCAGTCAACAGGGGCCACCTCTCCCGGACCCTCTCCCGTAAAATTTCTTTTTCTCTCTGCACTCTGCCCTGCCTCCTCCCCTCGGTTTTGTTAACCCTTCTCCCCGTACCTGGTGTTACATCTCCTGTTTCTGCCTGGGTAGATCGGGGCTCACTGGGGCCCAGCCAGAAGAGCTTTTTGTTATTCTTGCCTCTGCATGCTGGGGTCCGCATTACACAAATATTGAACTTCCTCGCACCTCATAAACTGTCTGAAATCTTCCTCAATCCACCGCCAAACACTGGGTCCTCATCACAGCTCTCTTACGACTTTCTCTGACACCACACCTTAGAGCCAGAGCTGACGGTTGGTCCTTAAATCCTGATCCAATGTGCACAGTCCATCGCTGATCTTATGTCATAGGGCACGTACCTTGACATACGTACCAAGGGTATAAAGTAGCCAGAAAGAAAACCCATCGGAGTTTTTCATGAAGGGTGGCATACATTTTTTTACCTTCCTGTAACCAAAACAGAGAAAAACAATTGAAGCTTTTACCCAAATGTCAAGAAATGGGAGTGAAGAGTTTTTTGACTGGAATGACTAGGAAATCTATCCAATCTCTTAGTGCCATTGTCATTCAGCTCTGGGTATAGTGTTCCTGGACAGTTTTACTAAATCTCTTTGGTGGGTTCCCTGGGAATAATGGCATATTTTGTTTCCTCATTGAAATGTACTTCAGAGGAACCACGTCTCAAGGGCCCTCCCTTGATGGGAAAGAATTTAAGCTGAGAGTCCAGGGATTTCTGGGCCACTTGGAACAGACTTTGAAGCTGCACCTGCAGGGAGCCATCCCCATACACGAGTTGTTTAGATCGAGATGATTTGTTTCTTTTCTATTTCAGGGTCGAATCTGAGTCCGCTTGGGCTAGAGTTTTGCTGGTTTCTCTCAATGTCTACCAAGTCACCACCACAGGCAAGGTTTGCCCCCAATACCCTTGTCACCGCAATGATACTGAAGGGGTGAGCGTGGGGAGTCACCACCCCTTCAATCTTACCCTAAGCCTACTGGTTTCTCCTTCACTGCCTAAGGCATCTTAACTTGAATCACACTGCCTGTCCAGTGTGTAATAATTTACATTCTAGTTTTCTAGATTTCTTTTCTACCACCATGATATACAAATATATTGCCAAGGAACAAAAAAAAAAAAACAACAAAAAAAAATTGCCTATGGTCACAATGTTCTCCAAAAATGCCACCCTTCTGGAATGCTTCTATAAAGATCACTGTACCTTAAACCCCATTCAGTACTACTTTTCTTTTGTCCAGCCCTGGCCCTTCTTTTGGAAGGAAGAACAGACACCTTCTCGTAGCACGAAGTTTTTGCTTTTGTCTTCCTTCCACCCTCCACATGATTCAGTTGAGGTGGGTCGGCCACCACCTTGTTTCCATTCCAGGTTCTCTTTGATGGAGGCCACTCACCATGGGACCTATCTTGGGAGCCGGCAGCAGACAGGAATAGTTTAATGCTTCAAAGGGACTGAGATGACACTGACTGATAAAACTCTTCCAGCTGGGCATTTGGTGTCTGCGCTGACTCTCCCAACATGCCCATGACCTGTCTAACCCGTGGCCTCTTCTAGAAATTCCAGACTTGACACCATGCATTGCACCTGCAAGGCACTTGTAGCATTCTAGACCAAGAGACCTAAGCTTCCAGGTCCTGCAAGGGCATATGGCTGAATGTCTTTCATAGATAACCCGTGACCTTATGCTGCTTCCTGGCATGGACCGCTGTCTACTTGTATTCACATCTCTGCCTGTGGCATTAAGGGCTCCAGAGGCAGTGGCCTGGTGCCAGTGAATGACCACTGAGGGAAGAATCTGGAGGGGTCACACAAGGTGGATCCTAATAACAGGCCCAGGCCTATGGACCAGAGGACTTTCTTCTGGCCTTCAACATGCTTTGTCCTATACTAAGAATATTGACAGCTAATGCTTATAATGCTCACCCTGTGCCAGGTTTGTTGCAAATTTTTCACATACATATACTCAGTCCTTTTAATACCAGCACTAAAGAGAGACTCATGAGAGAGAAAAACCCTAATTTCATAACCTTACCAATGAATCACTTGAAAAGCAATCCAACTTTTTTTTTTTTTTTAAATTTCTGCATCAAAGCGTGTCGGCTAACATACCACTTTCTATCCATTGTTTTCCTTGGCATTTCCACAGAGCAGGTCATGTCCAAGCTGGCCCCACAGTCAGCCCAGGCCTGGCTCTGTTGAATGTTGCTGCAGCTACAGCCTTGGATGCTTCCTCCCACCTCCTTAGAGAGTGTCCTGTGCGCTTCTGCCATTCACGCTGGGCCCACCTATTCCATGACATCCTTGACTATGTTTGGTCCTTAGGCTACGACATCTTCGACCTCTGATCTACAGGATGACATAATTCATATAAAGCAGAACACTCTCAAAAAAGTTCAACAATCCCAGAGCATAGCTTTCAAAATGTAACTTGAGCATATCGTTCCTGTAGTTTATTGCTAAAAAGGAATGAATGAGTGAATGGACGGCTGGGTGAATAAATATATAAATAAATCTGTTTCCTCTCCTACCCCTGATGGAGAATACAAAAGCCCCCTTGTATTGTGTTAGGACTCTGCCTTTAAGCCCTTTTGTATTCCATTCAAATAAAGCCATGTCAGTAGACTCCAGGAAGTCATCTGTCTCACATAGTCAGCAATCTGGATGTCATCCTAAACTCAGCTGGGATTCTCCATCTCCAGAAATATTTAGCAGCTGGCTGAACGAAGATAGTGATGTGTTTCAGAAATGAAGCATTCATCTCCTTCCCCCTGACCGGGGGGCCTGTAGCTGACTTATAACACAGCCCTTCTGTTCTGCCGTCTTTTGTCCTCACTGCTCACAAATCAGATTTCTGGATTTCCACATAGATATATTTCTTCTTAGTAAACAGTGCTTAGTTTTCTCAGCTCCATTTCCAGAAGCGATACTATTCCATCAGTGTACCAGTTAGGTACCAACTAATGGAAAACTTAAGTGAAACTAGGTTAAGCAATCAAAATGATTTATTGGTTTATGTAAAATAAAACCGAGAATTAGTCTGAGCCCTAGGTAAGGCTTGTTTCAGGTGCTCAGCTTGGTAACCTGTGATTTGACTGCGTCGCTGTCCTAACCTGTTTCAAATGGCTTTCGACTGCTCCGGGTGGCCATGTTCACATCTAGCAGTGAAATATTAAGTCCTATGTGGATTTCTGGTAAAAGCCAAGAAGCTCTTTCTTCCAAGTCCCCAATAGACACTTTCTTGTAACTCAGTGTCCCACTGGGTCACACACCCATCTCCAGGCAATCCGTTTTGGCTAGATGGTACTTGCTGAAGGGCTTAACGACTCAGGGCTCACCTTTGATGACACCCTGGCAAGAGCTTTCGCCAAGCCCTGAGGCCGTTGCCAGGAAGGCACATTACCAGGAGGAAGTGGGGCTTGGATTGAGCAAAGTACCCTATAATTACCACATTTTCCATCATAAATCTAATCCCACTGATGTTCAAGGAAACCTGGGAAGAGCCATTTACCATTTAAGGCAGTTCCTGTTTCAAACGCACAGTCTCTGCTTCCCTGGCTCTTCCTTCGGTACGCGCGGAGGGCTGAGGACGTCAGCGCTCTCCCTGCGTCTCTTCCCGACCATTTTCTTATGCGAATACTGATGTCTGGAGCCAAGTGTTTCACATGTTTGCACATAAGAATTTCACAAAAGCCTGGTGCACTAGACACCAGCAACTTTTTTTCCCCCCCAGTAGGCTAGGAAATGGCAATTGCGTGCGGGCTGAGGGGAACCGTTCCATAAACAAATAAATAAATGCACCAAAGACTGAAGAGGTAGCTGTTGACTGTGGTGAGCTCCAAAGGAGCTACCAAAGCGCACTCTGTTAGCTCTTAGAAAAGGAGCCCGGTCGTCCAAATACAAATGGCAGAATGAAACTGAAGATGGATGTTTATTTCTACTTCTTTCTTAAGACTCAAAAATCACAGTAAATAATATTAAAATGCATAAAGCTGTGTATATAAGGGGGCAGATGGGGGTTTATGTTTCTGAAGCAAAAAATTTAACACATGTAGGATTATTGACCTAGAAGACCTTGGAAAGTAAAACCTAAGCCTGTGAGAGAATAAAGCAGAGAAGTCAGGAAGCCTGATGACGATAAACCTCAAAAGGCTTGGGAAAAGGAGGCAGGGGCGGAGGTAGGTACCATGTACCCAAGGGGGATTAAATACAAGTTATGAGGACCCCTTTTTCCTGCTTGGATCAGATAATCTACCATGCAACCTAACCTCCATCATGCCTTAGACTGGAGTGTTCTTTTCGGAGGAAAAGGACATACTCCAGAGAAAAGTCTACTCAGAACGACAAGCAGCGGTCACAAAATAAAACAGCTGACTTGGTGGCTGATCATCTTATAGGAAGCCTACCAGTTGACAAGGCCCTTCACCTCCAGATCAGGTTTTCCAAAGTGCTTTCTCAGTGTCTTTCCTATGGTACCTCCCCCTACCTCTGTCTTTTGATGGACTGCTTTTCCGCTCAAATGTCAATATTTTCCTGGTTCACAGAGAGTAAGCACATCACTCACTGATGCCCCCCATGTTTCTCATGGGTAGCGGTACTGTGACGACTTACTGCTTTCATTATTCGGGTTCAGCTGTGTCTTCATTCTCATTAGACCATGGCCCTCTCAGAGGTAGGGCTTGTAATACTTTAAGGTCTGTGTTCTCTTCCTGTCCTCTATCCTAGTGCCAGGGCAAAGAAGAAATGTGACCTGAAATACTTTTAATGTCAATTGAATACAGTGGGAATTTATACTGTCTGACTTCAAAGAGTTATCTCGAGACACTATGGTTACAAAACAAAATTTATTTTCCCAAGAAATAATCAAGACTATGTATAATGAAACATGACCATTATAATTAGATAATTGAGCTATAGGAACTTGTGTTCATTGTTGGTAGGAATGCAAAATGATACATTTACTTTGTAAAACAGTTTGGCAATTTCTGAGAAAACTAAACATATTTTTACCATGTGATCTAGCAATCTCACTTCTTGAAATTCACCCAAAGGGGGTGGAAACTTATGTCTACACAAAAACCTGCATGTGAAGTTTTGCAGTAGCTCTATTCATAATGGCCCAAACTTGGAAGCAACCAAGATGTCCTCCAGTAGGTAAATGGATAAATAAACTGTGGTACATTTATGCAATAGAATGTTATTCAGCATTTAAAAGAAATGAACTATCAGGTCATGAAAAGACATAGAAAAAACTCAAATGCATATTTCTAAGTGAAAGAAATCCATAAGAAAGGCTACAGACTGTTTAATTCTAACTACATGACGTTCTGGATAAGGCAAACCACGAGGGCAATAAGAAGATCAAAGACTGCTAGGGGCAGGGGAGAGAGAAAAATGAACAGGAGAAGCAACAGGGGTTTCTTAGGGCAGTGGAAATTCCCTGTATGTACTAAAAAGCTGAGTACATGTCACTATAAATTTGTCTAAATTCACAGAATATACAGCACCAAGAATAAACTCCAATGTAAATTGTGGACTTCATGTGATTATGATGTATCAATGTAGGTTCACAAATTATAAAATATGTACCATTCTGTGGGAATGTTGATAATGAGGGAGGCTGTGTATGTGTAGTAGGAGGGGGTATATGGAAAATTTCTATGTCTTCCTCTCAGCTTTGTTGTGAACTTAAAACTTTTCCCCCCAAATAATGTCTTAAAAACAACAATGACAACATCAAAAACTCCTCTGCCTACAAAGCTATATGTAATATTAATGTTACCACAGTAGAACACATAACTGAAAAACAGATAAAATTATGTAAAATTGACATTATTGGCTTGACAAATGATTTAATTATTTTGGGGGGGCAATGTCTATTAATTTGAAAGCTGCTTTTGTCTTAGAACATTTTAAATGGATGTTTTAATAACAAAATGTTGACGGTATTAAGGTTCTACAAAGTATTTTCTAAATGTGTTTATACCTAAGTTTACTTTAGTTTAAACCCCTTCACTGAAAACAGGCATATTCAATTTACACTTAAGTTTATTATAACCTCACAAAAAGTAGCATTATATTGGGATTGTGAATACCATTGGAAAATATGTAAATATGAATGGACCTGCAATACTGCATCTCAACCAAGGCAGATCTAAAAGAAGTTTGACTTCTTGAATTCACCATTTTTATAAACATCTCCAGATATTGGTCTTTACCGATATTTTCTTTAAAAGTAAAAAAAAATATTACTTGTTTAAAATTTAAACAGGTTATATGTTTATATCAGTAAAAATCACCAGGCATTAAAATGTACATAACAAAACCTCTTTCCTCTCTTTCACTGCCTCAATGCCTGTCTAAACTACATAATGCGTACTAAAAATAACTAGGATAAAAGGTGTGTATGGGTAAAGGAGAAATCAATCTTGATTAAAGAATCAAAGAAGAGTCTTGCTGGGAAATATGTGTAGGGAAAAATAGATTTTGCAAAGCAGACTTAAAGGGGGAAAGGTCTTAGGCGGTCCTTGAGTTTGGAGTCTTCTGGGGGTCTTGTGAGCACACAGTAAGGCCAGATAGCAGGTTTTGAGGTGATAGTCTATAGCATGAAATGCATCTTAATAAGCAGCCTCAGAAGTTTTTAACTTTAAAGGGTCTTAGTGCTCATTAAGATCATTTTGCAAATGAAGACACTGAGGGCAAG
Organism: Mormoops blainvillei; assembly: GCA_004026545.1. NCBI lineage: Eukaryota > Metazoa > Chordata > Mammalia > Chiroptera > Mormoopidae > Mormoops > Mormoops blainvillei. Next base: position 26,741 of record PVJD01000204.1, on the reverse strand, counting down.
AGAAAATAAAAGATTCCTTTAATGTCTCTGAGTTACTGGAGGCTGTACTGTGTCTCAGGCTGTGGATTCCTGTTCAGCATTTTTCCACTGCACACACTCCTTCTAGAAACCAGTAGTCAAACTGAAAAATGGTTTTGAGTGCCAGGGAAAGAAAATAAAGAGGACCTGGGATACATGATTAGATCTATAATTAAGACATATTGGTGGAAAGAGAAGATAAATGCAAGAATTGGGCAAAATCTGAGTTATCATAAGAAAAGCCTCCCTCAATTCCATTTTTAGGTCTCACAATGTCTTGGGTAACTAGCACATTTACTGGAATACTTTCTACCCTCTGGTTTAAGGAAAAGTATTGATATGCTGTGTGCATGCATTGGCAGGAATTGATAAGACCTACCTATCTAATATGAAGATCCAACTTTGCTCCCTTAACTCACCCTGACCATGTCACAAATTGCTTTCACTTTGGGGCACTCACACAAAAGGCCGCTCCTCCCAAGGTCACCTCTCAGGAAGGATAATAATAATTTAAAACAGATGAGCACTTTACGTCGGCCTAAAACCAACACACGTGATCTAGCAATCAGACTAACTCACTACCATGGGCCCCAGGCAGGATCGGCACCTAAGTACAGCCTTTCACATTTCATCACTTTTTTTTCTCTTCCATCAATAGCTGAGTGTGTTTCAAGTTCATCTTTTGTATAAGCAATCAATTCTCAGGAAAACTGGCTGTCAAGTCTCCAGCTTGAGGAAAATAAAAAGAAGGAATATCAATAAGCTTCCTGCTGCTCTGTCCTTTGTAAATGGCCAGGTTTACGCCTGCTGCCTGTTTTCTGAAGCGGAGCAGTCGGCTTCCAGAGGGGAAAAAAGCCCGTGAGCTGTCCACTTTCAAGACTGTGGTGTTGACCTCTGGGAGTAGCTAGTTAGAGTTTAGATTCTCTCATTTGAATTAAAGGCAAATTAGAAAAAGGAGGAATCATTACTTTCAGTGGCCTTATATTTCTGATTTTATTATTGCTTTTGCCTTGCTTGATGTGGTGGCTTCAAGCTGAACAGGCAGGTAGCAGGATGCATAGCTGAGATGACAGAGTGACCAAAAAAGTATAATTAGTTCATAATTGGGTTTTTCTATTCAGTACTAATTACCATGCACCAGAATTGTTACAGTTTAAAAGTAATGAGAATAATGTCCATAGTTGGGAGCTTTTTGATGAAATGCATATTTTCTAATGGTGAAAGCTCTTTGGTGATTCCAGCCACTGTGAGTTTAATGATAATTAAAATAGTTTTCATTACTGTGCAAACAATTATCTTTGGGAGCTGGTGCAAACCTGTAAACCACTTGATTCTTGTCACAGTCATGCTCTAAGTAAAGGCTTTCAAGTGCTACCACGAAATTTACTCTCCTTGAGAGACAGGAATTTTGAGGCTTTAGAAAGTGTATGGTTTGGTCAACACCTAATCTGAAAGTCAATGGGATCCTTTGAAATTGGAAGTTTGATAAACCTGAAAATGTGAACTTCATGAAGTTAGTAACTTGTCAGTAAATTGGATAAAGGAAAACGGAAGATTCTGTGACTTCATTAATCATCTTCTGACAGTGTAAGGTGTTCAGGATATAATGCAGTGTTCCATGGCAGTGGCTTGCTACAGTGGATCAGTCATTGGAAAAAAGGGATGGAAATATGCATAAGAATAAATTGCGAGAGTTCAGGAAAGTGTCATCTTTGAGGGCTTTAGAAAACCAAATACACTTTCATAAATATTCACATTTACTAAGAAAATCATATCCGCCTCTAAGAAGATAGGTTCTGAGTAGAGAGAACAATGAAAGCTATATGATGACTTCATTTGACTTCTCTATTATGTCCCTCATTTGCTTAAAATCTATCTCAGCTTGAAGAAGTAGTTTAATTCTCCAAGTCTGGATGTATCTTTATATGTACAGGAGAATAATACTGCTTATATATAGGGGTAAGCCCAGGAATAATGGACAGGAGCTGCTGTGTTTGCAACAGAAATTAAAGGTCCCCGCGCCGGGCCCGCATGACACAGAGGCGAGAGCCGCCCCCGGCTGCCCTTGATGGCAACCTGATAGTTCACATCTCTGTTCCACCACTTGGGGTTAGGTGGCAAGCACTGACTTTCTTCCAACCTCTTCATCTAAGAAGTTTAATTTTTGCAATTGTTTTGAATGTAAGAACAATAACTTGTTCATTCAGGCACTGGCAGCTAGAGTCAAGGAGTCTTACATGGCCTGTGTCTGTTTTATATTTTTGAAAGTATTGCAAACCAACCCACAAAACAAACGAAAAATAAAAAATTTGAAGAATATGTGACCACGACTATACAGTCATGCAACCCCTAAATGATTTACCTTATGGCTCTTGATGGCTTGCTAGCGCTGCTCCATGGGCTTATGCAACTTTCTAGGATCCTTGAATGAGAAATATTAAATAATGCATTTTTATTCTTTATTGTTTCAAGTTATTGTAAAGTACTTTCCTCTCGCTCAATCTGTCAATATTTTCAATCAGGGTTATAGCCACACATGCTTCAAGGATGTTTGTCACATTATAAAGGCAGCTCATTGCACATTCAATGTTTGAGGATCTAGGACACTCATCGTACTGTATCTTATAATTTGGAACTTTTAGGTTGTTTTACAGATATATTCCTCAGATGCTCAACATTAGAGCCAGTCAGTTACTAGAGTGGAAATTTGGTTGACAGTAAAAAAGCACATGATGTCAAGAGGTCTTATTTGAATTTCAACTTTACTTCTCATTCACTGTGTGACGTTGGCCAGTGTAGCCAAATTTTCACAGCTTCAGGGTTCACACTAGCTATACAGACTAAGAGCACCTGCCAGAATGTGTGACTTTTAAATGGGGAATGAGAGTTAAAAGCATCTTGCTCAGTTTCTAATGCATAGGCCCTCAAAAAATATTAGTGGAGTCTGAATCTGAAGCCAAAAAAAATGAATGAATATTCTCAGATTTCACTCCAAGTTGAACCACATAATAATAATACTCTGGAAGGAACTGATTCAGTTTTTTTCCCATTTATATTAATCTATATCATTTTCATACAGTCTTTCTATTGACTGATTTTTAAATTTTTAAAAAAATTTTATTGATTATGCTATTACAGTTGTGTCATCCCCACCCCCCCATCCTCTCCATCCTGCACCCTATCCCATTATCCCCATGTCAACATTTTCCTGCCACAACTTTCCCCAGCCCCACCTCTCCCCTCCTCTCTCCCTCAATCCTTCCCCCATTTGGTCTATCGGTCCTTTATGCATGTTCCCTGGTAACTGTTACCCTCATTTTCCCCTGTTATCCCCATCCCTCCTCCCTTCTGGCTCTGTCATTTTGTTCTTTATTTCAATGCTGCTGGTTGTATTTTGCTTGCTTGTTCATTTTGTCGATTAGTTTCCCCGTATAGGTGAGATCATATGGCATCTGTCTTTCACCGCCTGGCTTATTTCACTTAGCATAATGCTCTCCAGTTCCATCCATGCTGTTGCGAAGGGTAGTAACCCCTCTTCCTTTCTGCTGTGTAGTATTCCATTGTGTAAATGTACCACAGTTTTTTGATCCACTCATTTACTGTTGGGCACTTAGGTTGCTTCCAATTCTTAGCTATTGTAAATTGTGCTGCTATGAACATTGGGGTGCATAAGTTCTTTTGAATTGGTGTTCAGGATTCTTAGGGTATAATGCCAGCAGTGGAATTGCTGCATCAAAAGGCAGTTCCATTTTTAGTTTTTTGAGGAAATTCCAGACTGTTCTCCACAGCGGTTGCACCAGTCTGCATGCCCACCAACAGTGCACTAGGGTTCCCTTTTCTCCACATCCTCACCAGCACTTGTTGTTCGTTGATCTGCTTATGATGGCCATCCTGGCTGGTGTGAAGTGGTATCTCATTGTGGTTTTAATCTGCATCTGTCTGATGGCTAGTGATGCTGAGCATCCTCTCATGTGTCTCTGGGCCCTATGTATGTCCTCCTTGGAGAAGTATCTATTCAGGTCCTTTGCCCATTTTTTAATTGGGTTGTTTGTCTTCCTGGAGTGGAGTCATGTGAGTTCTTTATATATTTTGGAGCTCAAAGTCTGATGTATCATTGGCAAATATATTTCCCCATATGGTTGGTTCCCTATTCATTTTGCTGATGTTTTCTTTAGCCTTGCAGAAGCTTCTTATTTTGATGAAGTCCCATTTGTTTATTCTTTCCTTTATGTCCCTTGCTCTGGGAGACATATCGGTGAAAATATTGCTGCATAGAATATCTGAGATTTTCATGCCTATGTTCTTTTCTAGGACTTTTATGGTGTCATGACTTATATTTAAGTCTTTTATCCATCTCGAGTTGATTTTTGTGTGTAGTGTAAGTTGGTGGTCAAATTTTCTTTTTTTTGCATGTAGCTGTCCAGATCTCCCAACACCATTTGTTGAAGAGGTTATTTTTACTCCATTTTATGCTTCTGCCCCTTTTGTCAAATGTTAATTGACAATAGAGACATGGGTTTATTTCTGGGCTCTCTATTCAGTTCCATTGATCTATGTGTCTGTTCTTATTATTGGCTGAATATTTGAGACATGCCAAATTTTATGACACATGTTGTCTGTATTCTATATGAAGAGAATCTTTACCTTAAATTTTTACTTAATATGTAAATGAGCTCTCTTATCAGGCAAATTATTTTGAAGTGAGAAGCAACTTTATGAAGTATTTAAGGTGATATCAGTGACTATTTGTGCACATGTATTGTGTGATGCAGGGTTACTGAGTGTCTCCAGAGGATCTATTTCTTCCCATGTATACATTTATTTTTTAACATGGCTGTTTTTGGAAACATACTAAAAGCTTGGCAGTGGTAATTACTAGTGATTTTCCAATATCTATTCTCTCTTTCTCTATTTAGCAATGTAATCTTTATTTTACCTTGGCATATTGGTACCTAGGAAAAGGCTACAGTGTCCCACTTCACTTACAGCTAGATACAATTATGTGACTAAGTTCTAATCAATGGGAGGGTTGCAGAAACTTGTGTGGGGATTTTTAGGCAATTTCCTGCAAGAATGTGGCTGTATCCTTCTGCCTTCTTTCCTTCACCTTGCCACCTGGAATGAAGCTGTAGATGGCTGCTGCTCTCGCAGTCATATTGGAACACGAGGATAATCATCACACCATAGGGAAGGCCTCTTGGGTTTTTGAGGTTTTGAAAGTTTCCATAGTATCTATATTCACTTTATGTGAGTTGGAAAGAAACTTATATCTTGGTTTAGATACTAGTATTTGTTTTATTTTCTGCCATAGATGGTAGAATTTAATCTTATTTAGTATAGAGATCAACAAATTCATTCACAGTAAAAAGAAAACATCAGTTTATGTTAAAAGTTGGAGCATATTGATTCTGCGTTAATGAAAATGTATTTAAATTTGCATCTTGAAATTGTTTTCAAGCAGAGCAAACATACCACTAAAATATTGTAATGTATGTGTTTATATATCCACATATTTAATGACTACAATGCAAAAAACTTTTCTAGGTCATTGTATTGAATAATGTGAAACTCCAGTTGTTGTAATTGGTCATGGGCAGCACTGACTAGCCAATCAGAATCTTATATCTATGAAGCAAAAATGAACACCATCCAGGTACATTTCTTTGGCACAAACCAACTTCTTTGTAGAAAGGATTATGAAATTCTGCTAAAAATATGTGGATTATATTATTTTGAAAGAAAAATTATGTTTTCTGTTCTATTTTTATCTAATTCCTTTATTTGCAACAGGACTTGGCAGGTGATGCTAATTCATTAACTGTTACCAATGAATAAAACTGCTACTTAACAATCACAGGGTACGTTTTCTGTAAGTTAGATAATATAGCTGTGCCTCTGCAAATAAAAAAGCTTCCCTGACCACATATCATAATTTAAAATATTTGTTACCTGTTAATTTTCACAACCTGCCTAGGTGAAGATGTCAGATCCATATGTGAAATAAGAGAAAAACATGCACATGTAGAATAATGCCAAGCATAATTATTTTTGCATTTTATAGGGATTAATGGATTCAAAGTGAAGTGCAAATTACTTATAATGATATTAAAGTAACCAACTGTTCTACAATTAACTTAAAGTGTAAGCGTTAGTCTTATAAAATAGTAAGCAACTCTTCTTTAAGTAGCTGAAGCATAGACGACTTAAGTCAGTTTAAGTAAATGCTAGAGGTAGAATGAGAACCCATATTTCCTCATTGCCAACTGCTCCCGTGGACACGCTGTAAGGAGTTTTAGAAACGATGAATTATTGATGAATGTCATACTGTTGTTGACTCTTCCGAGCAAGAGATTTAAAATTCAATTCTCGCTTGTACAAAGGATTTGGAATTAATTATAGACACCTGCCAATTTCTTTGCTCTGTCCTTTACCCGAGGACATTATCGCTAAACCTCTGCTATTAGTACTGCTATCCCATTCCGCCCCCAACTGGGTTCCACTGCTTACCCATCAGAACAGACCTATAATCCTGCCGCAGCCCAGCGGCTGCAAATCACATGGAATCAAATCACACTTGAGGAAATAAGAACCCTGAGGTGGTAATGAAACAACTGGTTTTGGTATTTTAAATTCTCTGGCTCATTAATAAAAACCTTGCTCTTGCTGTTACCATCCTAAAGCCTATAAATATTAGAAAAGATCAAGCGCTTCTCAGGAATATCAATACTATCTACAAATAAATTATTTGCAAAGTTACCAATAGTATTGAACCATAGGAAATGGAAATAAAGAGAAATTCCTGGAGAAAAATAAGTCACAGTGGATATATTGTGACTAGTTGGTTTGGGAAAACTCAGGGAAAAGCACTTAGGAGGTAATTTTGTAAAAAAGAGGAATGATGTTTTGGACAACTTCTGGATGTTTGTTTCTATCAGTAAAAACTTTTAGAATAAAGTCGCATGATAGACAAGCGTCCAATGGGAGATTGCAGTTACAAAGGGGGAAAAGCAGGAGGTCAAGTTTAGTTTTTTTTGCCGCACCCCCCATCCTCCCACACAACCTCATAACAGCCTTCAGCACCTTTTGGACTTTGTTTCGTTGCCACTATTTCTGTGTTTCTGGGCAATATATTTTCTTTTCTCCATGAGAAATACAAGTGCATTGTCTGCTTTGTTATCAGGAGGCCAATATTGTTAACCATCTGTTTCTGTATAGTTAGTGCTTAAGATGAAGTGGTTGTGTGGTTTATTGATTAGTTGAAGGTAAAATGAGCTAATAAAGTAATATTTAGGAAATTTTCCAAGATCTGACACCATGGAGTGACATAAAAAGGCAAAAGCTGCAGACAGTTAAAGGAACTATGGTATATGACCAAGTGTACAGTGGAATATTGCTCAGTCATTAAAAGAGTGAAATCTTACCATTTGCAACAACATGGTTGGATCTAGACAGAGGGCATTATGCTAAGTGAAATAAGTCAGGCAGAGAAAAACAAATAATACATTATGATTTTACTTATATGTGGAATCTAAAAAACAAAATAAAGGATAAACAAAACATACAAACTCATAGATACAGAGAACAAACTGATAGTCACCAGATGGGAGGGGAAGTTGGGGTGCTGGGTGAAAAAAGGTAAAGGTTGTTATAAAGACAGTCACAGGGATGTAAAGTTCAGCATAGGGAAAATAGTCAATAACACTGTAATAACTGTGTAGTGTCAGATGGGTACTAGGCTAATTGCAGTGATCACTTCATAAGGTATGTAAATACCTAATCACTATGTTGTACACCTAAAACTAATATAATATTGTATGACAACAATAATTAAAATGTATATATTTTTAAAAAACCAAAACCTGGTGAGAGTGCACAAGTAAACAGAGGGCCAGGACCAACAATTTGACATGCATGATGTCAGTGGGTAAAAAAAACCCAAAAGAACTGATCTAAGAGGAAAAATAATGTTACTCTCAGTAGTTGCCAGTCACAGATACTTCATTCAGGGAACTCTGTACCGTAGAACACATGTACCTTCCATGGTCATTAGAAGTGTGTGTCTCTGGGCATTCACATCAGTCTTAGGATGAGATGCTGAACTGTCAGAAGAGAATATGAGCCAAGTTTTGTGACAGAGTTCCAGAGAGGGAAATTTGTTAGTGCCTTCTGGGAAGATTGAGAAGGTTCAGAATGCAAAGTGTTTCTGAAGAGAAAACAGGAGTACTGAGAAAAGAATGAAGTGACAAGTCCACCTCCCTGGTGCACAAAAATTATTTGCAACGCCTGACCTCAGGGTACCAGAGGACATGAAACTCAGACTTACTGGGAAAAGCAAGTGTAAAGTTCAATGTTTTGGAGAATTACTGGCTAAGGAGTCTGGAGAGCTGACAGAATGAGAATTGTGGTACTGGGGGCAGGTCACTTGGAGTAACTTTCTGGCCCCAGCACTAAATCTTTCAGAGTTGAAGGGAGTTTCTGTTCTCCTTTGTCATTCACATAATTAATACTTGTTGCATCTTTAGTCTCGATTCTTCCGGTTAGGTATTCTACTGTGTGGAAGTGGCAGCTACCCACTGTAACACCCCTTTGGAGATTGCTTGAAAGTCTCCAAATTCATGGACGCACTGGACTTCTCATCACATAACTCAGACTCTTGAGTAAAATCAACACATTAGTTATTGTCGTCAAGTATAAATAACTTACTCTACAAACTCGGGAGTATTAGAAATATAATGTTTTCTTCTGTATAACTCCACATCATTTTTTAAATTTCAATTGCCCCTCTTGTCTGGATGGCAGGGGAAAAGGAACAAAAAAACAAACTATACTATTCATGTTGCAAAGGGTCCTTTACTTTCATTTTTTCACAAATCTGTGATGCAATGGGTGGAGTGCAGCATGTTCACTGGGCCTTTGGTTTTTCATGGTCCTTGGTTACTTTGCCCAGTCTTCTTCTCATCCACCCCATCCTTGGCTGCCCTGTCCCATCATTGGTTATGTAGCTTACATAGACTTTCATGTCACTCAGTGCCTGCTGTTCATGTGGCACTCGGGCATAAGCATCTTGGCCAAAGTTGCCCATGGCCCTGCCTAGCACATACTCAATTGTTCCTCTCTCAAGTCAGGTTGCTTTATGTTGGCGTTGCACCAAAGGGCCCCAGACATCTTTGGTCTGAGAATCATCAAACGCTTAGATCTCAGCTTTCCTTTGCCCACCCTAACTCTGCCATACAGTTCAGATAACTACTAATTCTCTTAAAAGTGGTTATAGAAGAGTAAGTAGCATAATCTGCTGCTTACTAAGTTGATTTTGGCTGTGTTCCAGGTGTAGGGAAGACAGAAGTTGGAAAATGCTTGAAAGGGGTGGGGAGAGGTGATGAAGGAAGAAAAACAACAAATTATTATCATGAACTATTATTTAGCTTCATTTTTATTTTTGCATATTAGTCCAATAAGAAAAATAGTTGGCATAAATCACCATGATTACTCAAAGGCTGGCAGGTCAATGACTTCCCTTTCAGATGTTACACATGCCTTAAATCCCTTGAGAGGAGTAGGTGGTTGTCCCTAATCCCAATAAGCATTGCTTTACAGCTGCTGTAGACTGAAACAGCAGCTGTATGAGACTCAAAAGAGAAGAAATAATAAACTTATTTTAGATTTCCTCCAGGATTTATTATTTTTTCATTTAAATTGGGAGTTGCTGGCAATGGTGGATTTAAACCGATGGCCCATCTTGCATAATTTAAAATGATCTCCAGCTTCCTGAATACCTTTGATCTCAAACCCTTCTCTTCTTGGTTAATGTAGGAGTCAGAAATTTCAACATCTTTTCTTTGTTTTCACATTTTGTGCTTCAAGATGGTTTTGGCTGGGCGACTTGATATTTGAAATTTTTTTTCCTGTGAATCAGCATGTTGCTTTTTAAAGTGAAAAAAAGAAAGAATAAAGAATGCCATTCTTGCTCACCTAGAATCCACTCAGATGGGATTTGATTCTTTTTTTTTGTTAATTCTATACTATTTCCTGGAATTGTCTTTTTAATGGATGCTCTACTCCAGTTGAGAGCTTCATATTTTTTAAGAATGTGAAATCATACTCAGATATGCAAAGAGATGTGTTTAGGATGTTTACCAAAATTATTTACAGTGATTAAAAGTTGAAAATAATTTAAATGTCCTCAATTGAAGATGAATAAAATGTTATTTGCAAATGATAGAATACAACAGTTTACAAATCTATAAAGGACATATCTCAGAAACATGTTTGTTATAAATCAAGCACAATACCATTTATAAAATCTACAAATATTGTACTGTTCATGGATTTATACATGTGTATATACATGTATGTCTGCATATATAAATATGCATTATATATTATACATGATGCATATTTATATACAGATAAAATCACATTTGTGTGATATATTTTACACACACATATAGACAGTATATATATCACATGCATACATAGGTGATAATAAATAATTATTATATATGCATAATAATCATGCATATATACACATGCAATATATTGCATGTGTGATATATAATTAATTATATACACATATGTATATCTACATATACACGTGTGGTATAATACATGATGTATATTTTATATATACACATCACACATATATACATTATATATTTATATATGAACCTACTTTAAATACATAAGAGCATATATCTGTAAGAAGAAAGTAGAAATTTTATTACAAATGAGAGCCTAAGGGAAAATTGATAAAATAAAATAATAAATAGGACAATACATGAACCCCTTTAAGTCAAACTCAAAGTCACCTTTCTCAATGAGACTTACTCTGCTATCTTTGACTCCTGGTTCCTTTAATTTGTGTTCATTATTCTTTTTCCCTTAGTCTAACATTATGATCAGTTAGAATCTTAGCAGAAAGCAAAATATTTCAGAAGCGGTAAATGGAATATAACTCAAGCCACTTTAATGGAAGGACTAATTGCCACACTGCGATCCAATTTAAGGGAACTGACAAGGAATACTGAGCTAGATAGAGACCTGAAGAGAGAACGAAGGGAGGGAATGGTGCCACTGGAGTTCCGAGAGAGCCAGGGCCTTGTACGGAAGGAGACCCATCAGGCTGTGTGGCTAGGTAGGGACACAGCCTGCCAGAAATGCAGCCCACAGCAGTGAGGCTGTGGGGAAGGAGCAGCCTGACTTCTGCCTCGCACTGGCCAAACGCAGCCAGAAGCCTGCTGGCCAAGGGCCCGGGGCCATTCATAAGGCAGAGAGCGCACACCAGATAACAAAGCTCATGTTCTACACAAATGAATATGTTTAATAAATAGAAAATAAAAATAAAACAAATAGATTTATAATGAAATAGAAGTTTCTATTATGAATTTATTATTATCTGCCTCTCCCTACTAGAATATAATTTCTAAGAGGCAAGGGTTACTGCTTGCTCACTGATGTATCCCAAGTGCCTAGAGAAGTGCCAGGTATAAATAGGTAACCAAGAAATAATTGGTAAATGAGTGGCATGCCACTAATCAAAAATTATAATTAATATAATGCTTGGAACCTGAGATATAAGAAGAGAAGATAACTTGCTTTGGGTAAATTAGGGTACAAAAGCATCCTGTGACATCAGAAACCAGTCATTTATATAATGATTGGGAACATTTTCTGGGTTAAATTAATTAAATCTTTTCTAATCAGATACAGTATAAGTAGAGGTAATTAATTAGCTTAAAATTCCAGATTGATACATCTGTGCCTAAATCTTACAATTAGAGGTACGTGAATGGATTCTTTCATATCCTGAGGTCAGCTAACAATATCTCATTATTTTAATGGCCACCCCTCATTTCCCTTCCTTTCTTAGCTAGTCAGCATTCATCTCAAAGTAATTTTCCAAGTTCTAAAGGAAGTGGTAACCTCTAAGAATTTTTCTGGGGTATAGCCTCTTCTGAAAGGTGCCTCTGACTTGAATTCCCATCCCAAAGGTATGCGATGTTCCACCACCTTATAATATGACCTTTATGGTTACTATTTTAGACACTTGGATACCATGACAATCAGATTATGCTACTCCAAGCATGGCCTTACTTGGTTGTTAATATTAAAATAAAACACATTTCCTAGCACCTTAATAAACTGTGCTGCTAATGACCTTAATGAGGTGAAATGTGTGCAATGACTTTGAATTCTGGTTTTCAAACCCTTTCAGTGTTGAAATAATTTGAATATTGTTTCATCAGCCCACATCTGAATAGTTTACTGAGAACAGTGGATCATTTTAGATTCCTCAGGAAAAATGTCAACTTAATCCTAAAGGAAATGGCCATGGAATGACTACTTTGGGCAGTTTTAAAAAGTGGTCTTGACATTCTTTGACACTTTTCCCACTGAGAAGCAGGGGCTTTGCGGCTTTGCCTGTCCCTTCAGTGCTGTGCTCTGTGACTGCTTGACTAATAGAATACAGCATAAATGACACTGTGCCAGTGAATTCTTCAGAAACTTGTCACTCCTGCTCCCTGTCTTGAACGAGTAGCTCTTCACAGCCAACCACCATCTTCTGAGGAAGCCTGCCAGTCACAGGGGACAGGCCATGTGTACACATTCCAGCCAACACCCCCCATGGAGGTCCTGGCCAACAGCCAGTATCAGCCCCCAGATATTTGAGCAAATGAGACATTGGATGATTTCAACTCCCAAGTTATTGGGTCACTCTAACCTTTTAGCCACCAGAGTTGGCCATGTGTGAGCTTTGTCCAAATTGCAGATTCATAAGCAACATAAGTAGTTGTGGTTTTAGACCAATAAGTTTGGGGTAGCTTGTTCTGAAGCAATAGATAGTGAGAACAATGCTTCAGATTCCTAGGAACTACAGAATTTATCTAGGTATATTGTCATTTGTGTGTATTGGATTTTTCTGAGTAAGAGAAACTTTGCTCTGTTTCTTTCAAGATATAAGCTGGGAGGTACTGTGGATTTCTTCTTAGATGATTAAACTTCAGATTTGGTTCATGGAAGTATTTTGTGAATTAACATGTTTAAGATAAAATGAGAGCAAAATAACCTAAAATGCTTTCCTGGAGTATTTAGCAGTTCCAAGGGAAATCTAAGGATGTTTTAGAGTCTAGATTTTCAGCCATCTTAAACCGTCCTTCCTTTTCAGAGGAACACCTCCCGCCCTTTGGTTTCCTTGACACCCACCTTGGCCTTCATTGCCTTTATTGTTGTGTTAGATAGACTGCCACTTTAATAAGCCTTCTGTTATTATTCAAGTTACTCCACCATTGTTTTCCATCCTTCTCCACATCCCACCTCTGAAAAACATGTTAGATTTGTGGAATGATACAAAGTTGTCTGCTTCATTAGTCCCAATGAGTACTCATTTCTGGCTTGATGACAAAACTGATGAACCGAAACCACGTGTTTTGTGAAGAGTGCACATTGTCAGGAAGATTTTGAGCTGTGCTAGCGTTTTGTACACTAGAATATCAAGTACTTACTCAAAGTAAGTATTCACAACCCAGCCTTCTGTATTTAATTACTACACTTTCTTCTTTGTTGCTTTCCAGGATTTATAGAAACCAAAGAAATTAAAATGTGGGGCTAATTAATAGAAGATTAAACCACCAAGGTATATAATTTGCAATAAGTTCAAACTTCTTTTGTGCACAAAATCCTAAAAAAAATTAAGGAAAACTAGCAAACATTTCAGTTTTCAGCTCTCTGAATGCTTCTTATACCTGGAAGAAAAAGTTAAAGGGGGGTGATTCCATGCTGAATTAGTTTCACTCTTGGTATTTATATTTTTAGCTGTTTATAACATAACATTTAAAAACATATTGATTTAAGTAGATTATGTAGGCAATGTGTATGCTATATTCATTTTTAAAATTTTGTTTTCCTTTTTACAAATTATAAACTACATATTGTAGAAAGTCCAAAGAATAAATAAAACAGAGAAAATCTTCTGATTCACTAACTCCCACCTGCCTCATGAAATCTTTTCCAATTTGTTATGCTTTTTCATGCCTGATGCCTGAATGCACCTGCCAAATGAACTCTTCACTGTGGGAAAATTCATGAATCATTTTTACGTCATCCCTTTGGCATTCTTTAACAAACTAACATGGCAAACAATTAGAATCAATTTGAAAAAGTTTGTTTCAGAACTACATATTTTGTAATCCATAAAGTTAACCATCATCTCTGAAGCCATAATTAAATCTTGTTTTTCTTTTCCTCTCATGTAAATGTCAGCAGAATAAACTTCAGATTTGTTTGGCAGTAAATGCCACAATATTTTAACATATACATTATTCCTTTGTATTCATTATTTTAAATTGTCTAAGGAATTTATTTCAAAGAAATGAACACTTTTATTTTATATGATAAATTGGAGCCTGAAAAAGTTAAGCGAATCTTCCATGTATATAAAAGAAAAGGAGGAACCCAGAGATTCACTGCTGCCGAGTTGACACCGATTACATAGACGTTATCATCAGAGAGTTCAGGTGACTGCTGTGTAAATAATGTTACTCCCATTCTACCTATTGTAATGAAATGTTGCTACCTATTTACAGGGTGAAACCTCTATTGAATTATTTTCCCAGAGAGGTAAGAGACAAATTGAAGGAACACCTCAATTTATGTTTTGTCACAAATAACTTCTGTTGTAATTTAACCCATGGACTTATATTTTAGGATTTCCCATAGGTGATATAAAAAAAAGAAATTACCAGAATGACATTTTTATCGTAAGCGAAACTTGCTGTGATTCTGATAATCTTATCTGATAATCTTTCCTTATTAGAACATCCTTCAAAGGAACAGTGACCTTATTCCTAGTCAAGAGTGTATGCCATCCCTCAGGGGAAAACAATTTACCCTAGTGTTTTGTACTTGTTCATTCAGCAAGCTTTTATTGAGTACCTAGTATGTGCAGGGCACTGTTACAGGCACTGAGGATAGAACAGGTAACAAACTAGGTCTGGCCTTAGTTGTCACGAAGCTTATACCTCAGGGAAGGAAAGCAGAGAGAAGACTACATAGCAACCAATTGAAGTAATTATGTGTATGAATAAAAATGGAGAGTCAACAAATGGGTGAATGGAACAGGTAGGGGGTTTGGGATGTGGGTGGACTGGGGAAGGCCTCTGTGAAAGTGACTGCAGATCAATGGTGGAGGGGGGCGGTGAGCAGCACTCAGGCAGAGATAGTCCAGACCTGATTTTGGACACGGGAATGTTCCAGAGCAGGGGTCCCCAGCCTCTGGGCTGAGGTAAGGGTCTGTGGCCTGTTAGGAGCCAGGCCGCACAGCAGGAAGTGAACTTGAATGTACGAGTGCTTGAACCATCCCGAAATCATTCCCCCCAACCCCAGTCCCGGGAAAAACTGTCTTCCATGAAACCAGTCCCTGGTGCCCAAAAGTTTGGGGATCGCTGCTCTAGAGTCTACCTCCCAAAATTTGAATGCAATTGTTTTCTATTTTCCAGGAACCAGTTTTATTTACCAACTATCTTATTTTCTGTTGGTGATCCTATAATTCACTTACAATAAGCAGAAGAGTTGATCAATAACCAGTGGCAACTGAGCTGCCCTTAATTGTTGGTCGGCTCGGGGATAAATTTGGTCACTGAACATTAACTTTCCTTAGTAAAAAAAATGAAAGTAAAACAAAACAAAAAACCAGAAAGAAACTACAGGGAAAAATCAACGGCAGGCAAGACTTTCTGGCCACTGTTATAGAAGACACAAAAATCAGTTTAGGACTCAAGAGAAAGATAATCTAAATCAGAGACAGAATTAGAATGTCAAAGAGGGATTACCTGGGTTATTAACATAGACCATGCAACAAAGATTTTAGAATTTTTGGACCCATTATACAAGTCAAACTCTCGTATATCTTATTTCTTGTTATATTTACAAGTACTGTGTGAAATAAATAATTGTTAAATTAATTTATAAATAAAATTGTCCATTAAGAAAACTGCATGCAGTTCAGCCATGGTATTGGTTTAGTTTTTTGTTTTGTTTTTGTTTCTTCTTCAAAAATAATCTCTTTCATGCTGTCTCCCTGGAGTTACAAAGCAACATCCTCTCTTTCAGGAAGCCTTCATAGACCACCAGGCTGTGCTAAGTGTCCATATCTGAGCTGTCATAGCTTTCCGTGCAAAGCCGTTTTGTGAAACATAGTGTATCAAGATGAGGCTGCACCCAGTTCAGAGACAGGGTCGGAGTCTTATCATTCATTGTGTGAATGTTCTACCTGACACCTTATAGGTGCTCACTACATGTTAACTTGGAACAAACTGCTTTCACTAAACTGGCATTGTAGGCACTATTTGTACATTTTAAAGAGAATTCATGTTCATGGAGACTTAGAAGAAAACTTGGGTGAATTCCTTTAAAACCACGGAGTAGGGAAGGCCCATTGTAATTATGGCTTAAATTCTAGAAACCAACAAAGACTGATGAATCTGACAATACACACACATGGTAATTTTTACATTGCAGTAAAACATTATAAACAAGAAAACTACACTTTGAAATCTAGGGAAAAATATTTGCATCTCATATCCGGACAAAAAGATGAATTTCCTTAGTTTATGAAGCAGTCTTGCAAAGTGAGAAGAAAAAGACAATGAATACAGAAGGGAATAGGTGAAAGAAAATGAAGTAGCTCACAGAACATAAAATACCATCTTATAAAGAGATATTCAAACAAGTGCATTCACTAATAAAAAGAGAAATATAAAATCCACACTGAAACCGCATTTTCTTACCTACCAGATCGTCACAGATCCACAAGCCTGAGAGCATTCTCTGTCACTGAGGTTGTGGAGGAAGAGGCCGCCTAATAGATTACTGGTGGAAATACAAAGCGGTGCAACCCCCTAGAAGGGAAACCGGCAATATTTCCTAGATCTGAAGATGTATTTACCTTTGTGGTCTCATTCTGGAAATCTATTCTACAATTATAGCTACATATATAAAACTTACATTTATAAGACTACTTATTGTGACAGTTTTAAAAAATATTTGAAACTTTCAAAATTAATTTTTATTGTATTTTTCCATTACCATTTAACCCCCTTATACCTCTCTCCCCTCGGCAGTCACCACATTGTTGTCCATGTCCGTGAATCCTTTTTCCTTTTTGCTCTATCCCTCCACCTCCTAACCTTCCCCCACCAATAGCTGTCATCCTGCTCTCTAGGAGCCTGTCTCTGTTTTCCTTGTTAATTCATTAGAGTCCACATATGAGTGAAATCATGTGGCATTCCTCTTTCTCTGACTGACTTATTTCACTTTGCGTAGTGTTATTCAGGTCCATCCATGCTGTAGCAAAGGGTAAAATTTTCTTCTTTACTGCCAAGTAGTATTCCATTGTGTAAATGTCCCACAGTTGTTTTATCCACTCCTCTGTTGATGGACACTTGGGCTGTTTCCATGTCTTGGCGATTGTAAATAATGCTGCAATGTTCTTTCAAATTAGTGTTTTGGGTTTTGAATTAATGTTTTCATATCCAAAGATCAGAACAAAACCAGCTTGATAGAGCACCATCTATTCTCTAAATTGTAGCACGTCCACACAGTGGACTGCTATGCAACGACAGGAAAACATGGAGAACATCTATTGACTGATAGAGGATGATCTCCATGATAGATCACTAATGGAAAAAGCAAGGTGCAGATCAGTATAGATAAGGAAGCTCTGTATATTCATATTTGCTCGTGTGAAGGAATCATGGAAGGACAAACAGGAAATTAATATAATCATTACCTAAATGGGTAGAGGAAAGAATGAGGAGAAAAGGCAAAGGTGGAGGCAGCAAGGTTTCTCTGTGTGTGCTTGATTGTTTTAATTTGTGATCATGTAAATGTAGCTATTAAAATTTATTTGTTATAAAAGCACTGCCTTCCCCAAAAACAGGACTGTGAATATTAGCCATGTGTACACACTTTAATTTTAATTTTATTCAAATAAGGTCAAAGTCAAATACGCTGAAATAAATATATGAGTGTACAAAGAGAACCTGATATAGTGGGAAGAACATAATTTTAGAACCAGAGAGGCCTGGGTTCAGATTACAGCTTTACCATATAATTAGGGATTTGACTTTGGTTTCTTTAACTCTGCATTTTCTTCTATAAAAAGAGGCTAATAACTTCAACTTTCTAAAACTCTCATAATGGACAAATACAAGAAGCCATTTAAGATTCCTAGCACAGCGTCTAGTTCATCAGTCACACAACTAACAGATACAGAACCTGGAATTTCACTAGGCTGTCTGCTTCTAGATTCTTTCTTCCTTACAGATCCTTCAAGACAGTGATGATTCTAACATCAGGAATAGTCATTCTATTCCTTTCTGTTCATCCTACAGATCCTTGGAAACTTAGTGAAATTTTACTTCCTCCATGAAAGCGTCTTTTCTAAAGATCTTATTTCATAGCTGCCCCCATCCATTATAAACATCCCTGTCAGAGTGATACATTTGTTACAAGTAATGAACTGACATCAATACATCATAGTCACCTAAAGTCTAGAATTTACATCTGAGCTCACTCTTGGTGTTGTACATTCTATGGATTGGACAAATTTGTGATGACTTGTATCTACCTTCATAGCAACAGACAGAGTGTATTTTCACTTGCCTAAAGATTGTCCATGCTCCATGTGTTCATCCCTCCTGTCCCCTAACCCTTGATAATCACTGACTTTTTTATTATCTCCACAGTTCCTCCTTTTCCAGAAAGTAATAGAGTTGGAAATCATTTAGTGAGTAACTTTTTCAGATTGGCTTCTTTTACTTACTAATATGTATTTAAGTTTCCCCTGCATCTTTTCATAGCATCATAGCTCATTTCTATTTAGTATTGCATAATATTCCATTGTTTTGATATACCAGTTTACTTACCCATTTACTAACAGAAGGGCATCTTGGTTTCTTTTGAGGTTGGGTAGTTGTGAATAAAACTGCTGTAAACATACATACGTACACTTCTGTGTGGATGTAAACTCCCCTTCACTTGGGTATATAGCAATAAATGCAATTGCTGGATTTTATGGTAAGAGTATGTTTAGTTTTGTAAGAAACCACCAAACTCCACTCCAATGTATGATTTTGCACTCCCACCAGCAATATGTAAGACTGCTGTTGCCCCATGTCCTTGTCAGCATTTGGTGCTGTCAGTATTCTATTTTGGCCATTCCAACGGGTGTATAGTGAGTAGTATGTCATTGTTCTTTTAATTTCCATTACCTGATAACATAGGATGTAAAGTATCTTTTCATATGCTTATTTGCCATCTGTAAAGTTTCTATTAAGGTCTTTGGACCATTTTTTAAATAAGGTTGTTTTTTTTCTTATTGTTGAGTTTTAGGAGTCTTTGTATATTTTGTATAAATCCTTTATCTGATATGTCTTATGATAATCTTCCCAGTCCGTGTATTCTAGGTTCATTTTCTTGACACTGTCTTTGAGCAAGAGTTTTTTTAAATTTGAATGCAGTAAAGTTTATCAATTCTTTCATTTATAAATTGTGCTTTGTTGTTGTATCTAAGAAGCCAAGATCACCTAGGTGTCCTCCTATGTTACCTTTTTGGAGTTTTATAGTTTTGCATTTTACATTTGAGCCTGTAATCTATTTTGAGTTGATTTCTGTGAAGGATAGTAGGTCTGTGTCTAGATTCATTTTTTTGCACATAGATTCATTTTCCAGTACCATTTGTTGAGAAGATTATTTTCGCTCCATTGCAGTGTCTTTGCTCCCTTACCAAATATCAGTTGTCTACATTTACATGGGTTTATTTCTGGACTCTCTGTTATGTTCCATTGAGTGGTTTGTCTGTTCTTTTTAAAATACCGTACTGTCGTGATTACCTCATTTGGTTATTTTTTAACATGCATTCATTATATTTTAGCATTTGTAATTTTAATTTACCATAGAGAGTACTTAGCCAACCTGCTGAAAATAGCATTTTATTAAAACCATCAGAAAAGTGGATAAATCCCTTGTTATCTGTGAAATTTCCACATCCTGCATGTAGTTCTGGGTCTCACAGTCCCATATTTTTTCATTGGCATGTCAATACTCATAACTTTTTCTTCCTCACCATGGCAAATTTTTTTTTGTTTTTGTTTTTCCTGAGAGCATTAAATTATATTTCAATAGAAAGAACAACTGAGAAACAATTTAAAATGTAAAATTAATTCTAATTTTGTACAGAAGATAAATCATCATGAAAACTGGCAAATGACCATGGGTCCCAGACTTAAATCTACATCTCATAATTTATTCTCTTCTTTTTAATCACATACTTTCATACTGAAAATGTGCAAATATTTTCTATCTTTCAACACAAAGTAGATATTTTTGTTTCCTTGTGTTAGACTTTTTATTAAAATAAAAATTTCCAGGTACTTCACCCTATTAATAAAAATAATGGTTATAATTATTAAGTATCCATTATATTTGGGATCCCATACTCAGTTTTGTCCTACACAACTTCATTTCATAGCAACACAATATCTAACGAGACAGATGCTATTCACTTCACTTTTGAGATGAAATAATTAGTGTGTGGAGAGGACAGAATGCTCTTCTAAGATTTCTCAGATTCCACAAGTGTTAGACCTGACACTGTTAAACCCCTTCTGGGGCCTGTTATCTGGCCACCTCACTCCAATAAGAGGAAGTTGCACATATTTGGGGATTAAAAAAATCAAGATTCCTTTTTGTGCTTTCAATGGAGATAATATGGTTATCTTTATCTTTTGAAATGTCTTATTTTTAAATTTGGTACTTTACAGTATTCATTTTCATGTGAATCAAACCAGAAAGTATAGATAAATAAAAGTAAATCATTAGGAACAATTAGGTAACATCTATATCTATATCTATATTTATAGCATTTTGACTCACTCAAGTTACTTTTGTTGATGACATAGTGCAACAATACCGAATAAAAAATCATTACTTTCACTTAAATAATTAAATAGGGCTTACAATCTATTGAATAAATTAATATTCCTTCCAGTTATAATGATAACTCTTTTTCCTTCCTTTTAACCAAAAAAAAAATTATGCAAAGTAATGATAAAAATCAAATGGAAAAATGTTTATGTAGAATTTGAATATAAATGACGTAAACAGATTTCACTAAAGTAAAATGGCAACCGTTTCCTTCCTTTCTCCCATGTCAATAATATTTCTAGGAGCAATTTGAACTTAAATGCCTCTTAAAGTGTATACATTGTGAAATTATCAGGTATTTTAAAGTTAGAACTCTCTTTTACATTTTAAATCGTTTTGTTTTATTATACATATATTTTTTACAAGTTTTGAGTGGAGAATAAAGAAGTAGCAATCATGCACTTTATGGGTAGTTAATGCTCTTCTGAAGGAATATTATAATACTAATATTAAACAATTAATGCATTGCAAGTAAGTTCTAGACTTTATTTTTTAAAGATTTTATTTATTTTTTAGAGAGAGCAGTTGTGGGGAGAAATTGAGGGAGAGGAACACTGATATGTGCGAGAGAATCATGGGTCAGTTGCCTCTCACACGCCCACAACACGAGGGACTGGCCCACAACCCAGGCGTGTGCTCGGACCAGCAATCAAACCGAAGGCTGTTTGGTTCCCAGGCCAGTGCTCAAGCCACTGAGTCATATCAGCCAGGGCTAAATGCTAGACTTTAAAATACCTACTATGTTCCAGGCACACTTCAGTGCAAGAGATATTAAGGCTTTCAAGACAGGTAATGAACCTGCTTTCATGGAACTTATTTTCTATGTGAAGTAGGTGCGTGCGTGCGTGCGTGTGTGTGTGTATGTGTGTGTGTGTGTGATATTTATAATAAGCAAATTAGCAACAATTATGAATGGATTTGTGTCCCCCTAAAGTTCATATATTCAAAGGCTAGCCCTCAGTAACTCCAAATGTGACTGTATTTGGAGATAGGGTCTTTAAAGAGATAATGGAGTTAGAATGAAGTAACCAGGCTATGCCCTCATCCAGTATGTGTCCTTATAAAAACAGTAAATTGGGACACAGACCCATACAGAAGGAAGACCACGTGAAGGCCCAGAAAAAAGGTGGCTGTCTACCAGCCAAAGAAGGAAGCTGCGGAAGAAATCAGCTTTATTGATACTTTTACCTTAGACTTCTAGCTTCCAAAATTATAAAAAATAAACATCAGCTGTTTAAGACATCTGGTTTATGTTACTTTGTCGTGGCAGTCCTTGCCAAATGTACACTAAAAGTACAAGATATGGTAGGGTAGAGAGTGACAGAGGGGTCACCTTGGATTGGCTACCCAGAAAATGTTTCTTGAAGCAGGGGATAGTTACACTGAGATCTAAGTGACAGGAAAGAATCTGTCTTATGATGTTTAGAGACAAGACCAATGCCTACAGAAGCAACAGGTAGTACAAAGTGTCTACAATTCAGAGGACCAAAAGAAAGCAGGTGTGAATTTGGTCTGATAGAAAATGAGGCAAAATGAGCTGGATTCGGAAGCTGAGTTTAGATGGTATGAAGTTTAGAAGCTGGGGAGAAGAGTTTGATTTTGTTTTAAGTGCAATAGATGATCACTAGAGGGTGTGAATCATAGAAGCGATGTGATCGGGTTCACATTTTAAAAAGATAACCCTGGTTGCTGGGTGAAAGGTGTATTTAGGGGGCAAGAGAAAATGACAGGAGGCCAGTGAGATGGGGCTGCTGTGCTGGCTGGTCGTCATGGAGATGGAAATGACAGGTTAGGTCTGGGAGGTGTATGTTTTCTAGTCAGAGACCACAGCTCTTATTGGTAGACTGTAATTGTGAGGAAGAGAAAGGGATCAGTCATTTGGGGGTTACAAAAACTGGTAAGATTGGGAAGGCTCAGGAAGAAGAGGATTTGCGGGGATCCAAGAATTCTGCTTTGTGTATGTTACTTTTGGAGATCTCAAGTAAGCAGCCGGAAATAGGAACCTGAATTTCTGGACTGAGTCAGGGCTAGTGATAAGAATTTGGAAGTCACTGGTATGGAGATAGTAAGATAGCCTGGGGATTAGATGAGCTCACCCAAAGATGAGAAACTGTCTTATCTCGCTAGGGGGTCACTGTGGATAAGGCTCAGTATAAATCTTAATATACTTATATATTTTAGAAAATAGTACGTTTATGCCTTTAGTGGACCATACTGATCTAGGTAGAAGAAGAGTATCTTGTACATGGCAATCTACTCCCAGACCCTCACCGAGATGCCGCAAAATACTCATAAAAAAAATCAACCTACGATGCTTCTTTTTCTCATCATATATATTTTTATTTCAAACCCTTTCAATATAATCAGAACTCTCTTCTTAATGCTTTCCTGCTGCTTCTTGTGCCTATCACTCATGAAATTTCAAGAGACCTTTGAAGACAATGGAAATCAGACACTACCAGCAAGTTAACAAACGACATGCTGCCTACTTTGTAACATCATCAGCTCAGTCAAGTCTCCTTTCTTCTTAACAAGGATAAACAGGGGCTAAAATATAATGGAGTTAGTTATAATGACCCATTGAATTGAAGACAGAAAGAAAAGTGATCTGTGATTTACTTTAGCTCATTGTAGGTGTTAGAAGCTGAAATGACATTCAGAATATGGTCTTGACATCTAGAAGTGGTTCAAGCAAAGTTTTCATGGCTACAAATCGAACAACTTCATTCACTCGTTTATTCATTCACTATTTAACATTTATTAAGAAACGACTATGTTTTAAACATTGGCTTGTCACCTAAAGTGACAAGAAGTATGGAGACAAGACAAAGCCTCAGTCAATCAGATCTTCTACCTGGACCATCGAATCTTGAGTAAATAAAGCCAATGGCTTCCTGCTGAGATGGTTCCTGTAAGAAGACAATTATTTTATTTGTTCTTTTTGATTCTCTAGTACTATCCTCATTCTTTTCCAGTTCCCACATTTTGATCTCCAACCTACCATTGACTCCATGATTCTTTGCTAAATTTCTTAAAAACACAGTACTTTTCTCTTTTAAGAGAGCTAGGGTCAGTTTCTGTCATTTACAAACAAAATCTCTGGTTGCTATATGTAGTAGAGAACTGCAAGGGGTTAAATCCAACTTCAAAGACAAAATGTATACTCATCTCAAATGGTTATATATCAAGAATTATCATCCAAATCTTATATGCATTATAGAATGATGGACAATTTTTCCTATGACACCATTTCCTGGTTCAACAAAGGTGAAAGACAAGCTCTGCCTAGTACCCAATTATTTCTTATGTTAGTCCTATTTTACTAA
Source organism: Mormoops blainvillei (assembly GCA_004026545.1). NCBI lineage: Eukaryota > Metazoa > Chordata > Mammalia > Chiroptera > Mormoopidae > Mormoops > Mormoops blainvillei. The sequence goes on along the minus strand of PVJD01000204.1, from coordinate 2,418 downwards.
GTCCTACAATACTGAATTATTTCTTGCTGTCCATCTTGCCACAGTTGCAGAATAGAAATATGGGTTAAGAAATAAGGACAAGTAGAACTAATTGCCAGGTCAGGCGAAATAAATTAGATTCAATGTCTAAGTGCTATTAACAAAAACTCTCCCCAGAACCTTGGGGTTATAAAGCTAAGTGCCAAAGAGAATAAAACATGGTCCAATCATTTCAAATTTGATGACCAAGTAATGAAAACCCTTGGGGGAGTTTATTCACAGCCTCATAATATTTCTAGCTCTCTTTCTTTGTCAGATCTTGGGGTAGACTTTAGACTTTAAAAACCAGAACTGACAGCAAATCATTCTAAAGTGTGCAGAAATGGAAACATGATGAAGCATGAGAACCCAGTTTTCTTGTTAGCCTTCTGTGTGGCAAAGATAAAGAACACCAGTAGAAAATTAGAGTATCTTTTTTCCGGCAACCATAGGCACCTTAGTTTTTTGCTCTTAAAAGAAATGTCACCAGAAGGTATTTATATAAGAAGGAAAGAGAAGTGTTCTGCGTAACTCTCACTGGAAGTTAGAAATAAGAGTTCTGCATGAGGGAAGTAACCCTGATTGTTGCTCATGTGCACACCATAAAGACCATGCATTTATATATCATTGTACAGCTTTTAATACTCTTATACATCCACAATAAAATATGAAATATGAGTTAACTCTTCAGGGATTCCATAAAATTGATATAATCTCCATTTTGCAGGCGAAGACTCTCAACTCAGAGCAATTTACTTGCCCTAAATCACACAATTAAGAAATCCTGGAACCAAGATAAGAAGATGGGGCCATAGCATCATAATGATTTCATAATATTAATGATTAGTTTAGTTTGCATTTATCATAGATAAAATATTTTGATTAAATATATAGATTATTAATAACTGTGAAAAGAACAAGTCCAATCTCATCAACATTAAATCCTCATTTCTGGCCTAATGATCACATGAGTTAATTACTGTGCATGACACAAAGTCATGATGAAATGTGATGTCACAGTCAAAATAATTCTAGTGATCCTAAAAAGATTTCTCACAGACCTATTGTTTAGAGAAGATTATAATCAGATTGAAAATTATACAAAGAGAATTTTGGTAAAATTGAAGTGTTCTTATCAGGCTGACATCATTCATTTGTTTTCAAAATTGCCTCTCTATGTCTTAGAGAAATAATTTTTTAAATAATTAACTGAAATTTTCAAGTGGATTAATATATCATTAAATTGAATTATATAGCTTCAATATTATAGATTACTATGCATCAATTATATTTTCAATGGGCTCTAAGTACTTCACACTGTCAGGACCTCAGATTTACCAAAAGAAGAATATATTAAGTGTTAAGTTACAAAGAAACTGAATAGAAGAAATGTTATCAGCTCTCAGAATAATAATAAATAATAATAACAACTAGTATTTATTAAATATTTCACATGGATTGCTATGATTTAATCCCATAAGCAATCAATGAGACTGGTGGTATTATTCCCATTTTATAGTCGAGGTAGTAACCAATTCCCAGAAAAGTTAAGTAAATTGTCTAAATTATCCAAGGTTATGCACCATGTAGTAGCTGAGAGGATAATTTGAACCCAAGTAGCTTGACTACATCATCTGTACTTTTGTCTTTACCATATAAAATGTATATCAATAAAGGTGATTTCATTTACGAGACAAAAGGGGTGGAATTTAATGAGCCATTTTGTATTAATACAATATAACCTAAAAGGTTTGTAAACAATTTGTGCACTACCATGTGCTATTGTGGTAAAAATAATCTCATGCTCTCACCTCAGAAAGCTTGGATTTCATTTCTTAACCTTCCACTTAGGTGGGTGGTCAAGGACAAGTTATAAAAGTTGCTGCTACGCAAAATAGATGCAGGTCACCACCACCACCATAATCATCGTCATCCTATTTCTTATGAGATGATATGTGAAAAATATTTTAAAAACTATAAAATACTAGATTATAATGTTAAAGTAAAATTTAATCATTATTGTTAAGAAAAACAGAGCCTGGAGAAAGAATACATGAAGAGCAATATAAAAGAAGCATATTCTTAAGATTATGTCTTCAAAGATGCCAACTTTCCTCTTGACAATGTTATTTTCTCACTGTTGGTAAGGTGTACAAAAGTTTTTAATGGTAGAATGGCAGTCATTGAACCATTTGTTATCTGTGCCCGGAAGCCAGCCAAAAAAAGACATCTGGAGAGGGTACTGGGGCTCGCGGTATGATCAGTGGCATCTTTTAAGAATGGTTGCCTGGATGCGTTATTCAGGTAATGTTTCCAAGAGGATGAACTGCCTTTTTCGTCTTCAGCGTTAGATATTTTATAAAGAGATGGGGTGTGGGGGTTGGAGAGAAAGACAGAAGA